>JACAXG010000004.1:0-346964 GCA_018881555.1 Amblyornis subalaris
AATCCTGGGGGTGGTCTGGACTAAGCCTGGTGTCAGGACAGCCTGCACTTCCCATAGCACTAACACACCTTTCTGTGAAGGACAAGGGCAGTGACACATTCCGGGAGGAACATCTCATSGCCTGYACRCTCGACCTGATGTTCGCTGGGACCGAGACCACGTCCTCAACCCTCCGCTGGGCTTTGCTGTTTATGGCCACATATCCAGAAATCCAAGGTATGATTAACAAAAGGTTGGTGTTTTCCCTTGCTTTTATCCTTAAGAGCTCTGTGAGAGACAAGTTGCTAATCCCCCCATACTCACAGAAGAGGTGTAAACAGCGGCAGCTATCCCAGGTCCTTTGCTGGACCCTTTTAACAATGACCTTGTATCGTTCCAAGGGATCTTCTCCTTTGGCCTCAGCTGATTCCTGCTCTTTCCCCCCAGCCCGGGTGCAAGCCGAGATTGATGCTGTCATCGGCCAGGCCCGGCCACCGGCCCTGGAGGACAGGGACAACCTGCACTACACCAATGCTGTCATCCATGAAGTGCAGAGGAAAGGCAATGTCATCCCTTTCAATGTGCCAAGAATGGCAACAAAGGACACGTACGTGGATGGCTACTGCATCCCAAAGGTAAACTCACTCCTGGGACTTCAGGGAGACTCCCAGCTCCCCAGGCACAACGCGCCAGGCCAGTCCCTCCTGTGCAGACACAGCGTCTCTGCCCTGTCCAGAGTTCACTCCAGCTGAACAAGGATTGTTGCCATGTTCTCCAGCTCCCTGAATGGTGCCACACCCCCCGCATGCCTTTGAGGCACAGATCCCAGCTCACAGCTCTTACAGGAACTTTGGCCCAAGATTACAGCACATAAAAAGTATTCTGTTATAGAACTGGTTATAACTGCTGTTATATAAATGATGCAGTCATATAACTGCACTTCCTAACAAAGAAGAAGTAGAAAGATGCAGCCCTGTAGTGGGCTGTTGCACAAATGATTTCAGTAGAATTTGACTATGGATGTTCTTTAYGGAAAGGAGACTGGAAGATAAAACTGCCCCTCCTGCTGTCCCTGCCAGACAAAGTGTGATTTATTTTTCCTTTTTTCCTCTTAGGGCACTGTAGTGATGACAAATTTAACCTCCGTGATGTTTGACAAGAGTGAGTGGAAAACCCCTGACACTTTTAACCCTGAGCATTTCCTGAAGGATGGGAAATTCTGGAAAAGGGAATATTTTCTACCATTTTCTATGGGTAAGATTTGCTGAATTGTGGTGCACTTCTGGGCTTGGGTTTCCAACCACAGGGTGGAGACAGACAGAAAAATAGCAACGGAAAGCGCAGATGCACCCTGCGAGGTGATGCTCAAACTGCTCTCATGGCCTCCCCAAAGCACCATAACCACACTTGGAGCCCTTTCTTGTCTCTCTTCACATGCACAGAAGAGAGATGAGGATGAATAAAAACCCATGAAAATTTCAGACACCTTAGGAACACCTTCACCAAGGCAAGAGCATCGCTCTGTGCTCCTGCTCCCACATGGCTGAGTTCACCTGGGGCCTCACTGTTGCCACTACAGGGTTCTCCAGCCAGCAGCTTCCCTGGTGAAGTTGCTTTTAGCACCGATTTCTCAAACCAGCCTCACACCTCCTGTGGTAGCTCTCTTTGGTGAGCTCTCCCAGCATGGGCACATCCAGGCTGTGTGTGTGTGTGTATGTGATTACACACACTTGCCCTGACAAAGTCAATCAATTTGAGGGGCAGCCCATGCTGTAATGCCAAAGCTGTTATTGGGAAGCTTAGTTTGGGCTGAAAACCTCATCCACGAATGGGGTAACACAGCTGGACCACGGTCCTGAGGGGAGGCAGAAGCATTTTCAGCAGCAAAAGCACAGTCTGAGGATGCCATGGGTTGCTGTCTCTGCAGGGAAACGYTCCTGCCTGGGCGAGCTGCTGGCCCGCTCCGAGCTCTTCCTCTTCTTCACATCCCTGCTCCAGAAATTCACCTTCCAGGCACCCCCTGACACCAAACTCAGCCTCCAGCCCCTGTTTGGCATTGCAATGGCCCCACAGCCCTACATGATCTGCGCTGTGCCTCGGTAGGGAAGCCTTGGCTGATGTCTAAAACTGGGAGTCCCTGAAACAGAGACTGAACAAAGTTAGTGAATAAAAGTATGAATTTATTGAAGGCCTTCGAGTGGTATACCTCTGGTACAGAGCCTTGCCGATGCTAGGCTAGACCAAGATGGACCTCGATCATGAGTTTTCCGCCCCCAGACATAGGTTTGGTACATTTGCTTATTAGAATTTAATTGTCCAATTATAGTTCCAGGTAATGAAGTAATATTCCCCTATTCACCCCCTCCCAATTCACTTTTGTTTATACTTAGGCCTAGGATAATGACCTCATTTTCCAGGCTTAAAGAGAATGTTTTGTCTAACAAGAATGTGAAGCACATAATATGGAGTTCAGAATTACACACTAGTACAGTGCAGGGTTAGAAAAATCCAAAAGCTAATCCTTAAGGCATCATGGCCACTGTCCTCACATGGAAAATCCTTTGTCAGAGGTGCTGAAAACTAGCCTTCGACAGCTCCAGGGAGAGGCTGGGTGGTTTGTTTCTTTCAAAGCAATTGCAAAATCAGTTCTTTTAGAAGTAGACCTTGCATTTCCTATCCCATAATCAGGTGATCCTGGGATCAGGCCATTGGCCTGGGAGCTGCCAGGGCATCTTTAGGCTTGGCCTATGGCACTGTAAATGAATAAGGGGCTTGGGGCTTTCCTAATTTTATGATGGATGGCCATGGTTCACCTGGGCAAAATGAGGGACACCTTAGAGATTGCACTTTTGAGGCTGTGGCTGGCTACAGTGGAAGAGCAACACCAGGCTTGGTTTTCTAACAATACAAGTATTAATTCGACATTTCCTTAATATGTACCTCTCCAAAAAAAGTCACTCTCTAACAGCTCTGTCTCATGCATCAATAAATCTCTATCAAAACATTCTTGTCATGAAGTGTTCTGCAAAGTGAAGACCAACATGGACAATGTTCAGCACTGGCTGTGGCCTTTGGCCGTGCCCTGTGTTTCTGCCCTGCATTGCAGGAGGTTGGCATTGTAACAGCAAAGGCAATTCCTRCAGAACTGATGGAACAAAACGATCCTGATGGCACAAGCAAACTAAAATTACAACATGCAAAATCCTCCCTGTTTACCTGCCCAGCATCACTGAGTGTATTGTCTGCAGGGGCAGTGGGGTGAGCTCCTGCAATACGACACATGCTTMAGCTGCTGCACTCAGCAGTCTAATGAGGAAAAGGGTTCCCTGGAAAACAACAGCAACAAATTACTATTTTAAACCATCACATACACAGTGAAACAGTCCCAAGATTGACARCCAATGGTTAACACCAGTAAATGCATTGAACTGGGAAACAGCTGCACCATGGGACCCCAGCAAGGCCTCCAGGCAGGAGGAGCTGCAGCTCCGGGAGCGGGACCGCGGCTGTCTCAGGAAAGCAGCACAGCACCAGCAACACACACCTCCAGCTCCTGCTCACCTGCTGAGGAAACCAGCAGACACCAATCTTTCCATTTTCACTTTTCCCTGGAGTACTGCTCACATGTTCCTAGAGGAAGCATTCTCCCAGGTGAACACAGCTTCTTGCACAGCTCCTTCAGCACAGGYCTTGGTGGGGCAGTTCTGCCTCCTCCTCTGWTWTTCTGTGTCAGGTGGAAACAAGAGTTTGGACCAAGAGGCTGTTTCTGATACTTGAGGCTGTTTCACAGCTCCAGAAGTTGGAGGAGATATGAGAACCTGTGGTGGGACCCAAACCAGTCCATTCATAAACTGCAGGGGACTTATCCAGCTTCTAGTGAGAACCTGGTCAGCCCCAGCCCTCCACCCCTCCTCTCCCCAGCTGCCCTCCAACATGCCGCTGGCACARGCTCCCACACCTTCCCTTCCCCACAGAAACAAAAGTCCATTTGACTTTTTAGACCTTCTTTCTCTTCCTTCCTTGTGAGAAGCAGAAGGGGAAGGGTGGAAGTGGGCTGCGTGCCTGGAATTGACTGGGATGGCAGGGGAGCAGTGATGAGGTTCTGCAGCATTACTCCCAAAGCACTTCCAGTTTCCAGGTGTCATCTGACTGTTTTGTGGTACTTTTTTCCCCACCACTGCGTGGCTCAGATTTCCATTTCCTTTCCCAAGCTGCTGCTCTATCCAAAAGCTTCCTCCCCCTCCTCCAGAAACCTCTGCCGGCTTAGTCCAATTCCAAAAAATTTTTGAATGTTTGCCCCCTCCACCAAAACCATCTCCCACACATGACTGACCTCAGCTCCTCCTTTTCCTTGCTCTCAAGGCTTTAATCCTGCACTCCTCTTCCAGGGACACTCCTGACCTGAAGCACACAAACCTCCTGCTGCAGTGCTTGGCTCTTCAGGAGCTACCAGGAAAGCTGTAAGCAAACAGGGTCAGGGCTGAACACATCCTGCAGCTCWGCTCAGGCTTCCTGCACAGCTGAGCACTTCTTCTCTTCCCTTTTCCCTCACACACCTGCAGGTTTTGGTGTTCAGTGTCTGAGAYTGCTTCTACAACCAGCCTCAGAAAGCAGAAAAAACTGTTCTTCCAAAATGGCCATTTGTTTTATGCTCTCCAGGACAGGCCCTTCCACACTGATCAATCAGTGCAGCTCCTTCTCAAATCTTCACTCCAGAGGGCTGAAGGCTGCGTGCTCTTTCCCAACATCACTTCTGGGTTGGGGACAGTGCTCAGGGAACAAGAGAGCTGACAAAGGAGACTAAGAACAGAGCACATAGATCACCTGCAAAGCAGGCTGAGGAGGGCAGTCAGTTTTCCTTTCCAAATAAAAACAAGCACAGTGATTTAGAGCTATACCTGTCCTCTGTGTTCTCTCAGGTGGGGCTGAGAACAGGCAGAGACCCTCACCTATCTCAGCAGCAATAAGCAATTACTGAGGTCACTTCACAGCTAATCCATAGCGGGGTTTACTCTTTGCACTTCACAAGGTCCCTTGCCCAGTTCTGAGATGACTCTTTGCAGGCTGAGCAGAGGCAAGCAGCTTTGAGGGGAAGGAATGAACTGGAAACAGCAGAGGAAAGTGGCACAACTCAGTACATCCATACATGTTTATCCTGTAACATGGCATTTGAGATGGTGTAAAGGTACCAACATGCAGACCCAGGTCATGTGTTGCCCAGAAACATCATCTGGGGACCATTAAATTCACTGCTTGGAATAAAGACACCAAAGAATTAATTTTAAAAATCTTTATGTGAATATAAAAGAATTTTTTCCAACGAAAAAAAATAAACCCAAAAGTTTAAAAATTAGTGCAATTTTTCAAGTTCTATGCAACACAGTGTTTACATTTGTTTTAAACAGAAGATGTAGACACCGATACACTGAAAACCTTAACTCCAGCTTCAGGGGAAGGGGAAAAAAAAAACAAGACAGAAAATTACTGTACTAGACATTACCAACTCTTAAACAATTGTTTTTATTGTCTAATTTCTAAACTATTTATGGCTACCTAAATAGAACACCAGTATTGCTTATATTACTTATTTCCAGTAAGTGTATATCATAGAAAATAGAATACCCATATATATTTGTTTTAATGAACAAAAAAAAAAAAATCAGGTGAAAATTCATTTTCAGTGAATGTTTCTTTAATCCACTACAATAAAGTTGTTGCAAAAGGATCTTCTCAAAACTGCTGCCTGACCCATCTTGAGTAAAAGAACCTACTAGTCCATATTTTGTATTATTGCTATAAAACACTTCTCTTCCATAGTAATTAATCTTATATAAAAATAATTCACAAATGATATGTCACTCAGAACATATTTTTTGTTTCTTTGGATCTACATTACCCGTTTTACTGGAAACTGGCTAAATTACTAATAATGCTGTTAAACTTCAGCAGTATTCAATGATTTCACCTCATATTTGAGTCTGCTCCTAACTGTGCTGATGGGACGGTACAAATTCACCTTGCAGGAGAGCCAAGTGTCCTCTTTGTTCCTTCTGCCTCAGCAGTGATGCATCATCAAACGACTTGGACTGACAGAGCTCTGCTGCTCCGTGTTGGACACAACTCAGCTGTGACACAGCAGTGTTTTTAGCAGCTTTTCTGTTTGACATGAAGGAAGCAAACATTAAGATGATCCTGATCTAATGGTCCTGCCTGCACAGCCAGATGAGCTGAAGTAAACACAACACCATGGCTTATAATCCAGTATTTATTTCTACACCTTTGTTCCTCATTCATAGGACATAACCCAGGTTTAACCAGTTGTAGAACAACTGCTTTTAAACAGGTTCTCAGTCCCAAAGAAACCGTTGAGTAATATCCACAGGCTTAACTCTGAACAGTTTGGAAAAGTCCCAAATAAGCAACATTTCATCCAATACCTGAAAACCAGATTCCTTTTGGCAACCCCAACATGATTCCTGGGGACAACTGTGCCCTGAAAAAGCCTGATCCCTGCCTGTAGTCCAGGATTTAAATTCTTCCATCACTAGTCAGAAGACAAACTTCCAATTAAATGATAGGGAGGTTCTTGGTTATTTTTAGTCCCAGGGTCTGCAGTTTTGAGAAGTGTAAGTCAAGGACATTTGCTCCAAGTTTGTCACTATTCAGCACCTGACAGACTACTGACACAACTCCACTACTGTGAGAAGTACAACTAATCAAGCCTACTAACTAGATGAGTATTTGAAGGACATCCATGAAAATTTCCATGCTGCAAAGAACAAGGGTTAAGAGACCCACTCAACACCATCAGAGACAGCTCCACGTTTCACTAGAACACACCAAGTACCAGACTTTAGGAATGGAAGCATCTTGCCAAGACTTCATCTCCTGCTCCACTGCTCACCACCACCTCCCACCCACAACACTGGCTGGCAGATTAAATAAGCAACTGTACCTTAAAAACATCAACGCCACTACACCACTGCAGCAATAAAAGACCTCAAAACCCAAGAGGTAGTCCAAAGAAGCACAGAGTCCTGAAGAACACCACCACAGACAACTCTCCATTGGTCTGGCACSTTCTCTGCTCATGCCACACTTAGCACAGGACTGGCTTTTAAACAATGCCTTTTCAAGGAGGAAATCTGTTGAATGCCTAAACATACAGCACTGCAGAACAACCACCACAACTAAGAAGCAACTCTAAGTACCAAAAATGAATACTCGCCTTTTCTCTGGCATTACATGCAATGCCCAATTAAAAATTTAAGATGTTGGGGAAGGAAAAAAATCCAAGGATAAGCCATAGCGAGGGACAGGCAAAATGACAGATTATCCATATATCACAATTGAAAACCTAAAAATATTCTGTAAAGCTGAACCCTGCTCTCAAATCAAAGATGGCCTCAATGGTGAGACAGGTGTGTTTTCATTCTCACATGTAGCTGAATTTTATATCAGATGGTGGTCTGGTACAGCACCCTCAAATACCTAGTTTTAGTGTATTCATTTTATTTTAAAGGCTGCTGCAATTTTGTTTAACTATGGGTATCATAAATTTGTTCTAGACCATGTGCAAAGAACAGACATTAACAGGATTCCCAAAAATACAATTCAAAATAAGACATTTGGAAAATTATTAAGTCACAAGTTTTGCGAAAGACAGCAACTTCCTGCACACAGATTTCAGATATCAACCCCCATTTCAACTTCTATCAAACTATTACAGCTTATGCACTTTTCTCCCTGCCAACAAAATCTCTGCTGCCAGTAACTGCCAAAGCCATCTTTCATTCCTCTGCCTAGCAGTTAGTTCAGAATAACTGAAGTGAAACTACATTTTAAAAAGAGGAAATGCAATTGCCATGCACAGGGTTGTATAAACAGGTTGAAATAAACGTGGCTCCTTCCCACCTAATCTCCTTTCTGCAAATAAACGCATCTTACCAATATACCAGACTTTTAAAATATAGCCCAGACTCTTGAGTTATTATAATAGCTTTTTTCTCACACAGGAAAAGACAAGATTTTTTGGCTTAAATGAATTCAACATCTTAAAGACAGGTTTTCTTCAGTGTATATATGCACAACCTTAAGCTTTGCTTTTTTTTTTTTTTAAATAAACTGAGTAGTTCTGCTTCTCACAAAACAAATCCTGTCTTCTGTTACATAACAACTGGTACCACACCTTTATTTTCTTTTTCTATAAATACAAGTATTTTCTTGCTTTTAAAATTGTACTTTCTAGTCTACAAAAAGGGTTTTTTTTTAAAACACATTACCAATCTTTTAAATCTATTTTTAGAAGAGCCCAGCAAAAATGCCCAATATTACCAGTTTCCTGAAGTACACCTTTGCATAACAACTTCCCATTATAAAAGTCAACTTTCAAGTCCAAACCCATTTAAATAAAATTTTAAATATATAGTGCCAAATTTTATATTTACAATATAATCTGAAGGCAAATATAAATCTTTTAAGTTGTGCTTGTACATGCTGCAGTTATTAAATCTACTTGGAAAACTATGTGCTACCTTCTGGCTGATCAACTTAATCCCTTCCTAACAGGTTCTGATGCTGAATTTGCAGTTGCCCACCATGCTAACCCCCTCTTTCATCAAGTAGTTAAAGTGGAAGGTAGAAAACATTTAAGGACACTTCAGCAAGTTTTCCTCATGGTCCTTGTGTTTAATCAGAGGTTGCACCTGGCACTTTCACAGTGAGGTTCCTCCTGGTGTTGGTGACGTGACGCTGCTGAGCCAGGAAGGAGCGGCCGGGCCCAGCCCCGCAGCTGCCACTGCTGCCAACCAGCCTGGCTTCCATGCCCAGCTTCTGCAGGGTCAGGCTCTGCAATACAGGTAAACAACAACTTAACTAACAACAAAAACAGAAGAAAAAAATTACCCCTCTTACTCGTGCTTAGTATGCACACAGTATTTTTTCTGCTGTATTTCTTAGATTAACTAAAACTTCACTGGTGCATTTAGAAAAATGGTCTTCCAATTTGTGATACACCAACAAATGAATTTTTGACCCACCTTGTTATACCATGCAGTTACAATTAGCTTTTCCTCATAGTCAAGTAGCTTAGCCAGTTTGTATTCATTGTGCAAGGAGATAAATCCCAATTAAAACACAATGTTTATCTGCATAAACTTACTGCAGTCCACTGAGCGAAATAAACACAAGCAGCAGAAACGCTTCAGTACACAAAATAACTACTAGAAAGCCTAGAAGTATAAACAAAGATACTTCCATAAAACACTTGAGAGATAAATTATCAGACTAGTTCAAGAAGAGACTAAACTTCACGGAAGTTGTACTTAGAAATAGAGCTTAGAAATGTACTCTGAGGGTTTGTGTGAGGGGAAATGCACAAGGGGTCTAAGGTGTATCAGAAGATCTATAAATAATTTAGTAATTTTTCAACTGAAAAGAATGTACTTTCAATGACTAATTGCTGTTATATAATATACACTACATATTACATAAAAGAAATTTGAGGCCACAGGACTTATACAGTCAGATGCAGCAGCACACTAAATCATGTCACGGAATTCTGTACTTGCTCAGGTAACTATTCAAACTAGTGCTATCAATATTGCTGTGAAACTGCTGTGAATGCATTTCCCCAATTTTTTTTCATACTTGGACTAGTATCAACAATCCTTCCAGCATGTCAGCCAAACAGATTTTACTGAATCACTAGGAAACTATCTTGAATGCCTAACATCAGAAACAGAGGTTACTAGAAGCTATTATTAAATATATGTAAAATTTTCACCTCTAGTGCTTCAATTTTTTTGTCTTTTTCCAATATCTGTTTTCTGAGCAGCATAATTTCTGCTGATGCTGGATTTAGCTTGGGGTCTAATGTTTTTATCACCTGCAAAAGGCAAAACAAGAGCATTACAAGTCAGGTTGGATTCTCAACAGCTCTGCATCCCATCTGCTCACAGGACAAATATGAAAACAGGCTGGGCACTGGTCAGGCTGTTACACTGTACAACAGACAGCAGAGGGTACAAAGGAATCAATATTGCACCTCATGCTCAGCCTAAACCACATTCTCTCACACTTAATTGACTGAAGTTGGACAATCTGACTAAAAATGCAAGATGTAGCTACTAATTTTAATTAGGAAGTGGAAACACACACTCAAATGAGTCAGTTTAACAATCTATGAAGGAGGAATATTCAGAAACATGCCACTCACATTCCTTGCTTTTTCAAGGTACATTTTATATCTTTCTTCCATTGCTTTCATATCCTCATCTTTTTTTCGTAAAGCTGCTTCCAGCTCTCCAATCTTCTGGGCTATTTACAGAAATTATCAACAAAGACATACAAAATAAAAACAGACATGATACTTTCAAGGCTTCTGTGTTCTCTTGATTTCACCACCCCCCAAACAGAGAATTATGTAGAAGCTAGAAGGTTAAAGTTCTTATTTTTGTTTCAGTTGTCCCACCTAACCCTGAAATCCTGTTTTGCAGAGCACTGGTCAACAAAACTCATCCCCCAGGATCCTCTCCCTGCCCACCACCACAGGCAAAAACCCTCCACACCCTCTGGTTCAGGTTTAAAGCTAAGCTGTAGCAGAAAGCCTTATCCAGACAAGTATCCAACAGTCCAGTGGCTAACAGAATCATTTCAGAAGAAACTTAACACAGTCTTATTAAAAAAAAAAAAACCACAAAACTAAACTTCCCTCCCCCCCCCCACCGACTTACGGTTCTGACTGTCATCAGGCTGGAGTTCTGCAAGATCAGCCTCCTTCTTCTGTAACTCATCATGAACCTCGTTCAACTTTTCCCTATGAATGAAAAGTCTGGCTAAGGATCAAGCTCACATGTAATTCCAGTTTTAACAGCTCAAAGCTTAAACTTCATGACAGAAGTATTTAAATAACTATTTTAAGCTCTGGCAATTCTTCTGAGTTTGAATAGAAATATTGGTACATATTTTTGAAGAATCATAAAAGTTGTGACTTCTGAACTGATTCTCATTTACTTATAACCAGAAAAATGAACAATTAAGCCCCTCCAGCATCATCTCAGCCAGAACTACATCTGCTGAAAGGATGGAAGTATTTCAGGAGAATGGAATACATTTTGAATGATGGTTTTAGCAGTCTATTGTAGAATTAGAACAGTTAAAATGCTGGTGGTGATGGAAAGACAATGAAGTGGTACTTGTATTACAAGATCGTGGTCAGAGTAAACAAAACCAGAACACCAATATTTAACTCACTTTATGTATAATTCTCAAATCAGTGACTTAGAAAAACAAGATATCCCTACCAAGATTTAAGCAGTTCCTGTGCTATATTTAGCATAAATAAGCTATTGTAGGTGCATGTGCTTTACTTACATGTGTGCTGCCAGCTTCTGCTTCAGGTTGCTGGACTGTGAGAGAGTTCAAATTCAGTTATATTTCAGTATTTCATACCATGCAACATTCAAGTGCTCTTACAAATCAGCCAGGAATACTTAGCACAACTAAATAAGCCAAAGCAAATAAATCTTGAGAAAACTGCATTTTTCATGCATTTCTGTAACTCCATACTTTCTGCATTGCACAGAAACCAATTTCAGCACTTTTTTCCCTTAAGGTCATTCTTCTCACTGTACTATAATATTCCCATAATAATACATATAATAATATAATAATTCTCACTATACTATATAATGATAAAACTAGAGATTTTTTGAAGTTAATTAGAAGGGTTACAGTTCCATAAAGAAACTGGGGGAAAGGAATCACATAAAACATGAGCTTTTCAACTGAAATGCAGTTGATGTGGGAGTGTTTCTCAGACACACTGAAAAATAAGATGCACATATAAACATTTTAGAATGTAGTTTACAGAGCACACTTGAGCATACAGATGCTTTAATGYATGACAGTTATAAACAAAGGACTTGATGCTACTCTGAAAGACTTTAAACAAAACTGGCAATATGTCTTCAAGGCCAAGGAGTCTAAACTTTCACTTACTCCATCAGTCTTAGATCCTTGCTCCTGTAAAGTCTTTTGCAGATCTTCAATTTGCTGCTGTAATCCCCCAATACGTTCTTCATTGAGCCTTTTAGGAGGAAAAGACAATTATTGCCCATAAGAATAGACACAGACACATTTTTCTGTTTCATGTGTGGATAATAGTTTTTCAGAGGGTCTACCCAGARAGACTTAAGCCACAAATAAACTGATTTCAAATGCTTTTAGGTTGACTTGAACTTCTGCTGAAACAAACACATAGAGCTTTACTGAACATTTTATAATGAAATACCTAGAATTGTTTCAAGTTAAAATACCAAAAATTTTCATATTCTAGTAAACTGCTTTAGCATTTCTTGATAGAAAATTCATGGTCTAACAGTCTGCAGTTCTAGAAACARAGTTCACATCCATTCTTGGTCTACCAAGAATCACTCAGAGCTAAGAGTGTCCTGCAAGCAACACTTCCTTCTGAGTGTGGTACACACAGACCTACCTACACATCTTACACCACCACATTTAAACTACTTTCCTTCTTCCTTGCCTCATAATCCTTTGTTTATGATTACATTGGTAAAATAAAAGGTTCCTACACAGTGCTACACTACAGATGCAAGGCACAGGTCAGCCTGAAACTCCAGAAATCACTTCTTTGTATTTTAAGATGCAGTTTCCTCCATCACCTTTTCTCAGTTTCCAGCTCRTTCACTGTTCGGTGCTTCTGCTCCAGCTGTTCCTGGAGCTCTGCAATCCGTTCATTTTCTGATCCCTCCTGTTTCAGCTGGAGCATCTTATTTTCATGCTGCAGCCGAATAAACATTTCTCTGAATCAAAACCAACAAAAAATGTCACTGTTAATTAAGAAGGTGACTAAGWGGAAATCAGCTGTTCACTCCTCCAATCTTAAAGCGAGCCAATCAAGTTCTGCTCAATGAAATAATTGGAGTAACAATGCAATTTGTTATTAAAAGGTCACTTAAAACTTTGCTCATTTCTCTTAAAATGTTCAAACATCCCAATATTTTACACTGCCACTCCAAACCCAGATTTGTATACAGCAATCTGATACAGCAATCTTGCTTTTAAGAAAGCAAGCAAAATAATTATAGTATGGGGAAATAATTATTAACAGCTATATGGGGATCTGAACAAGCATCATTGGGACAAAGCAAGCAGTGGGATAAAGAATCACACTGCTGAAAACACTGAACTTTCACAGAGACAGTATCCTGCTCCACCCATTAATATCCCAAAACAACCTCRACCTTTTGGTCTCACCTATATTCCACTGGCAGAATTTCAGCTGCAAGATTCTCATGGCTTTTAAAATGAGATCCACCTGAAATCACATGGGAGGTTTAATTTAACACACTGAAAGAAACCTTTAATACAAGTAAAAGAGCCTCTGAAGATAAAGCAATACCTGTTTGACTCAGGTGATCCTGCTGCATCTGTGCACACCGGAGCTCCTCATTTGTCTCTCTCAGTGCATCACACTGCACTATCAGTCTCTAACAAGACAGATTTGAGGTAGAATTAGGTCAGGATGCACCACTTTTAAGACCAAATAAGATTAATCAGAAATAATAATGACACATGCACATTTTTAGGTTGGTCTTAATGACCTTGGAGATCTTTTCCAACCTTCAGGAATTCTGTGATTCTATGTTACGTTTCACAAGTGTATGCACACACACAGAGCCCTAAACTTCATTTTTATGGTGGCACTACTTCCAGGAAGGTTCTGCTCAAGCACAGGATTTGAGAGAGATTTATTAGGTGCTCAAATAAACTCTGAAAGGGACTTACCTCTTTTTCTTTCATTAAAGCTTCGTATTTTTCTTCAAGTCTCTTTATTTCAAATGCCAGCTTATCAGCTCTTTTGGATTCTTCAGACAGTTTGTTATGAAGCTCCTGGACCTTTTCATAAAAACATTATTTAGCACATGAATGTTACAAGATGCTACTTCTAAAAGCTATATTAAAACAGTTATTCCTGCCCAATTCAGCCAAAATAAAACAGCTGGTCCCTTAAGCTTAAGGAACGGGAGATGGGATAGGGGCCTATGTGCTTTGGGGGTGGTTTGGGGTTTTTTTGTTTGTTGGTTTTGCTTTTTGGTTTTTTTTTTTTTAGTTTAACTCTCTCTTAGTTACTACTGAAACTAAAATAGAACTTCTAATTTYCACGAAGAAAGATAAGAATATAAGAATATAAGCATGTACTGACAGGACAGGGGGAATGAGTTCAAATTGAAAGAAAACAGGTTTAGATTAGGTATTATGGAAAAATTCTTTACTGTGAGGATGGTGAGGCACTCACACAGGTTGTCCAGGGAAGCTGTGGATGTYTCATCCTTGCAAGTGTTGAAGGTCAGGTTGGATGGGGCTTGGAACAACCTAGTCTAGTGGAAGGCGTCCCTGCCCATGGCAGAAGAATGAGATCATCTTCAAGGTCCCCTCCCAACCCAAACCATTCTATGATTCCATACAAGTGATCTCAGTAACAGCTGAACAACCTCTCCTAGGCACACAAATTACCTCAGTCAGAGTAAAGAAGAAAAGCCTACGAACTATGGACTCTCACATCAGCTGAGAGGGCAACTACAGTTAAGCCTGCAAGTTTAACAAMCAGGGAAAAACCCACAAGGGAATGGTAGCATATGAAGGAGTTTCACAAATAAGAAATCCTAAGAGGACAGTGYAGGTTAAGCCCATGGGCTGTTACATTAAACTCTTCCCATCTATCTGGGGAAAAATGAACAGTTCAAACACAAGTGCAGCCTTACCTGTCTTTTGTAGGTTTCCAGCTGGGCTCGTGCTGCGTTGGCTTTCTTGAGCTCATCCTCCAGACTGACTGTGTTGTGCATGTACATCATGTTGGTCTCCTGCAGGGACTTGACCTGCCTGCGGAAGTCGTTCAGATCCTGCAGCTTCTTCCGGTACACTTCAACCGTTGCCTCCAGCTTGCTTGCTTTGTCTGCAGTGGTCCTTAAGGTATAAACAGTAATCAGAAGCAAAGATTACTGAAGTCAAACTCTGCTGACATGCACATTGACACTATTTTCAAAGAGAAACTGCCTAGGAGCAGTGACATCTCACTGCTTTTTTTTCAAAATGTATAATCAACACAAACTCACTTAGAAAAATTGAAATCAACCAGCTGAAGTGAGACTGACAGTCATGKGCCAGAAATACGAACAAGGGATAGTGTGTCAAATATCCCTAGGGAATTCTGTGGGGTGCAATGCAAATGCACCACAACATYCTGTGCTGGACAGTCATCTCAAGTACTGGTAACTTGTATGTTCTCAATGGATGATTATACAGAATTAGAACATAACTGCTCTATGMAAATGATCATTGGCAGATACGACCAAGAATTGTCATCTGATCACTAACAAAAATCCACAWGGTAAGAAAATATTGGGATCATAAATTTAAAMTTAATTTTAATATCTGTGTTTTATTATTTACATTCAGATATCACCAGAAGCTGGTACAGGAAAATAATGGGAAAATCTATAGTTGAGATTTGTTTCAGATGTTATTTAAGAACCACTAAGTTAAACACCTGAAACCACTTTTCTTTCCATGTTTTATTCATATTATTTTATGAATAGCAGACCTGCTTTCATAAGGTGATTTTTTTTTATATATTTCTTGGGTGGTCTGGTATTTAATACAGTTTACACAAGCTGGAACATTATGTTAAATTCTCATGAAGGTTATTGTGTATTTCATCTTCATTTTGTTAACGATCTTGCTGACCTAAATCTGGCCTAGAATGCTGACACCAAAAGTTAGGTTGAAATTCTAGCTGTATATATGCTTTTCTACATCAGAACTCCAACTTTCCATGTGAAGAAGCGTTAAGTTCTGTACTCATTAATCTGCTTCAAAGACAAATTCCATGTGTTATTCTAGTCAAACAATAGAGGCTTTCCCTGAAAGCCTGCACTTCCCCTCTGCTTTGCCAAAGATCTCATCCAGGTAAGCTCTGCAGGTCTAACACCCCAAAAAATATTTTGTTAAATACAAATTCTTGGATTTGGTCATTAAATCCTCCTAATGTGTGCATGTGGAGCTCTCCCTACCACATACCTAAGAATGTCATTTTCATCTTTCAAGGCTCTCGATTCTTCTGCCAGAGAGGTCAGTTCATCGTTTCTGTGTTGCAGCTCAATCAATTGCTTTTCTAGATCCTCACAATGGACACGATAATCATCTTTTGCAGCTTCAAGCCTACCAGATCAAAACCAGGAACTCTGTTAAGAACTCAACATTATTACACAGTTCTCATGTAGTGCTAGAATGACTAAAAATAAGTAAGACAGTAGATGGAAAAATGGTACTATAAACATGGAACATTTCATTGTCTACCTGGTAAATCATAATSGATTGTACACTGCAAATTTACCATATTAGTATCAAGGAATCATGTGAAAAGTGATTTGGTTTCCCAATATGCATCACAGAGASAGACTAAAATGTGAAAGAAATTAGTTCAGTAGAGAAACACGGTGGTGTTGGGGGGCCTAGAGTTTGGTTTGTTTACACACAAATCACTTCAGCACTCATTTTTGGCCTTCCATCACCTTTTTGGAACTATTAAAGGGCTATGCCAATTACAAACTACTACTTTTTACAACAAGTAACAGATGATCTTTTTTTTAAATACAAGGACTGTCTTTAAAACATGTTTATACAGCACTAGAAAGCTTTTAATGCAAAAGAAATTGAGATGGAAAATCCTGAAAGAGTMTCAGAAATTCTCAGAGTATATTAGACAAGTAAGAGATTTTTGGGGAAAATCATTTCATACCTGAAGTTTTCTTCTTGCAATTGTTCCAGCTGCAACTGCGCACTAAAATACTTTTTTGCAACCACAGTATTTGGATCATCAAGAGAGTCGTCTAATTGCTCTAGTCTGTCATTCATAATCTCGTTTTCTGACATCAAGCTGTTTTTTTCATCCTGGAGGGCAGCCACCTAGCACAGATAAAACAGCATCAACACTGTAAGACCTGTCCAAAGAGCTGAAGCAAGACAACAATACATCACCAAATTAGTTTATGAAAAATGTTGAGCGTTTAGAAATTTTAGAATGTAGTTTACAGAGCACACTTGAGCATACGGATGCTTTAGTGTATGACAGTCATGAAGCACTAAAGGAAAAATCCCTCTAAATAAAAAGACAAATTTCTGTAACTGAAACCACGGTAAAGGCAGACAAAGTGATATGGAGAGAAACTGGTACTTCCATTAAAAACACCACGGACGCCGTACAAAAAACTCTGAGTACTGGTGCAAAGGTAAGTGTCCATCTTGCTTGTACTTGACAACCAGAAGCAGGATGGCATGGCCAGCACACCCCCACGTCCTGCCGTGCTCAGCAGTGAATGGCTGCGCAAGAAGCGGGTTCAGGCCCAAAGCACACACGCAAAGAAAGCCTGGCCAGCTTCAGAGAGAGCATGCATTCCTGGCAGCATCACACATGTTGGTACTGAGTGTCACAGCTAAGCACATGAGACTACACACTCGGCTGGAACAGGAACTAGATTAACAGCCGTAAGGATTAAGAGGATAGAACCTTTAAAGTTTTTCTAGTGAAAGCTGTTGTGTTAATTTTAACGTCCTGTCGAACACAAGAGCACGTAGCATGTGTTAGTCAACTGGCATTTAAACAGGGACAATATGCTTTTTGGGTTATGTTTTCCTGAATCATAAAGGAAACCTACCTTTCTTATACTCTTGGAAAATATCAAGGAAGACTGAGACCTTACAAGTGAATTTATTAAGAATTAGTTTAAATGAGAAGCGTCACATCAATATTATGGCTTCAAATAAATAAAATTAAAAAAATATATAATGATGACACTATTAAACAGATATAATCTACAGTATGCAACATTAAGAAACTATTTGTGATCAGAATTTAAAAATCTATCAATCAAACAGATGTAAAAGTCAAGCAGCAATTAATCTACCACTTCATTAGGTGCTGGCTTTCTAGGTTCACTTTTTTACATACCGGGTGTTATTTACTATTTACATGCACACAAACACCTCTGAGTAGAGAGCATATCTGAGCCTTGCTCAGCATAACACCTCCTGTTCAAGGGTCAGCCACTCCTTAAGCATGCACAACATTCAGACTTTTAGAATAATGCTAAAACATCACCCATCTCAGACTTAAAAAAACCTAAAAATCAAACTATGTCACAACTCAGAGCAAATTTTACGTCTTTTCTCAGTTCCTTTCTGATAGCCTTCTCTTGTTTTTTACTATTTCAACATGCCAGAAGTGGTGACAAAGTGAACAGAAATTATGAAGAGACATTTTAAAAACACGTCACAGTATTACAGAGCTGTGGTGTCATTAACTCATCTGCTTATATTCAGGAGTACCTTTTCCTTACACACCTTTCCCCTGTCCCATGCCATGTTATGAGCAACTGGATTCACATCACCTATGATTAATTAATAGAGAATTCTGGAAGAAAAGCTATGGAAAACAGGAGAATGCCTGGGACTTCTACTGCAAATTCTTCTCACAAGCATTTTTAGATCTCTGCTTTCACTAGGAAGCCTTACTACTGCCTCAAGAAAAAAAGAAAATTAAAAATCAATTCAATTATAACAATAGCTTCCTGGGCATGGCAAGTAGCTCTGAGCTACTTTAGATAGTATTCTACTTTTTCGGTTGTCATTTCCAGTAAGAAATGTAAATCTGGCCTCTGCTTTTGCAGGTGTTCATTTCCAGAGGCTCATACAGCCAGTACAGCCCTCTGGCTCCTACAAGAAGATGCCACCCAAATATTCTCTTTGTGCAGAGCCAAATCTGAGAGGAGTTGCCTTCCCAGATAAAACTCTTTCTATTCTCAGATTACACTGCCATAAGAGAGGGGCTAACAAACGAATTTTTTTTTCTTTAAAAAGGTGATTGAAATGCGAATTTCTCTTTATTGTTATTAAGTTCTCTCTCTTTTTTCTCAAGAGTGACTTGATTAACTGCTATATCCATTAAAAACAAAAATAGGCCTATTATTAGTGTGGTTTGAAAATGTCAGTAAGGATCTATTAGTTTTCATTATTTTTATCCTGAAATATCCTCCATGTTGCAATTGTGTATGAGAAAAAACAAGCAAGTTTTASATAAATTTCAAATTTTTGTCATTCATCAACTCCGATTGTAACAGYATCATTTTCCTATGATTAAATCTAATTACTGATTATTACATGAACTGGATTTTTGGACACAGTACAAAAGACTAGAGGACTAAAAATGAAAAGGGCAATTTTTAAAACCATGATAACATTGTTTTAACTCTACCGACTACTAAGGGTAAACATAAGGCTAAGACAAAGAACCTTTGAGATAAGTTGGCACAGAACCTCAGCTTACRCTTCCACCAGAAAACTTTCCAGTAATTACACTTTTGAGTACAGAATGATTGCTTTACCCCCACAAACAGCCAAGAATTCTCACAGAAATTTAAACGATGCAAAATTCACTTTGCCCTTCAGAATTTCTGTGTCTTTATATCAGCACCACTATACATTAAAGAAATAAGCAACTGGTTGTTTCTTACCTGCAAATCCAGCTCTTGACATCTTTGTGCCAACTCCTCTTTTTCTGCTAGTGCTTCCTGAAGGTCTTCCAAGGCTTTTTTAAGCTTTCAAAAAATAAGGCAGTCAATCACTGTGGCCCATATTCCAAATACTCAAGAGTTCTAGCTTCTAAAGTGCCTCAATTGCTTATACCAATTGTTTAAGTTGGCTGTTAGGTGCACACACTGACACAGAAACCTATATATACACTGCTAGATCAGGATCCCTGGTCATTTCGCTTCCCTTTTAAATGACTATCATATGTAGAAAGTAAATTATTGAAAGACAACAACTTAGGCTAAAGGCATAACAAAACAAAATACAGAACATTCATGCTGTCACAATTTCCAAATCCCTTTAAAGACAAGTTCATTTTATGTGCAACACCTTGTAGTGTTCAGGTTATTGGGAATTTTCACAATCCCTTCAACAGAAGCTGATGTGTTCATCCTGACAAGGCTGAGCCTTGATGTATCCCTGCCCCTTCCTGCAATAGAAGTTTGCACTGACCACATTCAGGAAGAGGACATAGCAGTCACTGTGGGGTTTTTAAAGAAGCTATAGAATAACACTGAAGTTTTCACTTAATTAGCCCTGAAAAACAGCATTACTTCATTTAAGGGATGGCAAGATACCAACTTATTGTTCAGGCTTGATCTACAGCAGCAACACAGATCAGGCAGTTACCTGCTGCTCCACTTCACTTGATGCATCACATGGGGAAGGACCCGTTACCTCCTTGCTCATGAGCTACAGAAAGAGGCCACAGGAAAAAGGGTTAAATTAGAGGTTATGTATCTGTAAATACACTGTCTACTGAGTACCAACTGTATTTTCCATTGTTATTACACCCCTTCAATATACCAAAACAGATTAATACTACTCCTCCTCCTCATCTCATGGTGGGTAAAGGATTTAAACAAAGCTGCAGTAAGATGGTTTTTTACCTTCCTCCTCTCAAAATTAACCAAGTTTGCAGTAACATTGATGTTGGATGAATCTGTGATGTGTTGAAGTTATTGTCACCCCCTAGTCAAGTCAAACTGGAATGAACCAGAGGACAGGATTTAACTCAGTTAATTTAACAGTTATCACTTCTTTGTGTCCCATTAATTGCCTGTAAGCGAACAATGAGAACATTACTTCTCAATGATCTCCAGTACAGAGATACACACTGCATTTGTCAACAATTTGGCCTTACTCCTCACTCAGGAATTACTGTATTATTTCTAGACCTCCTTCTAGAAAGTTTAATTAGTCAGAAGACAGCAAACAAGAGGTTTATGGATTTATTCATACCAACAGAACACTTACAGCTTTAAAGACTATACAGTCAATTTAAATCTAAGTTATAAAGCCTATTACCAACTCCACTGTTACCTTGATGAGGGTGCAATTACACACTACCTTTTCTTCAAAGTCAGTATTTAGTTTTTGCCTCTCCACACTCTGCTTCACAGTTCTGAAGCTCACAAATGCAAGTGACTGCAGAGCTAAGCTGTGAGCTGATCACCAAGATGATCCAACCAAGAACAAGTTAAGACAGGAGGAGGAGCACACCATGACAAAAATAGGAGAGATGCAGCAGCAAGCTTGTAAGTCAGAGGCTGGAACAGTCTGTCAGAACAATGCAGCCTCACAAACACAATCAGCTTAACTCTGGGACCAAGACTACAGCACTGGCACAGAAAGTTCTGAATCTGACTCCAGTATAATCAGTGGTTGGCAACTCTACACATTTCTTGTGTGAACAAAATACCTTAAGCATTTGTTGAACGTTTGGGCACACAAGACTAACATCAAACCCCTTGGTCCTGAACCTCCCAAATAATTTAGGAAAGTATTGAACGCTCTTCCCTGACCTTTGCTTGGATGAAAGAATTCACAAAACACAACAAAGAGGTATTTGGACTTTTCAACAGGCTATGAACTGTTACCTACCTCTTGAATGGCTGTCATGACCACATGTTGAACAGACTCTTCAAGGGTCATGATGTTCTGTATGTGTTCTGTGAAAACGAATTTGTAGTGACTCATGACAATGTTTATCTCAATGGTTTGAGTAAGATGATAAACTGTTTGCTGAAAGATCCAGAAGAAACTATTATCCATAAAGCTCCCTCAAAACAGGTAGTGATCTTTTTATACAGAGGACTACCATTAACCACCAACACTATTATCCAGTAATATGGTTGATAAGCACAGGCGATTATAAATTCTTAACTGGACAAATTTATACTCTGTCTAAGGAGAAATGCCATCAGAACATGGAGGATTCATTCTGGTAAGGCGACCGAAAACAACCAATTCAGTCTTGAGCCTCTGCAGACAGAGAAGAGGCAGTTTTTAAWATAAGGTTTTAATTTAGTTTTGCTAGATTTGCACTTGAATAGTAAATTTTAGGTCTTGGTACGTGTTTCAACAATATGAATAAACCATACACACTTCAGACTCTGTTTTTAAATTCTGAACCAAGTTTTGGGTTTTATTCACAGACATTTCCCATAGAATTTCTGCTTTTAAGTAAACTCCAGTTTCAGAAAAGGCATGCAATGTATCAACAATGTTGTAGAAACTTTTCTTTCTTATCATCTTTTCCACCTTAACTATCACCTGAGGCAGTTTGCTGTTTGTTGAACAGGTTAAGGTTGTGCCTACCTTGTTTCCTCTCACAGTTGACTGCACAACCTAAAATCAGCTGCAGAAGCCTGCCCAGTTCAGTGGGATCCGAGTTCTCAGATATTCGGGTTAAGTCTGGAATAAGCTCTTCTGAAATCTGCTGACCCAGGAACTGAAAAAATTTAAAAACTTAAAGAGAAAAAGTAGAYGCCCCCTTTTGTAAAACATGAAAATCTGGTATCATGTAAGAAATCTGGACTCAGTGAGCCACTCAGAGAAAATGCCCTATGAGTGAGTTTGTTACCAGGTTTAGTTAACGCAGCACTTACACAACAAAAAGTGATAATAGCAAAAGTTATTGGGACAGTTGTCAATGATGAGAGAATTACTTTATTTTACCAACTTAATAGAAGACAGAACTAATACTTCCATATGGAGTTGCTTCCAAATTCTTCCAAAAGCTCCTCAGGAGCCTAAAGAAGCTCTACTTCTGGGCTTGACAGAGATCTTCAGTCCTGGCAGCACATCAGGGCCTAGCACTTGGCATCACAACTCAGCCCAGGTGAGACCAGGAAATCACAACAAGTTTTTCTACACTATTCCCATGGCATAACTGTATTCAAATCAATATATACAAAATTCAGCAGTTTTTTTAGAAAACTCAAATATAGCAGCCTTTTATGGCTACTGAACTCATCGCTGAATGCAACAGAACAAACTAATCCTTCCTGTGTCCAGGATTCCCACCTTGGCTCCCAGCTTCCAACTGAACATCATAGAACACCCTAGACTGGGGTTGCTGAGTCTGTTCTGTTGTACACAAAAGGATTAAAACTTCTCTAGGCAAGAGCAAACATGAATGCACACAGAAAAGTCAACAGGRTTCTGCAGCTCAGTCCTTTCAACATTCACCTGGGCAGAGACGTGGCTGCCAGATCATACTCCAAGCGTTTGCACTAAAATACACCTGCTCAAATTAATTTTACATTCACTTAGACCTCCCACTTAACAGATAATTATCATACACTTTCTGCCTAAAAGGTCCTTAAAATAAATTACAGCTTTTTTTCCTACTTGGCAAAGTCAAGGAGAGCAATAATCATCGTGTTTAATCATTAGAACAACAACAAAAATTGCTGCTTTTGCCATACCTCATGATAGTAGTCCATAATTCCTTGCAGTATCTTCTTCAAATTACTGGACTAATTGTTTCACATGAAAGACAAATTAAAATTTATTAAAACTAAATGATTAAAATTTTTATTTAAATTTTTCATTTTTATGAAATCAAATAATTATTTATAATAAAACAGTTACAAAGCAACTGTATGACAGGATATGGGAAGAGAAATATCACAACAGAAAATCCCCACGCAACTATGCTGGAAGGCACTTGAAGTATCAACAGACACTCCAAGTTCACTTAAAATATCCTTAGAATGCTTTAGCTTAATTCTGTAGTTTTTGGACTGCTAGATCTCAGGACAGTCATGACATCCAACCCCACAAATTTCACTGTCTTCAGTTTTAAATACCTTTATTCTCCAGTTGTCACCAACATCTTCTTTAATGCGATTGAGCCAAGATGCATCAAACCAGGCAACATCTCTGAAACAAAATTAAATGATTAAACGATAAGCAGAGACTTCAGTAAGACAGCAAATTCCCAGCATTAAATCATCTGATGTTGAACTACAGTGTCTAATGAGGCATGAATTCCTGGAGATTGCAAGGTAAACTTATGTCACAGGAAATTTCCATCCTGCTGGCTGCACTAAGGCACATTCCAGGGCTGGGAGAATTTCTTGAGTGACTGAGCTAGCTACAGCTGCAACACAAGGACGGGAAGACCTTTGTCATGCTGAATTTTTACACCTGATACCGTGATCATAATGAGGTAAAGAAACATCTCTTTTTGACTAGTGTTGACGTTAAGTTTGGTACCTAATCCTGTAGGCTGGACTAACTAACATTTACTGCTATTTGTCAAAGGCACTTATTAAGAAAACACTTTAAACTATTGGCATTTTGTGTATTTTGTATGTCTCTGGTTCCCCTGGGGAGAAGGGGATTCACTTTGCATAAATAAGGATGAATTGCTGAGGGAGGTGTTTACACACACTGAGCTRCCAAGCAGGACAATCACAGCATATTTAACAATATTTAATTTTACAGCACACTGTTTATTCACTGGTCTCAAAGCACCTAATAAAGGACAATTATTATCCCCACTTGCACATGAACCAACATGGCTGTAAAGAAGTTTGCCCAAATTGTATGGCAGGCCTAGTACCCCAAATACATGGGAAGCAACCCTCAGCAAATCCTAAATCAATTTTTGCGATATGCCAGGAAAAGGGTGAGCTCTGTCCTTACACATCGTATTTAAAATCTTCACAAGCAGACAGGAGGGCTTCTCAGTTCGGTATTTTGGGGGGTGGGTTGTGGTGGTGTTTAAGTAATTTCTTAATAATGAAAATTACAGTTCGAACCTGAGATGGTAATGCAGACTTCTCTTTAATTATCTGGGCCAGCAATAAGAATAAAATCGGAGTGATGACTTGTAGCATGATACTCTTCTAAAAAAGGTTTGTATTACAATCTTCTAAAGTAAATGCAAATTGGAAAGCTAGTGTATCACTCAGACTACCATTCTTCATCACACCAAGAAAACAGCTGATCAAAATTAAAATAATTCCTCAAAATTAATTGCCATTGAAGTTTTACAGTTCTTTTTTTCCACACAAATAGTAACGTGTCATTTAAAACCTAGAACTTAAATCTACATTAATTCAGCAATCCCACAAAGAAAACAACACACAACCATGCCTTTGGAACATTTAGTTTCCCATTCCATATTGCCTGAAGCATGGAAATAGTGCTGATGGGAAAAGTGAAAAAGATAATGTCATCCTTGTCCTATTACCCTTACTACCTATTACCATTAACTATGAATTTAATACAGCAGTATTTGTATCTTTTCATCACCTTTTTCATCATGCTATTATTCAACTGTTGTATCATCCCCAAAGCAATACAAAGGCATATTCCAGCTGCTGTTATAAACTGCCCGCTCTGAGTTTCTGTCTACTTTAAGAGCAACTATGTCTGCCACACAAAAACCTCAGGAAATTAAATCCCTCTTCTTCCAGATGAAGAATCAACTTACATTTGGTGAAGCACCTGAGCCATGGCAACCCCGCTAGTCAAGTCCTGCACATCTCTGCAGGGTGCAGCCGTGTTGAATGTCTGCAACTAAAACAGGGAAAAACACTGGGGTTTAGTTCAGTAGACAACAAATTAGCTGCCATTTTCCTTCTCCCCTTTAAGGCACAACCATTTAGCAAGATATCTTTCTACTTGAAATCCTTTTTGAATTATGTAGACTTTAAGCCAACCCAATTATCTCAGCACTTCTGACTGTTATGACTAGTAGCTTAAAAAGTTGGTATGAACACCCACACAGTTTTTTCATGCTAGTCCTTCTATTGTGAATCAGATTATGGAATGAYAACTTGGGAAACTAAAGTTATATTTATCCAACCCTCGAATTATGTTGCAGTGCTTAGTTTTGGATATAACTACCTAAATAAAAAATAGCATCAGAATAAGGTGTAAAAGCTGAGGGGACAAAAAAAGTGTTTTACTACAAGAACTTAGTAATAGAAATAGGATGGGATTACCCCAATGTTGAAAGTTTCTCTGTTTTAGATATTGTGAGGGTTTTTTTATACTATCCCCAAGCTTCTATCTAACATTTTGACAGAATTAGCTGTATATTTAGAATTGCAATATTTTATTCTTCCATAAACAATCAGCTCAGGACTAACTACACTAGATGAGAGAGCCAGTTCCATACATGTCAGTTCATCACAGTTACTCAGGAAAATAAGAGCCTTCTTTACCACAATGAACAAAACAGAAAGTTTGCTGTTAGCACTATTGGAAGATGTATATGTGGAATAGAATGGGAGCAAGTACAGATCCTTATGAACTCTGTCCACTGCAGAAATGGACTTCTTAAACTTACTACATTTACACTGTCCTAAATTACCTGTCCATTTGCAAGAGGGATTTCCCCAAYATCCTGTGAAACACAAGCTTCTTCAGAACTCCTGGTGAATGACCTTGTGTTTGGGAAATGGAACTACTTGGACCAGAAAAGCAGTTTCCAGCTGTGAGAATGTGAGGCAGTTTTTGTCCCCTCTGTATTTACAGAGTGACCATAGCTCTGAATACTTGTTTTGCTTCCTGCAAAAAGAGTCGAATCAAGCCAAGAGAAAAATGTACAGAGCAAGGGGTTTTTTTCGTTTGTTTTTTTAATTTAAAAAGTGGGTTTAAATCCTGTCTTACAGGAAGTGAGAAGTCAATAATCCCTTGTAGGTTACATAAAAGATTAAGTGGAACACCACAACCCAAAGCTGCTGTGACTGACAGCACTGTTTTCTACTACTCCAGCAGCCTCAACACCAGCACAAGCACGGGCACGCAAATTTACAAGGCTGAGCTTCCCAAAACCCAGTTTTATGGCACAATATTGTGATGCTGCCATTTGGATACATCCCCTTGTAAAGCAAAGAAATTGCTAAGCACAGGTACCACGGTTTCACCCAAGCCTGTTAGAGCAGATAAACAAAGCCTCAGAAGACCCTGACATGAAACACTGCTTTATGCACAATCTCCCAGAATAGAAACAGCTAATTAAAATTTAGTAAAAAGCAGGACTGACAGTCTCAGTTTCTCTATATATTTAAAAGTCACATAAGGACCCAGAAATAATAAGAGAGTAGAAGTATTAATTATGGGTTCTCCAAACCGCATGCCAGCCCAATCACTTCACATCAAAATGGATTTTTACTGTTCTTGCAAAACCAATAAAAGTAGCAGGCGTGGGGAGGAGGCTGGAAAATGAAGCCACAGATTTCAGGACTGTAGCAGTGCTCTTTTCTCCCTCGTTTTTTTAGTTTTACTAAATATAGCTCCAAGGATGTGCTGCTACTCACAGTGAAAACCATTTTGTGAATTCTACCCTAAATGCACCCTGCCACTTGCTGGTACAGCAGAAGCAAGTGTTCTTCTCTCAGACACACAGCTATTCCGCTCACAATATACAGCTGAAAAGTTAATTTTGTAGCTCAACCACCAAGCATTTGCAGATGAAACAAGTGTTCCGAGTGCCCAGCAGAAACCACCCCATCCACCTGGGGAAGGTGTGCCCTCAATTCCACCTGACAATGAGGAGTTGAGTTTCTCCATTTCACRCCCAGATGATACACATGCGGGACAGAAATTTTATAGAGTAATCCAAGAGATTTTAAAGTTACAATAAACATTCTCATCCCGAATCCCAGAATATTAACAGAATAAGTCAGGCACTGGACAGAGTTAACATTACCAGTGGTGCCAGTGGTGCATCCATAGCGGAAAAAGCTTCCAGTTTAAGATGCTGCCATACATCCAGTCCCTGGTCTGGAGGCTAAGGCAGAAGCAGCCTCAGAGCAGTACAGCAGTACAGCACTGAAAGACATCCAATTAACTTTACACAGAGTGGAAAAATAACTAACTTAGAAAGTTGYTTCTGCTACAGACTTGTGAGTTCCATCTTAGCAGGTACTACCTAAGTCAATTTTTCATGGATACTCAAACATTTTCCCTATAATTCAACTTAAACTGCTTTCTGTTTTTCCTGCAATATCGTCAAAACTTTAAATTCAATGACACCTGGGTTGCAGAAACAATAGGTCATATTTTTATGTGAATTTACTTTTTCTCCTCTGGACACAGCATGTTTTCTAATATAGCATTTGGTAAAATAAAAATAGAAAAATGCCAGATCTGTCAGCACAACACAGAGAGTCATAAGCATCTGTTTGCTATATTAATGAGTACACAAATTGAGAAATCTTTACAAGGAGGGAGCTACAGAACCGTTTTCTCTCCAGAGAGCACTTCATTCCCCTCTCCCCACATCACTTTTTTCCCTGTTATTCACACTGAAGCTCAAATTGTGAAAGGATGTTTCAAACACATCCTAGTGTTAACAATCAGTTTCTAAGTTGTAAACTAGGCCTGAGAAACAGGGTGTTAAATCTAAAAACATGCTTCTGCTCAGTGTTGTATACAAAACCTGAACACAGGATTGGATGTTCTTTTACACTGACACAATTAATCAGTTTAAGGCCAGCTAAAGTTCCATTAAGATTCATGATGTAATTACAGCTATGCACTGTGAGGACACCATAAATGAGAATTAGACTGAAAATATTTTAAGCAGGAATTGTYAAAAAATAAAAAGACTTCAGCACTGCTGACAGGATTTTGACAAGAGTTCAGGAAGGCAGTGATTTATTTTGCCATTGAATCATGATGGAGTTATTCTTACCTGACTACTRAGGGGGAAATACAAAGTCAAAGAGCCCAAAAGAAGAAAGATTAAATGACAAAAGATACCCAAGTCCACAGAGGTAAGTAAAAGACCACCAAAATTCTAGAGACCAACAAAACCTTGGGTGGATACAATGTCACTAACAGAAAAATGGAGGAAGGAAAAAAAAAGGAGAAAATTGTTTATCAGTGATTTATTATAGACTTGAACTCATCAACACCGCTGTACTGCCATGCAGGAACTAAGAACACCTACTCTGGTTGCTGTTGCTATCACTTTTGCCAGTCTAATTCYTGGATTTCTATAATGCTTCTAAAACACTCCCTCCTCTCCATGATTTACACTTCACAGAGCCAAAACACCTGCTATTTCTAGAGAAACCCTTCATGCAGGTAATTGTGGCCTTGCCTGCCAAGATTTGATGCACAAGTTCTATTTAGTAGAGCTCACTGTCACCAGAAATACTGCACCTGCAAGACCAGAATTACACACAAGGTCACAGAAGCAGCTTGAAGAGAAACATAAAGAGGAAGCAAGAGTGATTGACGAATTTGACAAACACGTTTGTACTCGATGACCTTAAAAGGCTTTTCCAACCTAAACAATTCTGCAGTTCCAAACAGGTGCCTCTGGCACAGGTAACACCACACACCCAGGTGTRGCGTGCCTGACTAATAAACGCTTTAACCAGCCGGTATGGAACGCTCTGAGGTTTCTGCTCCTGTCAATTCAAATTAATTGCATTTATTTATTAATATTGTTAATTGCTGAGCAGTTTCCACACTAAAGCCACCGCTGGAGAACCGCACTTGGGCCCGCGGGATATTCCAACCTTCACATCCACACCTCGGGGGTGCCGCGGGAACATTTGCTGGCTGTGAGAGCAGCGTCCCAGGCAGCCCTCACTGCCGCGGCCATGCCCGACCCACCCGCAGCTCCCGCTCCCGCGGGCGGGGACGGAGGGAAGGGTGGACGGAGGGATGGAAGGAAGGAAGGAAGGATGGAGGGAGGGAGGGAGGGAAAATCCCCCCGCCGTTGGCGCCTCCGAGGGGGCCCAGAGGCGGCAGAACCCCCGCGCCACTCACCCAGAGGATGAGGCTGTCGCAGAGCAGCGGGTCCGCCGGCTTCGCCTCCATGGCTACGGCGGCAGCAGCCCCGACCCCCCCCCCCGCCTTCAGGCCGCCCCCGCTCCAGCGGCTCCGTCCCCGGCTCCGCTCCGCCCGCGCGTCCTCGCGGCGGGCGGGGCCGCTGCAGCACCAGCCACTCAGCGCCAGCCCCTGCCCCCAGAGGCCGGGAGTGACAGCGCATCTGCCCAATCACCGYGGAGGAGGGGTGCGCTCGTGCCAATCACAGTGAGACCCGTTGGAGGCGGGGGTTGCCCTCACGGCCGCGCCCCCTCCGTGAGGGGCGAGTCAGGACTGTGTCACGCGCCCCGGGATGTGTCACTTGCCCCGGGCTGACGCGTGGGCGAAGCGGGATCGTGTTACCCCCCCGGAGTGAACTCCTGGGCCGGAACGCAGSGAGTGCAGCCTCCGCGTTCCCCCCGCACCGCCCGGTGAGGCGCCGCTCCGTCCCAACATGGCGGGCGCTGCCTCCTCACTGCCCGCCCCGGCTGTCAGCGCTGCCGCGGGCCGGGCACGGACGGGCCGTGGAGGTCACGGGGAAGAGCTGCTGGCGTGGTGCAGAATAACCTGTGCTTAAGGTGTAGGTAGGTCAGTGTGCCTGTACCCGCCACAAACGTTGCTTTCAGAGCAAGATACAGAATTGCTTAAAAAATAGTTGAATTTTAAAAAAATTGTTAAATTAGGCGAAAATACTAATTCCGTCGTCTGGGGAGGTGAGGAGCAACTGCTTTAACTCTTCTGGAGCTGGGAAAACGTGCCCCCTTTGAGAAGGCTGGATTGAGATGGGCTATGGCAGGTTCACTTAATTTATATTGTCATTTCTCCTTTTCAGACTCAGAGGCTGCTGTTAGTACTACCCGAAGCCCACCAGACTCCAGTGCCTTTACCTGCCACTGAGGGTTGAGGAGACCTGAGAGGTGTGAGCTGTTCCTCCACAGCAGCTCCTTCCTGCCCCAKGCAGAGCACAAGGCTCACAGCCAAGCTCTGTATCCAGCACTGCACTGCCTGCACAGCACATCAAACCCCGCCACACACGTTCTTTTCATCTTCCTTAGTTCAYTACATGATAGATAAAACGTAGAAGCACTTTTTTGTTTGATCTTTTTTTTTGTTTCAGAAAATACTATATTTGTTTAAATAGGAAAAAATTACCTTATTTGATCAGATCTTGTGGATGCCTGAGCCAGGATCCTGTCTTCTATATCACCCTGCCTTAGACATTCCAGAGAAGTCTCAGTACCTTACACTAAGGAGATGTGATTACTCTGTCCCTTTCCTGTTTCAGCACAAGAACTTACTGAACTTTTCCCTCCAACAGCCTTTTCTACTAATTGAATTGAACTATTATTTTTTGTTAGCTGACTCAATTTTATGATGATTTTTATATTGCCTGTTATTACTGAAGAGTGCAGGATGGYATTAAACACATCAGAGTTTAGGTCAGCCTAAGAGTGGACTAAACAACTTGAATAATTGTTACAGGCAGCATCTGCTTTATTTGGCTGTTCTTCAAGATACATACTTTAATTTTCTGTTACTGATTCTACTTTGCCTCACAGAGGTTAAAATTGTGGTGATGACATGGATKGTATTTACATAACTATTTCCCCTCATAGTGTTTTCAGAATTGATAAAGACTGAGGAGTGGACTTGGATTTCTGGAAACCCTATTACTGTTTCCTTCACCAAAGGTTCTTAAAGAGATTTGGTTGCCATGGAAGATTAACGTAAATCCTTAGTAAAAATAGAATAAGGAATAAAAGGTTTTTACAGTAAAATCCCACAGAGTTCTGTGGTAGGATTTGTACTGTTAAGCATGCTCATTTTAGTTTTTTAGTGGTTTTGCTCTTTTTTAATTTCTGCTAGCTTTTGTTTATTTTATCCCTCTTTATTTCTTTGTAGTTTCCATAATTTTATGTCCTTTACCTCTCAGGCAGTGTCACATCGTAACATCTGTCACTTCCTACCAACCTTTTCCTGTGACCAATTTCACAAAAACATATTCTGTATTTCAGCTGCTTGATTTCAAATGCTTTTTGCAGATTCCACCTCACGCACTTGTTTTCCTCATCCAGTTTCTGCAGGAGGCTCCTTTTTCCCTGGGTTTGTGCTACATAAGCCAGGGAGCAGCAAAGGTACAAGGTGAAACCTGGAACGCCGGTCAGGGTCGGGCCCAGCGAGGGAAACCAGAGTCAGGCCCAGTCCCATGACCACAGGGCAGGTGCACAGTGGTCATGGGACAGCTGAGGCAGCTCTGGGATCAAGCTGGGAATTCAGTCCACAAGTCACAGCCCACGTGGAGTCCCTGGCTAGGCACAGGCACGGCTGTGACACTGCTGAATCCAGAGCTGAGCTGGAAAATGGGGCCCTGGGCAGAGGAGGGGGATGGAGACACCAGGTAAGGCCATTCAGGCCTATTTCAGGGTTGCTCCTCATTCAAAAGCATCCAGAGATTATTATTCCTAAGGGATGGCAGTGCTGGAAAGGTGATACAGACTGGCTACTGCAAGGAGTGTGGCTGAGATCTSTGTAAAAACAAGGCAGGCTGTGCAGGCTGGGTAATCTGGGATTATGTCAGGAGAGATCGGCTCACACGTGCGCTCCTGGCTGTTGCATCCAGGTCAGACGGCTGGCGGCAGGCAGTGAGTGCTCACCCAGACACACCAGTGTCAGCACACTGCAAGGGTCTGTCTGAGTCTACAGAGAAATAAAATCAGCTACACGGAAATCTGCCCAGCTTTGTACATCTTTCAAGTCGCAGCTAAGCAGGGGCACATCGGAAACACCCCMGCATGGGGCAGCTGTGCCTCCAGCTCAGCCGTGGGGCAGGACTGGAACAAAGGGATCTCTGTGCCTTATGTAGGGTAAGGTGGTTTGGGTTTATTTTTTAAGCCTGGTTGGAGATTTCTTCATGAGCTGCAGCTTACATGAATGTCTGTCAGTACATTTCTGGGTTTGTGCCAATCAAGGATTATGACCTATATTAACATCCCAGAAACAGGGAAGGCCAGCCAGGACTGCAGCTCAGTCTCCTGATGTCTGATATCCACTGTTACTATGTTTTAAAGTCAGGTTAAATTACTTCTCTCAACAGGAACTTTTTTAAAATGTGTTCATCCTTTTGACAGTGCATCCCCTGCCTTCTTGACAAAGCATCTGACAATCTCTCAGTGAGGGCTGTCTTAACTTTCTTAACAAAACAGAAGAATGGCATTTGCTACAATAATTTAATTGCTATTCATAAAATCCAATTCCTAGGGTTTTTTTTATTATTTTCAATGGGACTTCCATCATTATATCCAGTAATATGAACAATACTCAGTTCAGACATTACTTGGTAGCTTGCTCACAAAAGCCCCATACCCAGACACTTGAATTTTCCCATTCATATGGCACATATGCATCTCACTGGTAGTTTAAAAGTATTGTAGGAAAATCCTAATTACAGGACTGCATCTGAAAGTGATTTTCTAAGCACCTGGGAACAAAGATGTCAGGAATGTAAAAACACCAAACAGTGACCCTTGGTGGTTATTTATGTACTTGCATGTTTCTTGCCATCAGAAAACAAGATAAAAAATGTTTCTCATCTTTTCAGTTGTATTTAGTAGCTTGATTGATTTGATTTCTGGAAGTCTGCATTTCCTGAGCATCTTTCAACAGCTTTAGGAGCATCCAGTGAGCCCCATGGTGTTCTGTAGTACTGAGGCACATTTGAATTTTTAGATGCAAAAACTAGAACTCAAACCAATTCCCAAAATGTGTGCAATGAATTATTACACAATACAAACTGATTTGATACCTGCTGGGCCACACATCCCTTCACACCCTGTCACAGTCTGTAACACCTCTCTGCCATACATACTCCCACTTCCTTTTGAATCAAGCTCTGTGTGTATTGGAAGTTACTCTATTTTAAGGAAAAAAGCATTGACTATCTGTTTATTCTCCAAATGCGGCCAATTTAGAAGTTATTAAATGGAATTTATTAAGCATAATGGAACATCTAAAAATCATAAAATATGAACTAAAAAGCCACTCCTGTGAACTGGAATTGTTTGACTGGCGGAAGGCGCTCAGTGCCTTGCTGGTCTCTGCAGGTTTTGCTTCCCCACTGCTTTTCCCTGCAGATGCTCAGTGGTACTTTCCAGGTCAGTTATGCCCCAAGGGAAATGGGAGCAATGTCAGGATGAAAAATGTAAATTTTTCACTCTGTTACTGAAGTATCTATTTCGTAAAATAGTCTGAAATATTTTTGTCTGGCTGCTATAGGAGATGAAAGTCATTAGAATCTATTCATTATCAAAATAGTAGGAATTCTGGATATTTTGTATATTCTGAAAATTAATACCCTGTATGAGAGTATATTCATTAAAGGACTCTTGTATTCAGGCTTTTCTGAAAGGTGGCAATATTTTCACATGGAATAAGCATCTTTCAAGTATTTTCACATTAGATGGAAATACTTTCATCACTTGAGACCCTTCTTGGAAGGCATTCAACTATGAGAACATTTGCTTTAAATAAAAGACTGTTTAAGCCAGTGGGATTCCTGAAATTCCTGAGCTGTTTATGCTCTTCTTTACACTTTTCTTAGCACATCTTAACTCAGTGAACATTTCCTTATCCCCACAGATTTAATGCTGGTAAGAAACAGTCATCTCATTAAACTATGAAGGCTTGGGTTGGCATTTCTAGTCTGTTTTATAATTAATTTTGTTTTGACTGGAGTAATTTCTGCGGTCCTTGGTTGGAAACTTTCAGATCTAATTATCTGAGCCCATGTGACACAGTGAGTGTGTATATACAGAGTACAAATGCATCCACACCTTTTACACAGAATAATAATAATATTTACTATAGTACTTTCAGAAAAAAATGGCTGCTATTCCAAATATTAACTAAGGTTTATCATATGCCAGTGAGGTAGGCATTGATAAACTGAAACAGGAAAGATGGATATAGAGCCAGAGAGCCACAATTTGTGATATCTCATTAAATTCCATAAAAAGCTATACCTGGAGACAAAGCAGGTCAGAGGTGAAAAACTACCTACCTACATTTCTAAAAAAGACTGTGACCAGATCTTGTAATTGTACCTTTTGGCAAGAGAGAAATGGTTAACATCTCTAAGGAATGATCTGCCTCCACTGCTTCAGGGAAACATCTCAGAATCAGCAACGTAAGAACAGTGACTTGAACAGAATAAAATATTTACACCTCTGCAGCATCATTTCTCCTCAGCAAGGCCTTGCTGTGGCACTGTACCCTTCCCTCCCCGGCTCTTGCTTTAGGTTGTTTCCCTAACATTTGTCAGTCTCCTATCTATGCTTTTATATTCCTGCCTTTTCATTTACTTTCTCACCGATATCTGCACTTCTATTTTAGTACCCTTATCTTTTTTTAGTGAACAAGGTCACAAGTGAGAGTGGGCTTTGGCAATTCCAGCATTATCCGGCTGACGTTAATTGACATCATGGAACTGTTGGCACTGTCATGGCAGCCCCCCTCTGCCAATTCACATGTATTAAATGTCTCAGATTCAATTCCAGTTTGTGCCCGTGATAAAAAATGCAGGACTGGGATATGAACTATGGCAGAGATGTGTTGGTCACAAACAAATCCAGTGACACTTTGAGATCCTGCTTCCACAGGTGTGCTGAAAAGGTGGGGCCATGTGGTGACTTCTAAGGCAGGCACCAGTTTGGCAGGTGGGCTTGTGTCCCAATTTTGGCCATATACATTCTGATCCTGAGAGTATCCTCACACTTAATATTGTGCACCAAATACCTCCAGTTCTCACCACAGTCTGGGATTACTCAAGTAAGCTCAGGAATGTTTTTTTTCAGGATCAGGAAAATCACAAACTTAATTTCCAAAAAGGAGTAATCCCCTTAGATTCAGTGCCAGGGTACTGGTATGTTCTACTAGGGAAACTAATTCTGGTAATATCTCTAATCTCTCCAAACAAAATAATTTTCAAAACTGTGTTCCATTGTACCAATTATATACCATTATCTTACTCAGAAACATTATCATCAGCATAGAAGATTCACTAAATAAAATGTTAATAACTTGTTTGTTATTTTTAAATGGAAAATTAACAGCTAAGTTATTAAAGAGTATTCCTTTCTCAACATCTCTTAAGTTGGTGTGAAAAGCTCCTAAAAGACTTGTTTTTAAATGGAGTATTTAAAAAGCATTCTTAGTGGAAGAAGAAGAGCCTGTGTTCAAAACCAGAAATACTGAGTGAAAAGTCACAGCCATCACTTGCTATTGAACAACACAACAATGTCTCAAACCCAACCACAGCTAACAGTAGGAGAGCTACAGGTATGTGAAGTGTAAGATGAATTCTCCTGATACTGCAACATTTATGTATTAAATGAACCAGTTACTGTGCATCTACCTGTCAAAGCTGAGTGCAGATTTCCCATCATTTCTATATCAATGTCACTTTTCTTGGTTTTCTTTGAAAATAAACTTCAGTTTGACTAAGAATTTTGAACACATTTTCTTTTGTATTTGAAGGTTCTCTTGATACGGCATATTCCAAAGAGGGGAAGCCAACTCCTACAGCAGGGGATCGAGCCTCTCTTGCACAGACTGCCAGGGAGGTTGCAATCATATTTATTGTCATTTCTAACAAAATTGCATTTTGCACTTGGATCATTTTTTAAGATGAAGGTTACTCTTGTCTGTCACTTCTGTTTGCATTTAGAGATTTCTCCCTTGCTTTCGTGCTGCTCTCCACTGGCAGCTGCTCTGACTGTTCTGCTCGTGTACAGGAACCAGGTTCACAGCGGTTCTGAGCTAAGCTCCTCAGCTGAGCAGAACTCTGTGAAGCCTCCTACATAGCCAGCAGCCCCCACTCCCACATTCCAGGATGGCATTTGGTCRCAGATGGGACTCGCTGGGGGTGCATCATGCAAAAGCTTCTCTCGGTAAAAAACTCCTCCGTTTGTGTCAAAGGCCATCACATAGGCCCTGCTCCAGAACACTGCCAGAAGCRTGTTTCACACCTTCACGCCTCTCAACCCCATCTTTGTACCTCACAGGCTCCATTTTTGGTTAGGTAGGCTTTTCTGGATTAGATCAAGAAACTGGATTTGTAAAATTGAGAATTAATAATGCAGCAATGCCTGTGGTTGGCACGTACAGACCTGTTGGCTTTGATGGGACTGTTCAACTGTGCAAACTAAAATAGGCACGGGAATGTTTGCCAGCTCAACCTCCAGGGCCAAAACAAGGAGCTCATTAAGAGCAAACACTGTTACTGGCACTGCAGCCGTGCTTTAAAGACTCAACAAAAGATCGAGCACCAAAAAAGCTCAACTTGCAATTGGACAAAACGGATCCAGGATTGTAACTTCCAGGCTTGTACTGGCACCAAAATGTCAGCAAGGCAGCAGGAATGGCTGGCCTGACCAATCATGGATTGACTGATTTAATGCAGATAGTCATAGAAGTTTGGATTTTCTTGTGCCCATTATCTTTCTCAAAACATTCTGGAGCTACGTGAAAGGAACGTTGCTGTTATTTAACAACTTTCTCTGGTCAAATTCAGTGAGTTAAGCCAAATAAAATCTCAGTTTCCCCACCGAAGCCTGGATACTGATGGAAGTGAGAGGATTCCCTGCTGTCCTACATCCAGCTGTGCCCAGGGGTGTGGGAAGTGCTTTGAACTGCACAACTGAGCAATAATAGGCTTAGAGTGACATAAAAAATGGACTCAAAATTCTGTTTCTTGAAATAGTGCAGAATTCAGCCTCCAGGTTCCAAGACAAGTGTGGCTGTGGTAAGGCCCAAGTGACTGCAGAAGAGCCACAGCACCGTGCACACAGCCCTTCGCAAGCAGAAGGATATCTGGGCTCATTCCATCTTTACAAATAATATTTTTTGCTATTATTTAGTTAGAGGGAGTTTCACCTCTGTATTAAAACCATTCAAATCCTTTTCTGAGTTAGCACTAACCCAATGCTTGAGTGGCCTAGCTAAAACAGACTGACCTAATGTGTTCAAACCATTTTCCAGGGTATCAACATTCCAGTCTAAAAACCAAAGGACTAACTGACATCTTTTTAGCAGCCTTTACGAATTTAACACGTTGGGCAGAGAAGCTGGGAAAAAAGTTAGAGAAAGAGACTACGCTTGGAGATTGGGGGAGTCCATCGGGGTGAAGCATTGGACATCCTGAAGAGGATGTTACTGCCTACACCATGTCAGTTCTCTGGACAACCAAACTGCTCCAGCTTCTGCATCTGCCACTCTGGCACCTTTAATAAGTAATTAAATCACACTGTGGACGTGAATACATTCTTGGATAAATAATAAATGACAGCTCTCACACTGGCGCGAGCATACAGGCGTACCCAGGGCAGAAAATCACACACAGCATTTCATTTGTTGCTAATTTATCTGTAACAAAGTGAGGAAGATGCCCTGGGGACTGGTGACTAACAAGGAGCATTGTTTATGCTACAAATCCCATCCGGTTATTAGGCTTTGAAAAGTGCTTTGTTTAGCTTATCAGTGCTTCAGCAGGAATGCCAGGGGCATTATTTCTGTTCTAAGTGTATTTCTATTCCAATATTACTGACACATAAGAGGTTATGTGTTACCTGAGGGCTGAAAATTCGGCTTGTGCTTCAGTGCCTTGTTGAATCAGGATCAGGATGGTGAACACTGCACAAAACCAAGCCCTGAACAGGTTTCCTTATCAATTTTACAGCATTAAATTGGAGAACACCTTTACAGAAATCAAACCTTTCTCAAGGACCATAGAGCGTGACAAAGAATAAATATCCTATGGCATATAAAGTCCCATCAGTTAAAATTATTTTGGCATGTTAGATCTGCTTAAATTCTGCACTTCACTTAGGAATTGGACAGCATTGTATTACACAACCTAATTCTGCAGTTATGCAATTCCAAAGCATCACAAGTGTCTGGCAAGTTTGAGAGCTGTTTTACCACAGCACTGATAAGCTGCTACTCTACCAGGTGATCAAAATACCTGCAGTGTGCCCTTGATTAAGTTAATATTTAAAAATAGGAATGCAGTTTTTCTATTAGGCTCAGGTACCTTTTCAATGATGTTAAATGTCTTTTGGGGGAGAAGATTTAGAAAGGGAGGGCTTTATTTTGAGATGGAAAAATACTACATTTCTTTCATTCCATAATTTAGAAAACCTGAGAGTCTCTTGCCAACTAAATTAATAATTGGCAAATAAGGGCAACTAAATCGGGCAATTAAATTATTAATTGGCAAATAAGGCATAATTGGCCTTGCTGAATGATTCTACAGCAACACTGTCAGCTGGTGTCACTGACTCAGCTCCTCTCAAACATTTCTGCAAAGAAGAATGACAAGCCCAATTTCACGTAGGTCTCCTGGACCTCTGTAGGAAGTATTCATTAGACTGATTATGCATAAATAATTGAAGTATTGATTTAGACTTTTTATCATTAGACTACTTTTGGAAAATCCATGTGAATCAATTCTTCCCTTTAAAATGTCCTGGTTTTAATTTGCTTATGGTTAGATCTGTACTGGCAAATAATGAGCAGTGTATTCTCCCTGCTCATCTTAACTGGCCTTGTAACTGAGACTGGGAGCAGCTGCTCCCGTGCCAGAGCAAACTGAGCAAAGGTCACCCACTGTCACCTCTTCCCAACAACTTCAAACCTCAAAGCACGGGCTGCTTCACTAAACAATGCCACATGGTCATGGAAAAACCAATAAATGTTTGTGAGCACTCAATCTGCTAAGAGCTTTTTAAACTTTAATACCCCTCCTCAAAGATGCTGATGAGAATGGACTCACAGCTGATGCTTTAGAGCTAAATTTCCTTGTGGTAAAAATGGGAGATGTTGTGAGCTGAACTGTGTCACAGAGATAAAGGTTTATACCCAGGAGCTTCTGGCTCCATAGCCAACAAACAGATCAGTGCTTCATGCCTTCCTTTTGTGAGCAAGAATTAAAAATCTATCATATCTGGTGGCTAGGCTTTGGTACAATGGGCTTGTGTTTGCAGGGTTCTGCTAGAATTATTTTCTGAAATGCTCAGCTTTCATTGTAAGCCAAAAGATATGTCCAGATTTGAAAAGCTCCTTTTTCTCAAAAATCTGACTGTCACAGTTTCAAAGCCTGGCCCCTGGTGAGGTACCTACATGGAGAATTCCTTTGCAAATCTGACCTGTGGAAATGTGACCTCAGTGAACACCTGTGCTGTTCATTTCATTCCTGAAAAAGTTGAAGGCTTTCTCTGGATCTTTGAATTCTAAGTCTGTTTCTAAGAATAATTTGCTCCTGAACTTAGGGTTTGGTTTGGGTTCGGGTTTTTTTCCTTTCATTTCCTCCAAATGAATTAAATTGACTTTTACTGGACTAAACATTTTATCACCCAATTCTGGCTGAGGATTCCCAACAACATATAGGTTAGAACCATCAAAGGCACCAAGATCCAAATACAAGGCTATGAAATAGTTGCTTCTATGAGCACTCACAAAGTTTCCAGCCTAAAATGTTAAGAGGAATGACAATTTTAACCGTGCTGTTTGCAATTACACAGAAGTACTGCATGAGAGGAAGCTCCCTAAAAATCTGTCATTTTAGGCAGTCACACTAAATATTTTATTTGTTAAGACTGTTTAGTGCCATCAAAACCTCAAAGCCTCATGACACAAACACTGACTGCCATAATCAATCTCTAATTCAATCGCAGTTCAAATGTTCAAAGGCCGGCTCAGGATCCTGGAAGGGGTAAATTAGTTCTGGCAGACTTACAGCGATGTCAGATATCATCTGTCTTCTCTTTCTACCAGATCCAGCTGGGCGGGCCCCTCATAACCAGGGCAGAGCCAACTCGAGCATCATTTGGAGTCCTTGGACTCAATAAATCAGAAATTTGATTATGTGCACATAATCTATTAAAAATAAATGACAGATTTGGCATGTTTTTCCAGCCGATCGACTCAGGACAAGACGAAGCCACTGATGTCTCTGCTGAAGGTGACCCCAAGTCTCTTTTTCCTCCCAAATGCTCTATTAATGCAATTGGGGGAAGGAATGTCTGTACCAGGTGAAACCAGGGCCACCTTGCCCTCCGTACCTGTTGGACTCAGAAATTTCTAGCAGCCCTAAGAATGTCTATGGTTTAGCTGTGTATGTAAAGAACTGCCTATTCTTGCTCCCTCTGGGTCTGCCACCTGAGAGTCATCCTGCAAGAGCCTGTCGAGTTTCCCACCTTGCTTCACTCAATCAGAGAGAGGTCACAAGAAAATTAAAAATGTAATGATACTGGATTTGAATGATGTTTGAATGATGTTTATTCTTCCTACACACACACGTATTATTCACATAGTGCAGGGTCACTGCCTGGTTCTTTGCTGTAATTCCTAGCCCTAACTCAAATGCTCTGGGATCAGAGCTTGAGCATTTGCAGGATCTCAACAGGACCTTGCACTCAAGCTGATGAGTTTCCAGTCCCTTCACCTGGTGCCTGAGCTCAGCAGCCAGAGCTGCTATCACCAGCAACACTAAACATTCCATTTTCCTATTTTCTGAGCAGCACAAACTCTCTTTCTGCAGACTTGCACATGAGTCATCTGGAAATAAACCATAATCACTTGTCCCCCAGGAGTCATATATAAGTAAATTATTGTACAAGACAAGCTAATACAAAATACACAAGAGGTTTCAACTTGTTGAGGTTGCAAAGGGCAAGGGAGCCTTTCAGAATTTCCATTGGTTATGGTCTGGGAATGCTGGGATTCCCTTGACTCCGTATCTATTGCATAATCAGAAACACATTTCGTTCCCTTTGTTGTACAAAGCTAAAGAAATGTGGGTGTTATTACTGTGCACAAATAAAGGGTAGATACCTAATGGGCTTGTGTTGTGTGCAGTGTTTGTAAACATAACTGCTCTGGGCTGCAGCTGACAGAAACCATCACTGCTTGTACCAGCTAAAAGGATGTTCTGGATCTGACATACCCCTCAGCCCTGCACGGGAAGTCAAAATACAGGAATGGGATGTGCTGGGTGGATTTTAGGTGTCACTGTGTTAAATAAAGTCTGCTTGCCTGGAGTTCAGTGTCCTGGACTTGGAGCTGACCATCACTGTGGTGTAGTTACTCCTACACAGCCATCCTTTGCTGGGCTATTGTGTGGTTGTTATCTCTGCAAGAGAGAATCTTATCAGTGCAGGGAAAGGAAAATCTGAAAACAATGGAAAGGCCTTTGGCATCTGGTGTTTTTCTGTTGAGGATCAGAAACAAAATACATTTATAACTCCACAGTAAAGGAGAAAGATTTTTTCCAGTAGTTATAGAAACAGTATTGTTAAGGTTGGAAAAGCCTGTAAGATCATTGAATCAAAGTTATGGCACATTATTTTAAAACCTCCAGTTCCTCTTATTTACAGATCCTCATTATAGGAGGAAAGACTGGTATTAACAGTGCTGGTTAAAATTACTAATTTGGTGAGGTCATAGTTTTAGACATGGCTCTGGCAAGAGATCTGGTTTCCTGAACACTCACCTGGATTCTTTTTTGCCACCCAGCCTATGGCACACAGACAATCCTGTTCTGCCACCCAAGGAAGGCAGAGAACACACCAGACTTTATTTCAGTACATGTAAGTGACAGACACGACTGCAAAGGAGGAGGGAAAACAGTGACAATTAGTTATGTGTGACATCTACACTTAATTTCTGTGACTCTCTGCTAATCACAGTAAATTACTGTTAATGAACTGAATATGTCAATCAAAATACTAATTTACTGAAGACTCTGCACTACTTCTCTCCCAAGGAATCCCTCCAAATCCCAGTAACCACAGTGACTCCAGCTGCCCCACCTGCCTCCAGTGAGCCCCTCTCCCAAGAGACACCAACTGTGGACAATTCTGTGGGAAGTGTTCTGGACTGACAGTGCAGTGCCTACACAGGCTACTAAACAAGGCGCTCTTCTGGCAGCAATCTCAAATCCTATGTAAGAACCAGGAGAAGGCCCTTCTCCCTGGAATTCATGTAAGTTCTCTCACAAGAAGCAGGAGAAATCCCATTTTTGTATTTCCCCCAGTATCAGTAACGGTGTTTTTATTTGCTCATTGCTTTCACATCTACAAGGTGCCACTTTTGAAATGCCCAAGAAGTCTTAGGATGAAAAGAAGTAACAGATCATCTCAGAGGATATTGTTAAATTGCAACACAAACTTGTGGAATGGATAAAATGCACCAGAAAAATCACACTACTTGTATTCAAGTATGCAAAAATTCCCTCAACTTATTATAAAAATCTACAGTCCAATAATCACACAYTTTTAACTGTGGAAGCTTAAGATGTAACAAACATGAAGTCTCATCTTCAAGCATGAACTCACTTCTGAGAAGACAGCTTGTCTTTTTAATCAGCAGCGTAAAAATCCAGCTATCCCATAAAATTAATTTCTATTGGTGAAAATCAGAAGTAAGACACAYCAGGCTTAGGTCTGGTTCTGTCCCACATTCTTGCTTCTCAAGTGAAATATTTGCCTAAAATAAAGCAAAAGTGATCTAGGCATAATTACATTGGCTTGCAATCCTATAAAAGCTTTCTACACAAACAAAAATAGTGGAAGGTCCACATTAAACAATTCAATAAGTTAGTTTCTAGTCTTGTATAAAGCTTTTTTWAATCTGTTTACTGTTTCTTAAGTAAATCTGTGTGGTCTTACRGGGGAAAAATATTCCAAGACATCTCATGCCGATGTAAACTCASTGTTTATTCCAGCCCAGGATCTGTTTAACAGGAAAGGGACAGATCAGACTTAGAGGGTCCTTCTGTCAAGGCTGCCCCTGGCGTGGGCTCCTGTCCTCCCCCAGAGCATCTCCAGTCACTGGATAATCTGTGCAAAGCCCTAATTCTCAGACAAACATGTCTGCTAAATGCCTTCTTTGAGGCYCTGAGCCATATGGTTGGGATTACAGCATTTCAATAGTTTTTCCAAGTGAACACAAGGATGAAGCACCTAATAGTGGAGGGAGTTACATTCATAATTGTATTTATAAAGGGATTTCAGGATTTTTAAGGCCCACGTTCTGCACCACTGGAGCCAGTGTGAGCTTGGCACCTTAAAGCAAGTGCAAGATATATTTACAAGCCATTTACASTCTTTTTCACCATGCTATAAAAAGATCTAAGTACAAAGGAGAACAAGGGGCTGTGTTGTTAATGCTGGTGCAATAAAAACACATTTTTATCTTTAGGATAAACATAACAGCACAGCCCCTCATCACCACTGCCACTATCCCCAACAAATCAGTGGATCACCAACAGCCAGGGACAYCTCAGGAGAGACACCATGTAATACTTCAGGTTGTTTCATGTTTTTCTAACACTGTTTTATAACATACAGGAAAAGGAGGCTTTGAACAGAGCTCATCCAGGACAAACAGTAACCACATGGCCTCAAAAACCTGTTTCAAATAATGCCACAGTAGTTACAGTTTCAAGTACAGCAATAGACATAACAACAAAGAGCATTAACTTTCGTCTTTCCCTGGCCTGGTTAATTTTCCCTTTTCCATCTGTGAGTATGACCTAATGATACAGACTTTATTTGTATTTWATTTTGAGATCTGCAGAGGAGAAGTACCATATACAAGCTTGGTCTGTGTTGTTTTTCTTAGCTGTATATACTTGGCCAGGCTTTCCTTTCCTCCACACTCTGCAGCACTGACTCTGGTGCGATGCATTATAGATGTTATGGCTGTTTATAGAGTAGAAGTGGTCTCTGTAACATGTCTGTTTTTCATGTCTTAAACCAATAAAACTTTTACATTGGGCTTATCAAAACCATTCTGTGTAGATCTAAGTCTGTTGTGACTGAAATCAGTAATAAAACTTCTCTTGATGCCCCGTGGAACAGAGCTAAAGCAACACTGAGCTCTCTTAATAAATTCCGCTCCGGTAAAAGTTTTATTTAAAAAATGTGGTTAACCCAGAGCTTTTAAAGAAGATTAATGTGGACTTATAAAAAATGTCTGATTTTATTATTAGTAGTAATTCATACAGTTTGTCCTGAAGTTTTCCTTTTCAGCTTCAGTTTGAACCATATGTTCAGGAAGTTCAACTGAAAAGCGATCCTTCAGCAATATTATTTTTTTCTAATTAACAATAACCACAGAGGTATTTTAGAGAAACCTACAGAGTCCCTCAGAAGGTTGTGGAGTGGGATAGATTAAAACAGGATTTTGTCTATTTTATGAAAAATGCACTGAAGCACAAATAGGTCAACTTCAGAGGAGTCCTTCCTTTCCTGTTCTACCAAACAAAGGATTCTGCGTGCGGCAAATCTTAATTTCCATGAGGTTCTTTTGTGAAAGGCCTTGAAGGACTCTGAGATCCATCAGTGCCCCACTGGTCCCGCTAGGCCTGAGAACAGGCACAGCAGTGGAGCCGTGGGGATCCCCAGACTTGTGGATCTCCCACTCCAGTGGGTCAAAGCTGGTAARATGTGATGCGTGTCAAATGCAAAAGCTCAAGGAGAATCTGGTAGCTGGCTGCCAGACTGGGTTTATACAGACTGGATGAGGATTTAGGGATAAACACAGCCATGGGCTCAGCCAACTGCTCTGTGTGTGCAAACAAAACAGAGCAGGCACAAAGAAAAACCCTGCACTTGAATGAAAACAAGAGTAAAAAGCACAAGTCGGAGTAAGGCTCATAAAAATACCTTTGGGCCAAATTTAACAACCCCAGTCCTTGTATACACGATGTAACTGATGGCATCAGGAACATTTTTATTCTGGATTTCCAACACAGTTTCTCCCATATTCCCTTCCTCAGTGGCAGCAGATGAAGTGATGCTGGGTGCAGAACCCCTGCACTGAGGGCTCCCGAAGACTTCTTGTTACAACACAGCTCACAAAAACTACTTGCTGGCTATTTTTAAGAACAAAGATCATTGTTCAGCTCAACAGAACAATCCCATCAAAATGGCAGCACAGTGTTGTGCTGCTGTTCTCACTGGGGTCCCTGTCAAGTTGCATCAGTTGAAATGTTGAGAGGTTTTATTTCCCTGACCTGTCACACTGCTCACTGCGCCCCGGAGCTGCCAGTCAAGCTGTGCTGCTTCTGCTGAGATGCTGTTTGTGCCTCGCTGGGTTTGCTGGTGGTACCAGCCTTGACATTCAATTCTCCTGTTTTTTGAACAGCACACACTCACTGCTGTCACTGCATGTGCAGCCTGATCTTACCATCCTCACGCTCTGCCCCCTTTCACTCCTGAACTTGGACATCAGCAGTTGTCTGGGTAAAAAGGATGCGGCAATTGGCTTTTCCAGAGGTACAAGCTGCTCGTTGGCTGTGCCTGCTGGTTTATCTGGGATAACTGGCCCTGAAAGCCACACTGGCTCTGGAGAGCTCCACCTTGATGCAGCTGCAATGTTTCTGTCCATAGGGTGCCCTTATCCCTGGAGGCTTCAACCCAACCCAGGCAGCTTCAAGAATAAAATCCACAGGGAAAGAAACTGTGCAAAGGAAACCCTCTCTTAGCTGACCTGTGAATCTCTGCACATAACCGTGTAGAAGAGCAAGGGCTCCATTTTTGCACAGTCACTTTGCAGAGGAAAACCATGTATTAAAAATAATCACATTCATTTTCACAGTCCATTGTAGAAAGAGGGTTTATTAACCCTGCTAACTTTCTTGTGAACATTAAATATCCCAAATATATTTAACATATCTTCATATTTTAATTTTGTATGTGGCTGCCTGACCCCTTACTGGAGGCATAGTAACCTGCCCTCCCTGCAGACAAAGGTAATGTTTACCTCTGCCTGTATTCTGACACGTGCCAAACAACGAGCTTGAGCTCTTGGGATCAGCTTTGTTTATCCTCTAATTTTCCCACAGCATTTCAAAACCCACTTAGGCTTGAATGATCCTGCAGCCATTTGCATTTATCATTTGACACATGTCAGATCAAACAACTCTGTGAAATATCAAACAGGGCTCCAGCACTTTACTTCTGTGTAGTTTATTGGATCTCTGGGATAACATTCCACAAAAAGCAATATGAAGTTCCTAATCTCACCCAGCCCTGGTCAGAGGCTGCTTGTTGTATTGGGAGGCTGGATGCAGGTGGAAAAAGGAAAATGTTCTTTATTGTGGAACTGTGCTGTTTTTCACACCTCTTGTGAGAAGCAACACAATAAACCAAGGAAACAACTCCAACCCTTAAGTGTTTAAATCTGCATTTACCAAGTGAGCAGCACATAACRTGTAGACTGAAAGAGATCCAGCACGGAAAACCAGGCTGTACCATTATGTGATCACCTTTGGATGCAGTTACTGGCAATATCATAGTGAGAATGTCACCATCCACGGCTGCATCCAGAACCTTCTAAGGAAGGTACTGCCAGAATTCCTACTCAGAGAAGTCCTTCTGCAGTTGCCTTGGCAGGGAGGAGAACACAGCATAGGATGAAAAGCAGACCTAGAGATGGTCAGGCTGGAACTTTCAAATATGATTCGAAACTCCAGGATTTGAACTTATCTCTAAAATTTCAAATCTGATTCCAGCATAGAAAGCAGCTGGATTTTTCTGCAGGTATTGCCAAATCTGAACAGTTCACACTGGCTCTGCCCTTTCTTAGGGCTGGAATCCCAGCTGGTACAGAGAGTGCCAGGCGCTGGCACTGATGCAAAGACAAGGCTGAAGGCACAGGTAGGGCCTCTTCCTGACAGGTGTAGGATATCACCAAAGCACATCCTTCCTCTCCTGCCATATCCTGGGCAGGAGCCTGAGAGGACAGTGGAGTCTGTTTTAACCTACAGATCAAATTAAGCCCTGTGGAGGGGAACATTAATTTTTAACCCAACACCACAGCATTAATGAAGAGGAATAATCCCTCAGTCCTACAGTTCCTGCCCACACGAGGGCGAGACTTGAGGCCTCATTTCCAAGCATTCACAGCCTCCACTTGATGCCAGATTTTAAAGCCAGGCACACACCAGTGCAGCCATTACAGCCCAGTTCCCAAAAGGATTCAATGTCAAGCAGAATACTTTTTTTTCCAAGGGCTGGAGCAGCAGGGATCCCTTTTAGAAGTGTTCCTCTAGATACTGTACCACGATTGAACAGTGTAGGGGCATTTGGACAGCACAGAAAGGTTCTGCATTCAAGAGATTTTAATTTAAAAGTGCTTAAGAGACACATGGAACTGAAAYACTGCATACATGAAAATGCAAAATAACCTAACTCATGTGAATATTCAGTTTGCAGATTACCTGTACGACATGCTGCTATTCCTGACTCTTGCCTTGCGAGGACTCTTCAGCTGGGGTGGGTCTCTCTCATGGATTTTTTTCCTAAGAGTAGCTCTTTACTTCTTTGGAACCATCATATGGTTGTCTTCTTCACGTGAGTGAAGCCTGGGCCTCTCTGCAGGACTCTTGAAGCAGCTGATGACAGGGTGGTTGTTTCCCTTCTTTTAATTTGCATGATAAACATCTGTCAGCAAATTGCACTGAATGGGGTGAGGATGGCAAGGTCTGCAGCTCAGGGGCCTGACTGAGCCCAGCTGGGGCCCTTGGCCAAATCTCATCAAGCCATGATGAGGCTTCTCTTGGATCAAGGCAGCATGTGATGGGTTTGTCACTGTGCTGCTGACGGGCTGAGGGACTCAGCAGTGCTTGGCATGGCCAGGAGCCCCCAGAGAGCAGTTTTACACCATGTACTCCTGCACTCTCTCATGCTGCATTTTGCTGTAACTTCTCTTCACACAAAGTGCCTGAATCGAAAATGCCTAAAGCCGCAAATAGAGTTGAACATTACAGTGCCCATGGACCTGCAGCTGAAGAGTGTCAGAACTCTTGAGCTTTAACATTTTACTTCTTGGCTCACTTTGAATTAAATTTTAATTTGAGAACTTGGCAAACTATACAATTTGCTAAGTCTTGTATAACACAAGGATGGTCAGAGAGTCTCACTGCAAAATCCTGCAGCAGTGTTTGTGTTATCACAGCTGATTACCCAACCATGGGGATACAGATTTCTTACAGCTCTGGTTTTACAATGGATAATACGGAACTGGTAGTAACACTGGCTTGGGACAAAAATGCAACTATAAAGTACAAGTGTTACAAGGGGAGAAAGGCATTAAAAAGCCATGCAGGAAATGTGAACAAATCTCTGTAACTGTGTCCTGCGAGCCCACGCAAGGTACRGAGTCCTTGAACTCTGTGCATCCACATCTTGCACCAAGTCAGTGCAACTGTTTGTTCCCTTTCTAGACTCCCTACACCCCTTGTGCTCCAAGTCTTGGTACCGTTTCAGCCAGAGAAACCAAGGCCAGTTTGATGACAATGATATAAATAGCAGGAAGTTTATGAAACTTTGCTGAAGTTGTTTGTGTGTGTGTTTGTGTTGAGCTGCAAAGAGGTAAAAGTGCTGGTACAGTCCCAGCCAACCCTGCACATCTGTCCCTGTATAATCTGTACCTTTGCTATCCATTTGGAGTCTGTGGACTTCATTTTTACATATAAATTGCAGATTAAAATATATATATTAAAATTTATGAATATTTATTGCTTACAACACATTTGTCTTCCACTGCTTTTCCCCTCTCTGTCTTTTCAGCTGACAGATTTTATCGTGCCCTTGAGTTGGGAGCTCTGACACACCACTGTGTTGGAGTCATTTTCTTGCTTGTTTTACTCTTTGTGTTATGCTGTTTCTTCATTTTATTCCCATCAACTTTCATTGTCTTTAATTAYGTCCCTGAACTTGTAAAGCTGTTTCTCCTAACAATGGGTACTTTGGAAATGGCAACAATTGCTTTTCCATGAACTACAAGGCAGGAAGTGCATTGTTTCTTTAAAAAAATTACCAGATGTTTTTCAGGGCTGACTACTAACATAAAAAAAGCGCCAAAAACTATTATTTTCCAAATAATCCAAGTCTAATTTTGTTATTGTGTGACTCCTGTTTGCATTTAACTGGGAATTGCAGCCTATGCCAACACTAAAGAAGGAATTTCTCTCAAGCTAAGTGTACAAAGTCCATCTATGTGAACACTGACTCCATGGACTCAAGTCCATCCGTGTGAGTTGTGTTGTTCCTTGTGCTGTTCCTGCCAGTCCAAATACTGGCACTGGAGTACCTGCAACTGGTTGTCTTGTGTTCTCTGACTGGAACAAATGAATATTCCTTGTCCCTGGGTGCAGGGATTATTGACAGAAAATACCCAATGCTTCACAGCAAAGTGACTGCATTTTATTTCTCATTAAAAATTAAAATGTATACTTTAAATGATAAAAGTATATTTTTATCATGGACAGTACAGTAAGAAGAAATTACCCGCATCCCACATGCCTGGAAATTTGTTATCCTTGCTGTTCCCAGATTACATGCCTCAGGATCACAAGCTGTTCATGATGGAGCGATATTCTCTCTGATGTTCCACAAGCTTCAAAAATACTTTGTATTTCTTGTCATAAAATCTGTGTAAGAAAYACAATTTCAACAAAGTCTGAGATTTGAAGATTTAAATACCCTGCAAGACACATTTACTTCCTTCACTTAGCATCAAAGAAACTTTGACTGTTTCCTAAGTACAACTGCTGCCGGGATGAGAGCCCTCCCTGTGCACTGCTGGAGCAGTTCCCACCCCAATGAGTGATTTCAAGTTGCAATTCCACCTTTCGTTTTCCCTACAGCCAGCTTGGGTTTTCAGACAGTTTTCCCCTAGAGTTCTCTGCCGTGTGAGTGGGGAGACACCAGGGCTTCACAGAATTCCTCCAGGTTGGAAAAGCCCTTTAAGATCATTGAGTCCAACTGTTCCCYCAGCACTGCCAAAGCCACCTCTAACCCATGTCCCCAAGTGCCACATCCACATGGTTTTTAAATCCCTCCAGGGATGGGGACTCCACCACTGCCCTGGGCAGCTGTGCCARGGCTGGACAGTCCTTTCCATGAAGAAATTTTCCTTAATATCCAATCTAGACTTTCCCTGGCACAACTTGAGTTTCCTCTTGTCCTGTCCCTTGTTCCCTGGGAGCAAAGCCCGACCCCCCCCGGCTGCACCCTCCTGTCAGGAAGTTGTGGAGTGAGAAGGTCCCCCCTGAGCCCCCTCAGGCTGAGCCCCTCCAGCTCCCTCAGCCGCTCCCGGTGCTCCAGCCCCTTCCCCAGCTCCGTTCCCTTCCCTGGACACGCTCCAGCCCCTCAGTGTGTGTCCTGTGGTGCGGGGCCCAGAACTGGACACAGGGACCCGAGTGGCCYCCTCCGTGTCCTTCCGTGTCCCTCAGCCCGATCCCGGGAGCGCGGACCCGCTCCCGCGCGCCGCCAGGGGGAGCCCGCGCGCCGCCGCCCGTGGACTATGGAATCCTTAACAATGTAACATGAATAACCCTTRAAATATAATATAATCCTTAAAAATTTAATAGAAATAATCCTTAAAAATATAATATGAATAATCCTGAAAATATAATATAAATAATTAAGCCTTAAAAATTAATAGAAATAATCCTTAAAAATATAAACAATCCTTTAAAATATACTATACTATGATTCTTCAAGTATCTGTATGCTAAACACTACTGCACTCGAGCAGGGCTATAAAGAGACACCCCCCAACTTCATCTCCAAACCCCAACTTTATTTCCCTTGAACTCTCCCAGCAGAACAGACCAAGGCAAGCATTACCTTTTGTGCTCGTGGTTGGGCTGCACGACTCTCCCGATTTTCCCCATTTTCGCCATGGCCTCCTAAGAAAAGACAAACACCCACTGGAAAAGCCTGTTTTGATTTAAAATACTTTTTGACAAGAACAAGATGTTTCAAAACCAATCGGAACATTAGTGATGTATTTTGTTTCGGCTGAACAGGCCAGATGGCAGCAAATATGTTCAATCCCATTATAAAGTAGTCAAGAGAACAAAGCGCTGCAGACCCTTAGTAACCAAAATCTGTTCCTCTCTCTTGCTGGGAGTCCCAGGCAGAACAGACTTATCTTTTATTATTTACTCAAACCAAAGGAAATGTTAAACACTGCATCCCCGGAGGGGAGGGTTCTCAAATAAAATGATACTGTACTTGAGATCCCGTAATCGTATTCTTCAAGTATCAGTTCCCTGCAGCAAGGGAGGACTCAAGGGTGCTCCAGAAGCTCAAGGTAACCTGGGAAGGTCTGTTCTGGAGCTCACAGCTGCCCTCACATTCCAGCACTAAGGTGTGAGAGGCAAACTCTGATCCTGCTCTGCTTTTTGGCCAAAACAGTGTCAGAGCTCACAGAATTCCCTGCAGGAGGAATCTCTGGGACAGTCACATGTGSAAGGGAGAGGGACAAGTAATTTGCTTCCTTTCCTGATCTCTGTGAGATTCTGATTTTCCATGGATTCTCCCGAACAATCCCACTGGAATGAGAATCACCAAAGTTAAGAGAGGGCTGAGCTCTCAGGACACAGTGGTGGCAGCAGACACTCAGTTATCTCCCAAGGAGCATCAAAGCCACAGCTTTTAGACGGAACACTGTTAAAAACATTAGAAGTCAGGACTCAAGAATCAGTGAGTGACTAAATCAGTGTTCACAGTTTCTAAGCAGGACTCTGGACCTGTTTTAATGTAGTGCCTGAGAATGAGGATGACCCTGGAGAACAGGCTGCCCGTGCTGCTGGAACCTTCTGGTCAGCTGCTACGGCTGGATCTTTAAAAAGTTGGGATGATTTTACAGGCTGGAATATCTGCTGTAGTGAAATCTGTGCTTTCCACTAATCCAGCACTTTACAGCTGAGGATCTCACAGGACTTTACAACATGGATGAGCAATGTCAGTGCAGTGTCACCAGCCCAGGGCAGGCAGGGAGGCTCTGAGGACAAGCTCTGCCTGGCTGAACCTGCAGTATTACCTGGCATGTTCTGGGAATGTCCTTCATCCTTCGGCATCAACACAGCCTTTCATCCTGCCAGTCCAAATGTGCTGTGAGAACATGGAACACCTGCTTTCTACTTTTGTCAACTTCACGGTGTCGGTACTGGATGAAATCGTGGCTCTACCAAAGTAAAGAGCCCTTCCAATGTGTGCAGTCAGGATTTGACTCTTCTAAGGGTGCTGACAAACCAGCAGGGAATATTTCTGTGCTCTCATATGCCCATTCTCTTTCATATGTGCAGAGGTTGATTGTACTTCAATTCCCCAGGAAACACCCTTGAAATAACACTTTCAGTGAGATAGTGTGTTCTTTTCCCTGGGACATGTGAGCCTGCTGGCACTGAGACTCTGCTCACCAGCCAGATTAAAATACTGCCATGGAAAGGTTGATATCCTTCCCAGTAAGAGAAATGGGCATTTTCTTCCCTGTCCTTTAACAGGTRAGACTGACGATGCTCAAGCATTGTCCCTGTTTACAACAGTCAATCTCTTACGACTCCCTTACATGGCCAGCTGGATTTACAGACTATCCAAAAAATGAATGAACACTCAGAAAAAAACCAACCTCAAAATAAAAGCCAGTTCCCTCTGTTACAATGGATACTGCTATTCCATTGTGTCTTAGGGAAAGGCCTCTGAAGCACTTTCTCAATAACGGAAGTCACCTTCCTTTCTGCTCCCTACTTTACACCTCCTTTTGAATTGCCCTGAAGATGCTGCATGAAAATAAACCCACAACATCTAAAGTGTCTAAACAGACAAATCCATTTTTTAGCACAGTTGTAACAAAAAAGAAAGGGAGGGCCAGACTTGGCCATTCCCCACTTCATGCACACTCAGTACCAGGACACAAACAGCACCGTTCCCAGGGTATGTTCTGCCCCTGACAAAAGTGCTCCACACACTCGTGTTCTGCTTTACTCTTACGACTTCCAGTGCAGAACACGCCTTGCTGCTCTTTGGGAAGTCAGCCAGCTTTGAGATAAACCTGTCTCCAGACAGGTTTTATTTTTATGCTGTTACTCACGGAAATCCAGGAGTCCTGGGCTGGTCCAGGAACASACACTGGCACCAACTCCCCCAGCGTGGGAGGCCGAGGGTATCCCGGCTGCACAGGGCGATCCCGCCGGCTCTGCACCCCTGGCCTGGCACGGGGTCCCTCTGTACATCCCCCAGTCCCCACCTGTGCCCTCTCCCCAGCTCTCACACCTGGCACTCGGTAGCTCCTCTTCAAGGGCTGAAGCCAAGTCTCCACATGGCTGCCCAGAGCCTCCCACGCTCCCTGGGAGGTCTCCCCAAGCCTGAAGTCCCATCACAGAGTCCCCATCCTCAGGCAGCCAGAGAGGTGTCACCACTCCCGTGGTGCTGGGAGCAGGACAGGCTGGAGAGGTCCCAGATGGAAAACTGGTCACTTGAGGCCTGACCTAAACTAGGAATCAGGGCTGCTGCTTTTCTTCTGCTGGTCCCCCATCCATCCACCCTGAGCTAAGGAGGAAGAAGCCCAAGTTTAACAGTTTTCCAGTTTATCAGCTAAAATACTTTGATGTTTTTAAATCTACTGAAAGTACACAGACCTTGAGAATCCACAGCATTAAAGTCTCAGAGCAACTACCCTGGTTCTGTGGAATAACATGTTGAAAAAATACACAGCCAGCAATTTTCAACAACTCACCCATTCTAAGTTGCTCAAAATATCCTAAATTAATTCCCTCTCTTAATTCACATTTTAGTTGTGTGTTTTTCTGTGTTTTAAAGTCAGTTTGGTCATTGTTAGTTTGAACAAAAAACTTTACTCCCAGAGGAGAGTCTTTTCAACAATTTTCTGGGGACAAAGAGGAACAGAACATTGAAAATATGAATTTATAATGAAATGGGAAACAAAGGAACATTAGAATTGCATTGCTGAATCGGATCAACCTTGTGCACTGCTCTGTCTCCAACAAAGCCTTAAATATAGCAAAGTGATAATACTGCCGTTCAGAAATAGTTTGTTTGAGGGTTGACATCCAAATCCATAATTCCAGTCACCAAGGATTTCACAATCTTAATTTGAATGACGCTCTATCTTCTTTGTTTGCCAGTCTAGACAGTACAATGAATACAGTGATTTAAAACACAATGAATTCTCTCTTAAAACAAAATATTTTGTAAAATTGCTTTTTAATCATTTCTTTTCTCTCTTTCCATAAAGGCTATGCTATAAATAAACCCTGAAAGTTCGCATTTGATCATCGTTTCTAAAGGCTGGGCAAGAGGCAAGTGAAGGGTTTACACAGAAAAAAAAGAGAGGCACTGTGGAGCAGAAATAAAGGGATGCATTCATGATTTCTAACCTTTTGTTAGAGTGTCAACGCTGAGACAGATACAAGCCAGTAAACACTCTGCTCTCCATGGAGAGACCCAGTCCAGCGGGGTTATCCCTGCCTGGGAAGGGAACAGGCCCAGGGAACCAAACTCTCCAAGGCCCACCAGGATTTCACAACAAGGTGACATTTTGCTGCTGGGAGGGTCAGTAGCCATTCAAATCCACTCGGTCCTGGTGGCTGAATTCCACTCTCCACATCATCTGAGGCACGGGATAAGTTGAGGAATCCAGGCAGCCTCAAGAGGCAGTGGATCTCCCAAGGAAACCCTACTGGAACCCAGGGAAAACCCTATCTCCTAGGGAAGCCCAACTTTGACACAGCATCTAAAAGCTGGAAATTTCAACTGTTGTCCCTTCAATGATGGGAAGGAAAAGGTTTTTAACCCTGTGTGGGAGGAGGCCCCAGGACAAGCCCATTGCTGGTGTAGGAGCCCACAGGAGGKGCACACGGGGAACAGCTTCATCTGGGAGACTCATCTTCTCTGATTCCCTGCCCCCTGGGATCCTCCAAGAGCTTCCTCACAAATCCAGCACAATCCTGCTCATCCCACCAGAGAAGCCCATGTCCCTTGGGACTACAGGGGGATGCCAGTGAAGCTTACTTGCAAATAGTCCCCAAGTCTGGTTTTCAGTAGTGACTCAAGGACTGATGAGGTTATTACTGAAAATTAGTGGGATGTGGACCCTTGAAGTACACAGCAGATGAGAAATCAGATTTAGGGTGTCAGCCTTAGTTGAGAAAGTCAAGTAACAAAATCCCAGTTGGCTTTTTCTTTATTTTGAGACTTTAAAAATTGTATCCAAAGTTAAATGGATTAGGCATTCGAGCACAAATATGATTTCCCAGCTGTGTTCTCCCCACCCTCATTTTGGTAATCCCAAGAAATGCGTGGACTTTTACCTAGCATAGTTATTAACAATGAAACAAACACAGACCATTTCAAGTTTTCCTTGAAGAAGTACAATTCCAGTGCCTGAAACCATCTGGCTGCACATGGAGCAGCAAAGCACCAAAGTGGGGGATCTGATGCTCCCACTTAGGCCAGTCTCGACTCTCCAGTGTTTCCATACAGTTTTCCTGTCACAGATCCAGCAGAAGAAGAAAATAATGTAAAAGTTGCCCCGTTCACAACAGGCTAAAATGTAGGAACATTCTTCCCACCAGATCTGTCCTGATTTGCAGGATTCAGCAGGTGTAAGAACCTTCCAGCTAACAGACTGACTTCCTTACACCTCTAGTCCTCACAACRAATAAAATAAATAACGTAATATGTAATAATTTTAACTGTTCTTCAGGAGTGGAGAACCTCTCTCACTCATCTCTATTCCACACACATAAGCTCAGCTAACAGATGTCTTTAGCATCATTTTAAGAAGTCCATTTACAGATATATTTGGATTTGAGGGGAATAAATGAATTTCTTGAAATGCTGATGTTGAAGAAATACTTTTAAATTTTTATAAGAATTTTAAGCAAGGCTGCTATTTTCTTCTAGGCTTTCATTTAGGGATTGTTTGTTCTACAGCCTGGAGATGCAAAATTCATCTTATCTACGTTTACAGGAGTTACATGAGTGTATTTCTGTAACACAGGCCTAGCAGAACATTACTTTTTAGTGGTATATGACTGCATGAAGAAAGCATGTGATGGACCATATACAATATTTTTCTAGTGGTTTTTCCCCCCCCCCTTAAATTTGTTTGAGTTATAGGGGCAGATCTTGGCAGCATGCACAAAGCCCAGAATCTGTAACTCAATTCTCTGTGGGTTTCTGGATGGAGCGAGCCAAGTTTTAAAACACATTATGGATAAATATTAGAGCTGAGCAAAAATTTCACACCTAAGATCGAAGTGTGAAAATTTGGCTTTGATTCATTTAGTGAAAAGGTGGAAAATTTCACACAAGCTTGTATTCTCCTTTTGCTCTGATCCAAAATCAATTTCTGTGTCTGTATCAAACCTCAGAGAGAGAGAGAGAGAGTTTCTGTCTGTCTGTGTGTGCATGTGAGACACAGAGGAGAGGGAGAAGAGGATGGAAGGATGGAGGTCTGCCAAGCAGGACACCAGCTCAGGACTTCAGCTCCAGTCTGTCTTCTAGGAAAAGTCCCTGGCCTTTTGAATCTCACTGTCCATATGATCAGTAAGTGCACTGGCCCTTCTTAGAGGATATTTTATACATTTGTTTCTTACACTGGTGGAGGGGAATCACGCAGCTCAGAAAAAGCCCAACATTATTCTATCCTTCAGCCATCCAGCTTGAGTTGACAGAGGCCAGCTGGATAGATCCTGAGTACTGAGACAAGGTGGATTTCTGGTTCAAGCCATGAATCAGGATCCAGGAAGTTTCAAGAGATTCCTGGAGTTATATGGGATATGTAATGTACCCTTTTGATTTTCAGTTACCTCTCTTAGCAATGGGCTGTGCCATTTCCCCAGTTTGGTTTGGCTGGGGGCAGAGTTTGCACACTCAAGGTTTGACACCAAGTTTGCACCATGGAGCTCCCAGCCCTACTGCACCTTCCTTGTCTCACTAAAGCAYGGATCACTCAACCTGTCCTGCACCATCAGAGCAGATTTTCACTCCTTAGTACCAGAGACAAGAACAAATGGCAAAGAGCTCTCACAGCAGCAGAGACAAGCACACGTAAGGCAATGGTGCCACTTCTGCTTCCAGAGCACTGACTTTGCCCCTGCCTCAGTGGCTCCACAGTGCCAGCCAGGCTGTGGTTGCCCAGTTTGGTGTCACAGAGCCCCAGCCAGGCTGGCCAGCCACAGGCACAGCCGTAAGAGGAACAGCAGTGGCAGGGCAGCTGCTGGAAGGGCGCCTTGCCACGCCAGCACTGATATTAATTACTTATTCCGCAGCCCAAATTTAGAACGGGACAAGGGTCAGCTCTGATTGCCACATCATCTATCAGCTGGAAACTATGTTTGGGTCTAAGCTCCAGCCACACTGCTACTAAATATAGGTTGGTTAGTTGTTGATTTGAGTCTGCACTCCCCCAAGTAGCCTTTGACTATCAAATAATTAAGCAGTTTGCTTTGTGAGGGCTCCATTGCTGGCACCTCTTAGTGCCCAGAGCTGCTTGGACACAAACCTGACAGCTTAGCAGGGGTTTCAGCTTCCCTGGGCAGTGGAAAGAGCCCAAGTGCTCAGCTCCTGTTTCAGCTCCACAGATTGCTGACACTGGGTGCCATGAATCCAGTCTGTGGGCACCGTCCAAGATGTCTGGGGCAGGGTTTAGCTGCTCTTCCTGTGACATGAGCTTGTGCAGCTTCACTTCAGTGTCTGTGTGAAGGTCCCAACCCACATTGTGGGTGCTGATGCCACACCTGGCACGGGCTCCTGACTCCAGCACCAACAGGCACTGGCAGCACATTTCCCTCACTCCCTTCTGAAGTGGAATGAATTTATTAACCACACACAGCATCGTTGTTATAATAGACTAAGAAGGTTTGCCCATAGAAACCACATGAAAATATATTGATTTAACACACTTTTTAGGCTTGGAAATGTTATGCTGACAAGCAGCTGTGTTTAACAGAACACAAGCTCACCTGGGAGTCAGGAGAGCAGATTCCTGCACCAGCTCTCAATGCAGGGCACTGCTCAGTCAACTCTCTCCCTACTCATCACTTCTGGGGATGGAGTAAACTAATCCAGGGAACGCTGCTCCTCTGCATAACCTGCAACATGCTGGTTTGCTTCTCTGGCTCCCTCCTCACCCTCTGCTTGCAGCATCTGTCCCAGAGCTTTTACCCTCAACTGAGGTGGTAGTGCCTTTGGGGCAGGCAGGGCAGGTGTGTGATTCCACACGGACACACACCAAAAAATGAGCTGGACACAAAGCAATTCCTCCCTGGGAGGGTGGTGAGGCCCTGGCACAGGTTGTCCAGAGAAGCTGTGGATTCCCCATCTCTGGCAGTGTTCGAGGCCAGGTTGGACTGGGCTTGGAGCAACCTGGTCTAGTGGAAGGAAGGTGTCCCTGCCCAAACCATTCCACGATTCTGTGATTTGGACAGGAGAGGGTAAAACAGAGAGATTGAAGACCCAGCCCAGGAGATCCTGACACTCGGMTGGGCACTCCACACAATATTCAGCTGAACCGTGCCACTTCCTTCAAGGTGCAAAATTCAGATTTATTCAGCTGATTGCTTTCCACGTCCATGCTGAACATTCAGCTTTCCTTGCGTTTAGTCACTGAGTTCAAACTTTTATTTGCCATCTGGCAATGGATTGGGCTTTACTGGGGGAGGGGATAGGAAAGGGGCTTTTTTTTCCTCTTTTTTTTTTGCATCTGTATTTGCTTTATGAGCTATGGCTAAGGCATCATTTACACATGGGGAACTGGATCGGGTTCTCTCAATTCATTCCATATGTTCACTTACACTGTCAAAACATTTTTTCGATCTAATTAATCTGCACACGTCTCTCTGTTCATTTCCCCACTCAGTGGGTTCAGCATTTTTGGGGTATCTAGCTGTGATTTTGTCATAAAACCAACTTCTGCCTATGCTTTGCTTTAGGGTTACTCCTTCAAGAAAGCAAAAGTATTTTCAATATTTCACTCTTCTTCATCTATTTATTCTTTCCCTGCTTCCAACAGTGGTTGAGGAGATTTTCCTTTCCCCCTCATCTCTCAAATATATTCTTTGCCATGCTCCAGTGTCTACCTGAGGTTAATGAAGGAAATCCCTGCTGTGAGTTTTGATTTGGGATTGTTTTTTATCTGGTTAATCTGATGTGTGGTTTACTATTAAAAAGAAAAAACTATACCTCAGAAATATGCTTACATTTTACCCAATCTGGACTGCATTTGAGAAATTACCCTGGACAGGGGCTCATAAAGAACAAGAGACCTTTAGAAAAACTCTTTCACTACTGTAAGCCAGTAGAAGATTGAGATGTTAAAACAGAGAGTAAAATTGCACTAAAATATGGAGAAAGCCTTTCTAGTAACCTTACAGATATCCTATGTCCAACAAAAAAATAAAAAATCATTTAAGAGGTACACAGATACACAATGAGCAGTAAACAGCGAGTAAATCCTAGAAGAAATGAGAAATCTGTTGAGAGTTTAGACTGGACTGCAGAGCCATYTCTCCTCGGGAAGCACAGCACAGAGAAGGCAGCTGTCCACAGCACAAGGCATTTGGTTTCCTTGCCATGATTGCAACAGACAAGGGATCAGCAACCTTTTCTAGCACACTGCTCCAGAAAGTATTTTTCTTTCCCAAATTAGAGGCTACAAGTGACTAAACTGAGTGAAGCTGAAGCAAAGCACACTGATCATCACAGGGGGGTGGACTCAATGACCTTTAAAGGTCTCTTCCAACCCAAACTATTCTATGATTCTATGATCAGMTGATGAAATTGTCCCATTTTGTTAAAAACTGAGCATCCTTTCTTCTCCAGATCTGAAAATCAGCCAGGGATGAGAAGCTCCTGCTCTCATTTGTCTTCTGCTGCTAGAACTGTCCTCTAATAGTGCACTTTCTAAAAAAAGCACTTTAAATGCTGGCTATGTATTGCTAAATAATTTTATTTTAGAAAGATCAGGATTCCTTAAAAACCTGGGAAGCCTGGTCTGACGGATGGGATGGCCAGTCAGTTGCCAAATGTGCTCTGTCAGCAGCAAGGGAGAGTCTCACCCTGAACTGTGAGATTCCCATGGACACAGAATTCAGAGAGTTTTATAAGAGGAAACCAGAATASATGTTCTGTTCCCCTTGCTCCTAAAAACTTTGGCTTGTATCTCTTGGAGACTATTGGGAAATGGTAAATACAATTCCCTTTAGCATTCAAACTTCTTTGTCAGCAGGAACCTCTTTATGTGCACAATGTATGTGTACTGCAATCACATTTATTGCATAGAAAACCTGTAGGCACCAACCTGAACGAATTAATTTGGAATAAACTATTCTTGTTGGTAAATGTCAAGTTACCCTCATCACCACTCTGGCTATCTGACATTTTTCTATAAAAAACCCAAACGAAGGGCTATTAATTCCCACCTGCCCAGAACCATAMAAGAGCCTTTGATTACAGTAATATTCCATAACCTCTGTTACTGAGTAAATCCAAACCTGTCACCCAGCACTGCCAGCAGGAGTTTTTAAAAGTATCTCAGGCATTTTTTTCCTTAGCAGATGTTCTAAGAAAGCCTTTGTATTCATTTGGCAAATAGAAAAAATTTAGTACATTTTATAACTGCCTGTGCCCAAAACAATGTTTGGTTCTGCCTGCAAACATCCCAGACAGAATTAGAAGTGCAGTTGCTGTGGGAGTGAAGCACTGGTGGTACCAGAACTGGGCTGGTCACAGCTCGAGATCCAACACAGCACCATCCTGAGAGCTGAGATTCGATAGAAAAGAGGTCCCAAGACAATCCCCACCTTCCCACCTCCAAGCTTTTTGGCCAGGTGGGGACACTGGGGAGCTTGTTTATAAGCTCTTCTTTTTATTGCCAGGAAAGGCAAAGAGCACCGAATAATCATTCCAAGGGGATGTTCTCACCTTACAACACCCAGCAGTCACCATTCCTACTTTTACTTTGCTGTCCCATCCTATTTCCCAGTTTTTAAGAAGCCCCCAGTGAGCTGCACCTTGTTGCTCCTGCATCCAAGCAAACCTTGCCCCTTCAGTCACTTGAATGAGAAATTCCTAACCCGCTGCTCCTKAAGTGTTTGTAGGGGACAGCCCTTCCCAGCACACCTTCCGTGTGTAAGGAAGGCAGTTGAATTCATTGGCACCTSAATTTTAACCTTGGACAAGTCACAAAAGCCCTGAGACTGGCTCAGTTGGTCAGAGCATGGTGCTGATAACACCAAGGGTGTGGGTTTGCTCTCCATATGGGCCATTCACTTAAGAGTTGGACTTGATGATCCTTGTGGGTCCCTTCCAACTCAGAATATTCTGTGAAGCCYTCTGCACCTCAGTTTCTCATGTATTCCATGAGAATCAATACCACCACCAGATTAATACCAAATACTCAGGAGGAAAATCTGGCCAATGTGGGACACAACTGAAGAAAAACCACTTTGTGCTTCACAATTCAGCTGATCCTAAGAATTGAGCCAATTCCTGCTGCTGAGGATCTGTCCTTTCATTTAAAGACAGCAAGCTGGGAAAAGAGATGAATAGCAGAGGCTCAAATGGCTCATGGAGCTTTTTACTTGTAGGTCACTGAGCAGAACCTCAGCAAGGTCAGTGAGTGTTGGGAGCTATGGTGGGATGCCAACTTTTTATCGTGTCCTCTGCAAAGGGGATTTATTGGTTTCCAATTAATTTCTATTGTATGCAGTTTTCCCAACATGAAATGCTCCATTGTCACAGCTCAGCCACTGTTAACCATTTGCAAAGCTCCACAGCAGAAACTGCTGCCACCACCTGAACACTTCCTTTTAMAATCACACTTGGAGAAAGAAGTGTTCTGACTGTGAACTGAGGCTGGAGGAGCTCAAAGAGCCTTTCCCAGCTGTGGGTGGAGGCACAGCCCTGCGAGGAGAGTGGCAGTGCAGCTGCACATTCTGTTCCTCACTGATGCAGAACTCCCTCACTGGGGAAAGGCAGAGCCCGGCTCTGTGGGCTGTTTTTTACTCCCCACAGTGGCTGCTCCAGGAGGGAGGTGAGTGTGTGCTGCCAGCACCATAAGCCTGTTCTTTGCAGAAAATACTTACTGAAAGGAAAAAAAAACAAAACAGAAGAAGCAGAAATGAACAACTCTATCATTATCTGATGTGCTGAGATCTCGGCAGAGACCATCCCAAAGATCCATATTGTTTACAGCAGCTGATGAGTCTCGCAAGTGCTGAAGCTGTGCTCTCGCTTGAAGTGCTAACATATTTACAGTTTGCAGTCCTGTCCTTAGCACTTATCTGTCATTTCAAGATGAATGCTCCTTTTGTACAGCCTAATCATTTGCACGAACACTCCACTAGCTCAAAATCCCAGATTTGTTTCGCTTTTCTGTTAGCAGCAGTTCTGTACTTTGGAAATTGCTTAATACAGCAAATCTGAAAAAAAACCAACCAGTTTTTGTTCACAGGTATTTTTTTGGCTGTGACAAGTCTAGAACGGAGGGAAGATACTAAATTACTTTTATCTGATGAAAGTCTGAATTTTACTGCACATCTTTCTAAATACACTTATCCATTGTTCTGCTCTGGATTGGTTATTGGCAATTAGTGAAGATCTGTATAAGAGTAGACTGGATCAGCAACAGATCTAACTAAACCCTTGATAAGAAGCCATTTGCTCATGCTCAACAATCCTTTCTCTCTATATAATATGTCAAAACATTTGGTAGGATCCCATCCTGCCCCCTCCTCTCCCAACAAACAGTAGGACCATGTGCAACTGAAAAGCTGTCAGTCATTTCATTTTTACAGGAATAGAAGGAATGTGGGTCATTCTACAACTCAGTAACTTAATTTTAAAAAATGCAACCCAGACATGCAAGGAAAAGGATACAGTTCTAAGGAGGAGGTCTTACCCTGCTGAATGTTTCACATTACACTCATTGGGTTACTGGCCTGTCACAAACCAGTTTCAGATGCAAATCAGAAAATGCTCAGCAATGCAAGATGCATCTGTTATTTCTGCTAATCCCGGTCCCTCTGCAGTCAAAAAAGGACAACATCTGATTTTCAGAAGTCTCCAGAAATGTCTGCAACTGCAGTTTAGAAGGCTCCATACCTGAGCAAGAGGAGCACCTCAGTTACATGTCGGACACAGCATTAGATATCTAAAGCTTCAGGCTGGGAATGAAAATGCCAATCTGGAATTAGCCTTTGCTGTTCTTAAGGAATTGCCAATACAAACCGTGAGTGAATTTGTTCTTTAAAGGATGTGGTCTCCTATTCCTGCCCAAATATTTTCTAAAAACAAGAATTCTGCATATGAAGTGCATTTAGTGCAGATGTGTAACACAACCTTTAAATGTCCAGAATGCTGTAAATACTAAAAATTAATACAAATATCAGAGTTTTAGCCATGCCATAGTACATAGGTCATCTTTCATATTATATACACAGCAATGAAAATTAACACAAATAATAAACTGAAGTYCTAAGGTAAGATTTTGTAGTCAAAAGATGTTCCAATTATGTGTAACTGCACTGTCAGTCTACAGCCTTTCCATTCCGACTTATTTTAATCCACCAGAGCAACACACTTTTRGCATCATCATAGATTTTCTTTGCACTTTTTGTGCAAAGAAAATCACCTTTAATATAACCTTAAAACCCACCTCTGAGGTACATAAACATCACTAGATTTGCTTCACAAGTCAGCKGGATGAAGAACAAAGTTAAACAACTTGCCCAAAGTCACAGACAGAGTCAGTGGCTGAGGTGGCAATAAAACCTATGTACTCTGACTTTCAAGTTAGGTAACAATAGACTGTTTTCTCACTGCAAAATTCTGCTTTTATTTATACTCAGAAGAAATTGATGCTGCAGTAGTTTGTGTTAGATTTGGGCTAGCACAGAGTGTCTCCCATTACCAGGCTGTTAGTAAGAACTACTTTGGCAAACACAGATTTATTCCCATGTCACTAGGAGATGCTACRCTACATTTTACATGGCATTTGTTTGATCTAGAAAGCCAAGCAATTCAGTCCTTATCTCCAGGACAAGAAACAAGCCTGGGATTTGAGGTGTCTAACAGTTCTGGGCATCCATATCTGTTCATACTTGAGGAATCACAATAGGAGCAGGAATGCTGATAAATCAAAAGTCCTTCTTCCTTAACCCTTCCTGCAAATGCTGCAGAAAAATCCAGCATCAGTGGAATATGAGCWAAAACCTCTCCAACCCTAAATCTCACCGCTGTGTTGCAACTATCCATAGGAGAGTTTCCAGCTTTCTGAAGGGTCCCTCCAAAGAATTGTAAATGCCAACATTTGGACAAACTGAGACAGTYACAAAACATATTAAAAAGCTGTGGATGGGAGAAAAATTGGGCAKGGAAGTGGGAAGGCAGTGGAATGACACTGGTGTGAGAGACGCTGTGCAATTAGCCACTAGAGGGAACAAGAGTCATGCTCTTAATTAAGGTGCAGCCTCTTTTAGCAGGGGGGCCTGAGGGTTATCGTTGCCCAGGGAAGCTGGATGGGGGGGTTGAACCCTTTCCCTGAAAGTTTTGGAGTGGGACAAAGCTATTCTGCCCTTTGTCTGTGTTTCACTCTCCCCTTTGAGGCCTTGGCACAAGCAGGGAACAAGACTTGAAGAATTCATCCATCTCTCATATCTTCTAGCTGCAATTAACTATTTTTTGCACCTTGTAAATTCGTTTAAACAAGAACCTGGGATCAGAAGGGATTAGACAAAAGGAAATAATAAAAAAAAATAAAAATGGTAAGAGGCAAAGCTGTATTTTGCAGACAGGATACACTTTGGTGTTGGCTCTTTTAGAGGAGAAGGGAAGAAAAATCACATGTAGCTCATTGCAAATGGTGTGAGAAATGAGGAGTGATGCTCTGCTGGTATCAATAGACTGAGACAGTGGTTGGGAGGGATGGGAAGGACCTGCACCTTCTCCTGCCTGCTGCCCTAACTGGAGCCACATGAGAAAAACGAATGAGGCCAAAAGCAAAAGCCCCTCTTTTTCCCTGCTGCCTCTGAAGGACACAGACCTATTCAACAGCATGGCAAGGACTRAATCACAGACAAACAATCTTTTTATTACCATAAAAATGACAAATAAGTAATAGTTACAGCCTGTAAACACAAGACTCAAATTAAATAGAGTTCTAAGTGGTACAGTGTAAGTGGAAGCAGGATCCCACTCCTATTAGAGCCGGCTCAGCCTAAAGAGTATCAGATGTTACCCGGGCCTTAGAAGGCCTGAGACATAAACTATGTGTGTAAGAGAAAAAGAAGTCAAATGACTCATGACAGAGTTTGTTTTAATATAAATGACTTCTTCTGGCTCTCTGCTTTTAAAGCCTTGCCATGTTGAGATCCTGAACAGCTAACCTAGGCAGCTGGCTCCCTCAGCCCCTGTCCTTCAGTTTGTGTATAAAATGCTGGCATTTACAAACTCCTATTCCTCTGGCTGAGGGAGGGCAGTTTAATTTAGCACTGTGATCAGTGGCATCATAAATCTCCCCTCTTCCAGTCCAAGAACACTGGCACAGCCCAGTCAGGGCTCTGTGCATGTGCTGTGCCCGTAAAACAGAGGACATGCCACGAGGCTTTACTGAAGTCCTACAATCCTTGAGAGGGGACCTGAGGTGAGGAATCAGCACTGAATGAGCCACAAAACATCCCTTACTCTTTGCTTTTCATTATGTGAGGACATGGGTAAGGGACTGAGATGTGGAAGGAGTTGGGAAGGAGATAGAGAGAACAAAAGAAGAGGAAGGAGAGAGAAGAGAAAAGAGAAGAGAAGAGAAGAGAAGAGAAGAGAAGAGAAGAGAAGAGAAGAGAAGAGAAGAGAAGAGAAGAGAAGAGAAGAGAAGAGAAGAGAAGNAAGAGAAGAGAAGAGAAGAGAAGAGAAGAGAAGAGAAGAGAAGAGAAGAGAAGAGAAGAGAAGAGAAGAGAAGAGAAGAGAAGAGAAGAGAAGGATCAACAATGGGAAAAGAAGAAAAATTGAAAACTACTAAACAAAAGAAAGGCACAAACAAGATGCAAGAATACAAGAGGAAAGAATAAACAACATCAGAGTGGGAGTAAGGAGAGGGAAATGGTGGATATTGGGGATTTAGTGCCAAAAGAGAAAAGCCCCACTCTCTGCTACACCTATCTTTATTCTCTTTCCATGCCTGGTTCTCCTCTGGGATGAGTGGAACATCCATGTGCAGAATGCCACACATTTAACATTTTGTGTCTTAGGGCAAATGTGCTGAATATCTACAGGGGCAAAGTTATACAAAGCAAATAAAGAAGTAAATCTTGCTTAGTCTCCCTTTCATGCAATGCAGGAATCATCCCTTAGATGGGACTATTGCAAAATTAAACGACCTTGCAACCACGACCAGTAAATAATGAGTAATGTGCTTGTATGTTCCAAGCTTTTATGCCAACCAGTGCAGGAACGTGAGGAGAGCTCATCACAAAAAGGCCCCWTTTATCAGAAGGACTTCACACAGCTTAGCATCTTCAGGGCCATTACTCACCTCCCACACCAAAGCTAAGTGCCAGCTCCCAACCTAGAGCCTACCACACATCCCATTTATCTGCTGTGAGACACCCGAGCTGCTTCCCTTGGTTTAGTCTAAAGATACAGGATTCAGGACCTAAATTACTTAAAGTTAACAGAAAGGGGTGATTTCACAACAACATATAGGAAGACATAAATTTGGGACAATTAGGCAAAAATCAAGTCTTACCAGATATTTTGAAAGCAAAAGGAGTCTGAAGGCTACTAGRCTCAGCCATATTTTACTGAATATATCCAAGGGATTTAAGTCAGTTCTGTGCTACAGGGCTGGGCAATGAAGGCACCTTCCAAATGTGACATGTTATCATCATCCACCCCRTGGTTTTGGGAGGGGGAGGTTACCCCTGTCATGCAGAGACTCTTCAAAGGAAAAATTATTGATTAGAAGTTGATTTTCMAGAGTGTTCTCCCTTGAGGATCCCCTGTGCTTCCCAAGCTCCAAAAGAAGTGACATGGTTAATCTAACCATCCCTCACTAGTGAGGAGTCCATTGCCACACCCCTTTACCCTGCTCCTTGCCCAACAATGTGCTCCCTCCAGAGCTCCCAGACCCACACTCCTCCCTAAAACCTCTACCTGGCCAAGGACTCTCTGGAAATTGTGAGGAAAACAGCAGCTGACAGCAGGTGCTCACACAAGCAGGCCCCACATGGGTCAGAATGTATTTATGTACTGAGGGTTAGTGATGCTCTGGGGAATGCAGCTCCCAGGAATGCTACACATTGAGTACATGCCCCATAAATCACTCCCAAGACAACAACCCAACTTGCCTTTGCTGTGCACTTATAAGGCACGGCAAGAAAAGGGCACAGTGGTTCTCCCTATTTGTGTTCTTCCAATGTTTTTCAACCCCCATCTGGAGGAATATCTTTGTGCAAAAATTTGCAAGTCAGGCTTTTCCGTGCCCACTTGGTGGTCAGCCTTTCTGCCTCTATTTCCCTCACCAGTGACAATTATGGTCTTGCTACTCATTACGTGGACACTTGTCCCAATAAAAACAAAACAGAACCATAAGGAATTTCATATGGATTGTCTCTGTATCTCACAGTCCAATTTCAAACTGTGCCTCAGAAATTTTAAGCACAGGACATGTGAAAAGTTGCTTCAAAACAAGAAAGAAAGGGTTGGGAATGGTTGTTTTATGTCTGTATCTAAGAAACCAAGGAAACAAGAACATATGATTGAACAAAGAAAGGAGAAGGAGAACTGGATTCCAATTCTGAGGAAAGCCAATATGCTAAAAAAGTAACCGCCTTCTAATAAGTGTTACARGATCTCTCCCTTACCATTTCGGATCCATGATTATATGAAAGAGAATAAAGAAAAATGTCTTTACTGTTAACCACAATAAAATGTATTGGACACTCCGAGATAGTAAACAGTCTTGTTAAACTCTACAGAGAGAGGAAATTTTAAGAAACAAACCCCTCTGGACATCTTTAGGAGCAAGGATAACATAGTATATGTAAAACATAAAACTTTTTCAAATATAGGGTAGCAAAAGTATGTTTTACTGGTCTGAACTACTGGCACCAAATCCCACAACTAATTGATCATAATGTCCTTCAAAAACTTAGTGTGAAAAATAGTCAAGCACTTCAGACAGTGCTGTGACTCCACATGCTTGTGCTTCGCCACGGAACAGTCTGATCCCCTGCGCTGACATAGCAAGAGTGCAAATCCCAGATGGAAAATTAATCTCACAATGTAGCCAGATTGAGTTTCCAATTCTCCAGTGCATAACTTGAAGGTTGTTCTGTTCAGCTACTGAAGAGGTGAGGGCAGAGAGACTTTAACTTGTTTGACATCCCGAACATCATTTAAGCAAGACACACTCTGAAAAGGACCTTCCTGGGTACTGACAGTAATGAAGGATCCATGGTATCCTCCTTTGTCCTCATCCTTCCTATAAAATATTGCTATCACACATTTCCCTGCTTAAATGGCCTGGACAGAAGGGGAGTCCAAGGTCCGAATGACTTCAGCTGTGTCTGTGAGTACGTGGGTAAAATCAGTCCTTAAAATAGAAAGGAGAAGGATCACAGCACACTTTTGAGAAAGTATCTATCTACTATAAAGACACATTTATGGTTTCCTCATATTTATGGTTTTCCTCAAGAAAAGACAGGGTCACCAAGCTGGAAAAACTGTAAGGTTGTGATATTATTAAACTTCTACAAGTTGATCTTAGCCTTACTCTTCTTGGAAAAAAAAAAATCAACTAATTGTACATCTCCTTAGACAAACTCCACTGCAGTCATTTCATGGTTTGTTACAAAAATATGCAGCAGCAGAAGCTGAACTATTCCAGGCAGCATTTTTTCTCCTGCTTGCCAGGTCCTGGGCTTACTGACAGATGAGAAAAATACCATTGGTTTAATAAGAGTCTCAACTTGTGCAGATTAACAACACACTACATCTTATTCTTTGCCAGCATCAGCTGATGTGAGTTTTTAAAAAGCTGAAAGACATGACAATGTAAGTGTTAATYCCACAGACAGAGGAGGTTATATTCACACACGTGTGGTTGTTTCTAACACAGTAATTGGGGGTGTGAAAGGTCCAGAACACAGGAGACGTCCGTGGAGCTGTGCCACTGTGCAAAGCCGGCTACACCTTCAGCACAAAGACAGATTAAATAGATTTCTTTTGTCATGCTTCCCTCCAAGAGGTCTTCATTACCTTTTCAGTCTATCCTCGTAAATGTGAAAAATAGGTAATAAAATCTTTATCACCAGTCTCAGCCAGAATGAATAAACAGGGAAGTCACATGGATATCCCGACACACAGTGCCCCATCTCCTTTCACCCATGCCCAAATGAAAGGCCATTTTTTATTTCATTAATGTGTGGTATTTCATGCTTATTTCTGCTTTCAGAGAAATAACATGGCCACATCTCTAAGTGCAGGATTGCTGAGGTTGCTGCCTCCAATGTCAGAACTGCTGTGCCAAACACTCCGCTAATGTAAATGAGCAGTTCTGTTATAGCTGATATATTACACTGCCTCACTGCAGCTGCCTTTCCCTGTCATTAAAGAGTTACTGAGAAATTCCAAATCTGAACATTTGTGTACTGGATGACATTTCAAATGCAGCATGCTGAGTTTCCACAAAAGGACAGCACTTAACGAAAGACAAACCCTTTGTGTCCCATTACCTGTCGCATCCTCAACTTGTTCCTGAAGGRGCAGTAACACAAACCCACTGCAAGAGCTCTGATCACCTTATCAGTTTAAGATGTGTCATCTCCCAGTGTGTCACATTCCTGTTCGGGCTCTGATCCAGTAAAGTACTTCAGCACATGGGCAGTCTTGCTTATCTTCAGCTGAGCTCCTTGCCTACTGCAAAGTCAGATGATGCACCTCAGTGCTTAACTGATCAGGCACTGGAGTAAACGTGGTGTCACTCCTCTGAAATCCTGGAGCAACACTGATTCACATTAACTGAGAATTCTGCATTGGGATTGTGGACCAAGATCATCTGTCATTTCAGCAGCTATATGACCTGCTATGACAAACTTTGACATTTACTTAGACAAGTTTTTACCTGTAATAATTTCAAGTGATATAAACCGACCACAAATCATCTGCTGTGACAATGAACTAAACACTACTGCACAGCATGTACTGATCTGATAATACATCAAACGTATGACAACATATAGCACTAGACGTTGCACTCTCCCAAGAACGTTTCACAGCAACAGAATTATTTCTCTCCACTCCAATATAAAAGGCAGCCAGCAGGATGATATCAAATGATGGCAGCTCTGCTTCTCATAAAAGGACCTTGGGGACTGCAAGGAGATTTGTGTATCTGCACTTCAGCAGCACAGCAATGTGGAAATGTTAAAGTTAGTAAAGCAAACAGACCTCAAATGAGAAGGGCAACAGATGTCAACCAGTATCACATGTCAGTAAACAGCAACAAGGCAGAGGGTACTTTTCTAAGCACTTTTGTGAAACCATCGTGCGAGCAGCTACAGCCACATCTCAGCTGTGTGATCTCTACGTGGTGGTGCTTCCATGCGGGATTTAACTCCCACCAAGAGAGGAACTCCAACCACATGGAAATGCTGTCCAGTGGAGTCAGCTGAAAGAAAGTGGAAAGGTTTCTATATATTTATTGTGGCTTGGAAAGTGAAAAAAAGTCACACCCTCAAACTGATTGAAAGCTCATTCTGTGCTTGGCAGAGACAAACCAGCATTTATATTTCTCAGCTTTAATACAGAAGGATCATCCTTAGGGCAAAAGAGTAGTAGTGATTCATCTGCTTTTTACCCTCACTGCAAAGACTTCTGACAGTAAGGCCAAAATATGCTAACTAAAAAGGCACTCTTTGTACCATAAACACTAGGCCACAAGGAACTGGACAGTGGCCATCAAATCACTGCCTTTTCATTTCTCTCATCTATATTTCTCTCAAGATTTCTGGTAAGGAGGCAGCTGACTCTATACAAAAGCCAGAGGCATTGCCAGTATCTTGGTGGTTTCATGCATGCCATATTGAATCTAACTTTATTACACAAGGAAAAAAAAMCACTTTTAACTAGGGAAAGGCATATTTCAGTGTCAAAACACCAAGGAAAGGGGTAAAGGGATGGAGTTCTACTGCCAAGTCACTGCCTTGAGTTCAGGCCTGTTAGATGTAAATATTCTCACAGCCATCAAACATCTTACATGGAAAACAGTTTGATTCTCAAAGTCACTTAGAAGAAGAGACCATACCAGCCAATACACTACTTAGGAAAGCAATATCTTTTAATTTTTTGCCCAAGGATGGTCTCCACTAAACCTTGGACTCAAACTCTACATGCCCGGATTTGGAGTTTTTGGAGAAAAAGAAGGCAAGATACACCTTAACACACTCCTTGTGTACATCATGGTGCCTAAGAACAACCATCTCCTTCCTCTGCCTTTCCAAAATCCTCTGATTAAGGGAACAGGAGGAAAAAAACCCATCCCAACATGGCAGCAAGGCCTTTACTAAAAGGTGCATTAATAGCGTAAGGCAAGCCAACGAAATGATTAATTTGCTGTTCTCCTTCAATATTATGTTTACACAAGTTGATTATAGCACTTAATTACTAATTCACCCTGCTCAAAAACAAGAGTGCTTTAAATTTTTAATGAGATGAGGGAAAGCAACATTCCTGAATTCAACAGGGAGAAGTCATTTTACTTCCTCTTTTGATTTCCCAGGTTATTACCATTTCTAAGGAAAAAACCATCCCTTCCCTGATCTTTCTCTTAGTTCTTGCTTTTGAAAATATGGAAATCAACGAGACACTTGTATTAATTTCAATCCATGACCTGACAGGTAATGCTTTGGAAGAGGAATAGAGGATCAGATCAACTGCAGTACATTCMTTGAAATAAGTGGAACTAAATTACGCCAGAATCGGCCTGATCCAGAAATGGAAATGGCCTAATCCCCTCCAGTTCYGTCAGCACAAATGTTGAGTATGTCCCAGTACTATTTATGGGTGTTCTTATGAAMTGTTGTCTATTCCCCATTGCCAGTTGGTCCATTACCAAGGTTGCGGACTAATTGTACTCAGGAACTTCTTTACATTCATGAACTGTCTGTAACATTTCAATTGTTACAAGGCAAACACACCATGCATCATATGTTCTCCTTGCCTGATCTTTATAACACTTCTGTTATCTGTGGGGTTTGCTATTTGATTTTTCCCTCTGTGCTCTACCACCCAACAACATCCTGAGAGGACTCAGAGGAGATGTCCATTAAATTAAGTAAAACCCAGCAGTGCACAAACAAAACTCTTCCAGGTTCCTTTAGAAGTGAATAATTTCCTCTGCACCACCTTAACTTCAACCCTGACCTGCAGTAGACTCTGAGCCAGGGGACCATGATCCACACAGCTCCTAGGGCTGCTTCCAGGGGTGCATACTGTACCCAAGGGTACTTCACCTCCTCAACTRCTACTGCTGCTAAATAATTCAGCTAATCCACAAGATAATTACCTAACACCTCTTTTGAAATAATCCAGCTCATTTTTACACATCTCTGGTCTGCTTTATAACAACGAAAATGCTTTTCCCTATCATTTTTCAGGATATACCACCAACTTGTGTAACAACCAAAACTAAAAAAGAAAAGGCTAAACATCCCTTAAAAGTCAATTTTATACCTGAAAAATCTTGTRGTCATGTAGCTTCTAAATTCTAGCTCCATGTTTTACACCAAGAATGTTCACAGAAAGCTGATTACAGAGACTTATCAACAAAATGAATTCTAGAAAATCAGAGTTCCTTCTCTCCCATATTGGCCTGTAACAATGTCCCACATGAATGCAGCATATCCAAAATAAATCTGGTAATCTGGTTCCATGCAGGTAATTTTATTAATTGCTTTAATATGCAATTAAGGAATAGTCAGTGGGCTGCAGGATTTTATAAGGCAATAATCCTGTTCCCTGGTGTACAGCTTTATCCCAAAGAGTGGGCTATCAAAAAAAAAAGAGCTGGATGACTGCCAAATCAAACAGCACCTTCTTCCCATTTTCAATTACGTACGAGTGAGGCAGAGTAACGAGGATATACTGGAAACTTTGACATTTATTTATTGAACATTTTTACTGAGAAGGAATTGCTGGCTGGCTAAACCGGAAACTATATTTTTACTATAGAAACAATCCCATAGAAAACCAGGATCCTGCTGCTCAGCATGAAAAGGAATGGCTAGAACCAATAAATTGACCCATCTAAGCCAGCAATGTTAAGGTTACTTCCTTCAATGCAGCACATATTTCAAAAATCCAAACCCTCAAAATACAGTCTATATTTCAAAAATCTTTATATCACACTATTTTACACAGCACTGTCTGCTGGGACCCAGCCAGGCTGTGTTAGAGCTCCCAGGCACCACTAAAGCACTCAGAGAAAAAGCGTGTAGCATTTGTAGSGGCAAATTAAAAGATAAACCAAGAAGAAACACAGAGGATTTTCTCSCTTTTCTGGAGTTTCTAGAGACTAMATAACCAAGAGATGAAATGGGGAACAACTCACCACACTGCATGTTCTTTTTTCTTTKTGGATAGACCAACTGTTTTACCACAGAGGAGAAAAATGCAGGGAGAGTAAAYGAAGAGGAAAATAGGGAAGTCAACATTCTTTGAAGCAACAACATATGGTGACCAGGCCTGAGAGATGGAGGTTATAAATCTTCCCTTGATAGAATTACCTAAAGATGAAATTGCAGCTTCAAGGGGCTTGAACTTTTCAATCCACACTAGGAGCTTGCAAATTAACCTSTTTGGTCACAACTTTTGCAATAACCTTCATTTCCAAGGCTTCTTTGTAAAGGCTCAGGATACTGAGAATTTTGRTGCTAAGATGGATGTGGTCAGTAGAAAGCATGAAAATGTTTGCACGAACCACTAGAAATATGAAAAAAAAAATATGAAAATTAAGAATTAGAATGAAATGCYGAATTCTTCAAAGAGCTGTAGTACGGAAAGGGAAAAGAGACAGTAGGCATGCTGATGCTTGTGTGAGAATACAATTATTTAGGGATACCAAAGGATAAAGGAAAAATCCTTTAGTGTTCCAGCCACTATGACTGACTGCCCAAGACTGCTCAGGGTGAGGATCCTGCTGTCCCACTTCTGCCTGGGTGCATCAACAGCCATGTGTGATAAGTGACTGCCCGTCCTCAGAAAAACTATCCTCTGAAGCAGATGCTTCCTCACTTCCAAATCCCAAGGATGGAACACCACAGGACAAAGCATCAGGATCATGCAGCAGTATGAGAGTACCAGCAACCACCACAGCCACACACTGACCCCTAGGAAATACCTCCCAATTCYGACACATTTCTTACCCATTAAGTTAAATAAAGCCTAACTTTGGTTACTACATAAGATTACMATAGAGTTGGGTCTTCCCTAGATGACCCACCTTGTCTTTCCTCTATTGAAAAGGACGTCCTGGTAGATTTTGAGGATCTTGCCTTTGTGTCCAGATTCTGAGTGAAGCAGCAGCTCTGACCTGGCTGTCAGATCCCACCTCAGCTCTGACCYGTGCCCCAGATCCCCACACCGAAGGCATGAGGATGCACATTCCATCCTCAAAGCATCAGATTCAGCAGCACTGTCAGCAGAGCATGGTAAAGCTGGACTAAGATTAACAGAGGTGATTTTGAAGGATCCAGATTTGGGCGCTACTTCCAAGCTGTCCCAAAAAGGCTTGAGTTTTAGAAAGTGGAGAACAGCCAACCCATAAAAACCAGAGAGCTTTTAAGTGTTTTGATTCTGACATTGAGTGGAAATGTTCAAAAATCATTCTGAGAAATGTGACCAGTGACCGAGAAAAATACAGCAAAAAATCCCCTTCAAAAAACCATCGACATAAGGAGAGAGGTTATTTAAAAAGCCCACAATTTTCTCCTTTACTATTTGAGCAAACAAAGAGCTTTGGAAAGCACAGTAACTAAGCACAAACCATCTATTAGAGGAGAGGTAATGACCTGTATTTGGAAAGTCTACAACAATGCTGAATGTTTGCAGCAGCACCTCTAAGAAAGAGTTGTTTTGGAAGATGTGTTACAAAAATAAACGTTAGGGAGGTTATTGAACTGCAGTGTAGATATGCATTTGCACTTCCCTGTCCCTAAAATAAATGTATACAATTTCTCCTTTTGTGATCCCATGTAGCTAAATTCTTTTAAAAATATTCATATCTGTTCTGACATTACTGAATATTCTTCTAAAATATTTTTATATRTAAGGGCAGGGTTAAAAACTAAAAGTAAGTGAATATACCAAAATTATATAAAACAAAACACAGAAAACCTCACAGCATTAGATTTTTCTAATGTTGATAAAAACAGACTTAGTAAAATCAGTTTTGAGATGTTCAGTTATTGCACAGTAGTGGAAAACATCACAGACTTGTAATGAAATATGTGTTTGAAGGCAGAAGATTAACTGAAGAGTAGGAATTAAATACAAAGTCCTGTCACCAAAAGTTGCTACTGAAATTACATTTATCAAAACGAGGTGTCCTCACAAGAACTAGCATTAATACACACAGATATCTATGTTGCACTATGGATTTGTTGCAATGGGATTTATTTTAATGGAAACATTCTTATGAAAGGAAACTGCTCTTCCTGCTAACCTACATAGCACTGTAGAATATTCCCATTTGGAGAAATGCCAAGCACAGCTCGGCTTATGCTGAACTGTTTATTGATTCCAGTGGAACTGCACCRATTTAACCAGGTCGAGAAGCTGACCTCCCTATTCAGAAAATATCTCCAGATCAGCTTTTGTGCAAAACTTCATCCGTGCCTGATGTTATAAAGAAAAATRTATTCAGTGTAATAGGGACCATCCTGATAAATAATTTTGTCCAACTGAATGCACTGTGCTGTTGAGTGTCCTTGTGCAGCATGAGGAGAGGACATGGCTTATGRGATTGCCAGGTGGGAAAACAGGCAGGATTTGGGACATTTAGACCCTTCTTTGGGTTTCTGATACTACTGTTGTTTATACAAATGCAGTTCATAGTCATGCTTTGACTGATCCACTGAAAATAAAAGCCTTGCTGCTACTTTTCCAACTGTTAATGGATTAACATGAACGAACATGAAGTTCCATCCTCATTATTAACTCTGCATTCACTGTGGGCAAGAAAAGAGCTAAAGTGTGTATTTTTTCCTGCATAAATAGTGTTATGATGCTTCTTATGTTTAACATTCCTCAATATGAAGGAAGGAAAGTAGGACAAATGTAACTGAGATGAAAGTGTGACCTTCCTGCAGGATCAGAGCCTTGCCAAATTCCCTGCTTTGTCTGTAAAATTACATGGCCTAACTTCATAGACAGCAGCTCCTAWGCATGTCCCTACAGTCCAAAGACAAATGAATCCTCAATGCACCTAAATAACATCTGCAGTTAAACAGAGGGTGGAGAGAAAGTGATGCTGCCTCTTGTCTGGCTCTGCACAAGGTACAAACTTTTCCACTTGGATTAATGTCTGTGCGTGGTGCCAAAAGTCAAGGTATAAAACACATTAAAACCGAAAAAAAATGAAATAAAATCAGGTAGTGCATACCTGTATTGATGCAAAATCCCCAGAAGCACAAGCTCCAAGAATAGCAGCACCCACCAAAACAGACTCCACTTCTTTGGACAGCACAACAGGCTTGCCTGCAGAGGGAAAAGCCAGGCCTCTGTTAGGGAACACAGCAGTGCTGCACCAGTAGCTCCATAAATAATTAAAACCAAAAAAGACAAACAAAAAAGGAATCAAAAAGGGCTTGAAAACCATTATTCAAAACCCCATTCAGAGCTACGTTCTGCTGTAGGTTGATGTAAATCTCTCTGCTCTGTGCTTCCAGGCTCCAAGAAAAATGCTGCATTTAAATAAAATAATTTTAGCAAAGTATTAATGCAGAACATAAAACACACAAAAAACACCCCCCCAGATCTTTGACACTGGCTATTTATCTCACTCAAAGGGCTTGGTATAAACCTGTTACCCACACCCTCCAAACCCACGTGCCTATTAAAAGTTGACCTGGAGGGGAAAACAAGGCGGTCTCCTTTCTGTTTCTTCTGCAACAAACAAAAAAAGATTGTTTGTGTTTGGTTTTAAACATACAGCCAACAAAGCCAGTCTGGTTTTGCTGGAAGACACGAAAATATGAGTAGTAAACTTTCTCAAGCTATATATGAAATAATAAGAGAAATCTTGTCTTCCAAATTGTGCAAGATACTCGAAAACAGAATTAAAAGACTGGGAAAACAAACAAACAATATATATTCTGAAGTAGAATTAAAAATTAGTGTTTCATCACCCATGGGTACTATCGTGAGCATACTTTCCCTTGGTTTATGCAGAGTTTTCTGGGACCTGTTTCACTGGTGTAAAAAAACAGCAGGAAAAAGACTAAAAAACCAAATAAAAATCAGCCTGCTTTCTCAATTCTCCTGAAAAACCTAAACCAAGAGCATAAGTCTAAATACTTTTCTAGTTGCACTTCAGATCCTTATCCTCACTAAGCTGAAAAATTTAATATTGCTGCAGTATTTGGCGTCTAAATTTCCATTACTGAGATAATGTCACTCAGTGAATGATGATGCAAACACAGGGGTGGGAGCAGGGATTCCTGCTCAGAACAGTCTCCAGGATATTATGCCCCAAAAAATGCTGCCTCTCGGAGTGAGCTGTAAGATTAGAAGGAGCTGAAATTTGGAGGAAGACCTAAAGTCAGCCATGAACAACAGAGGAAAAAGGCAAATGCACACTTTGCAAAATGAGAAATAAAATTATTAATACAAAAAGCGATTACTGACACAAAACAAATTCACCTCATACCAGGCATCTCATACCAGGCATCCAGTTACACGAGGCAAACTTTGCCCTGTCACCTGAGCATTCCTGCAGTTCAGCTGAACCACAGCTCAGGCCTTGGGTCAGCTTGGAACAGCCAATCTAAACCTCAAGCTCAAAGCTCCGTGGCTGTTTGCCAGGCGTCAGTGAGCAATTTTCAGCGTGCTCTAAAATTTACTGCCCATTTCCCGCACCATCAGAATGAATACGGAATTCTTACCAGGCAAACAAAAAGATCAAGATACTTTTTAAGTGGCCTGTGGAATTATCTATTGGATGTCTGCATGGCTGAGTCATGGGCATTTGTAGCTAACAATAATATATTCAGATTTTTTTCTTTTCAGGAAAGAATGGGGGATTGATCCTGGAATGTTAGTTATTTTATCTGATAGGCTCTAATGAGTTCAACATAACCAAGAGCATTTCAGTCAGATGAACTCTGACATCCCTTGTCAGTCACTGATTTTACAAATGGGGGAGAACTCCAGACTGCAAAAAGGCCTTTTTGTACTGAATTGTACTTGGCCATTAGTTACAGTCAAAGAACTTGTGATTACATTTTAATCAGAATACCTTTTCACAGATCTTTTCTTTTACACATCATGGAGCAGAAGCCCAACTCTATATGAAGCTGAAATTCACTTAAAACATTTGAGTTCCACAAGGAAAGGCCGGGACTTGAAATCATTTTTCACAAAGCATCACTTTGACTACAATGTATTTCGTGAATTTTAGTCAATAGGCATTACACTTTTTGYTTGTCCATCTGTTTTCCTCTCAGGTAAATACATAAAGCATGTTTTCATCTTACCTCCTGCATCAGGAATATGAAGCGTGGTTTGATGTTAGTGCAAGTCAGATCTCCAGACCAAATGCCCCAAATTTGAGCCTTAAACTTTATTCATGACAGCTTAACTGATCTTAATTTGAAATATAYCCAAAACATACATCATTCAATGTTACTCTGAAGTCCTTTACACTAAATTTGTTATTTTTTGCACATTTTTTAAGGTATATTCAACTGACTTGCAGGTGTTCTGAGATGTCCAACACACACAGGCTGAAGGCAGACCAAAAATACCATGCAGGCCTGAGACCTCCTCTTGTAGTGAAACTCATACCCAGGACCTTCCACCCATCAGGAATCCTACAAAACCAAATGTAACACCGTGCAGGAGCAAGGATCCAGACWTTGTATCCTAAGCCACATCAGTGATACACACATGGAAGCAATTCAGGAAAGAATTGTWCTATAGAACGGACACAATGCCCAGCAGGAGCAGGAAGTGTCACAAGTCAAATAGGATGGAGCCAACAGAAGCAACATTTCGATACAGACTTTTTTGGCCAAGCAGCAAAATACAGCTCTATATAAAGAAAGTCTTTATTTTTCCAAAGACAAAGTACTTAGACACCTACAATAAAAGTCTTTACAGTCCTTMCCCTGCACTTCCCCAAACTCACCAGTAATGTCAGCGTGCATCTGCACAAAGAGAGGGTTCTTGCTCAGCCCACCACACAGAAACAGTGTGTTGATGTCATGTCCTGCAGCCTGCATTGCCTCCAAAATATGTCTTGTTCCTAACTTCAAAAAGGGGGAAAAAACAGAACCAGATGAGCACAGGAGAGCAGCCACAGGAACAGAACTATACCTACATGGCAAAGACATCCCCACTGAAAATTTCTATTTACTTTAAACAACAGCATCTGAAAGTCCCTCTCAGTAAAGAGGTTTCAATTCTGAAGCCAAATAGCAAAACAGAACAAAAAAAAAAGAACAGCAAATAAAAAACTGTGTTTTCTGTCTTTTCAGCAAAAAGGAAAACCTGAAGAATTTTGTATTGGCTTAACTATTTCTCTTGGCCTTTGCCCTATGCAAAATAAAATGTTCCACTTCATGGCTGGATTAATTGAAACATCTCAAATGCAGGCATATTTTAAATTTTTCACTTACCGTCTCCATTCTGAGAAACTCAAATCGGAATGATGRAAGCAAATGCTTTGCCATTTCCAAAAAACAACTTTTTCTCTTTTTGTTTGCTTTGCTTCGCTCCTCACTGAAGTCAACTCTCTCCCTATTTCCCTTTTGCAAGAATATTTTCCATTTCTTTGACAAACTATTTGACCAGAAATAATTCCCAGGTTTTTATAATACGTTGGAAGTTAAATTTAAAGCTCAGACTTGACAAAATGTCAAATTCAAGGCAAAACGTTGCCCAAGCTAACTCTTTGTAGGCAGATTCCCCACAAAACACAACCTGGTCAGAGTTTTTCATAAACTGTTMTTTAAGTTTTCTTTAGACCATGCTGCAAATTCATTAAGAGGGCTGCAGCTGCAACAAATCCCTTTTCAAATAAAAGCTACTGAAAATTGAATGAGCAGAGTTCCACTGGACTGGAGACATCCACAGTGAATGGCCAGCACTATTCTGGACAGGCCTTCAAATATATTTTGATTTTTAGACAAGCAGTTAAGAGGAACTTGAGCAGCCACAGCCCCAGCTGACTAAATCCATGGCTTCCCTATTGACACAGAGGGCTAATTTCCAAATTGCACAGCCACAATTTTAATTATGGAAAAATAAACTGCTCTAAAAGCAGTCTGTCTGCTCAGAACGGGCTGGACAGCCACAATTACATCTCTGATCATGTCCAACTGTTGCATTGCATTTTGCAGTGAATAGTTAAAAGGAGATTCTCTTTCACTACTTCTGAAATTCAAATTTATTAACAACTTCTCTCACAACATACACATGTCAAAGACCCTGAGAAAGAACACGCTGTGAAAATTATTTTGTGTTTACCTGCCTGGAAAATTGTATTCACACAGCAATTTAAATTAAAGCCAGACTTATTTCACTGTGGGTGGGGGGGAACTAATTTAATCCTGGATTGGAGAAAATGCAAATTGAGGGGCTTCAAATGCAAATTTTATATAAAAAGAAAAAAGCATCTCCTGCTGAAAAGAAAACTAGAGATTAACATTCTGTGGGCAGGCCTACACTTTGTACAAGATTTTTACATAGGTTTAAAGTTTATCTTGCACCCATTGAAGACAGCTAATGGTACAGGATTACTACAACTGTTTCCTTCAATAAAACTGAAGCAAAAACTGGGAGTGAAAATTTAATTTCCTAGGTATCCCATTAGCAATTAGTAAATATATCGAGTCAAAACCAATGTTCTCTGTCTACTTTTTAGTTACTGTTTCAATAACGCTTTAGGAAAAATTATTTTCCTTTAACTTATAATGAAAAGAAACTACAATATGGCCTTTTTATATGAAATCAGCCCAATCAGCTCTCAAAAAGATACGCAGCTGCTGAATTTACTGTTCAACACAGGATTTGTGTTTTACAATAAAGTTTGAGCTGTATCATATAATGAGATAATAGGTGACTTTCCCAGGATTTCCAGCAGAGAAGGTTTCCACTTCGTTAGCACGATATAATCACAGGGCACCTGTTCCAGACTGGGAAGTTCCTTTCAGGGGCAGTATCAGTCCCTGGCATTGTTTAACCTCTCCTAGACATTCTTATTTCAATGGTGGGATTATACTGAAGCATCAGGTATAACCAAGCTACATTCATCTGAAAAAGGCTCCAAATTCACAACAATGAAGCCCAGGCTGGGGTTAAGTTCTCGTAATTTGCTGAAGAGGGAGGGTTAACACATGAGATGTGCAATTCCCAGTAAATTTACAGCAGCCGCCCACCCTCTCCACCCCAGATGGCTGACCCAGCCTAGCAAAGTTGTTGTTTAACCAGGAGAGTAGCTTGGAAATTTTCCAACTGAACAGAGTTTTGTCAGGAAAACCCCAATTCATCAGACTGTCACTGTTTTGCAAAAACACCCCAAGTTCAACAAACTTTAACAAAATAAAAATAAGAAATCCACAGAAAGGATCTTAAAGAAATGTGGATTTCGGTCACCAAAGGGCTCAGGACAGCACGTCCCACTGGAAACACCCTGCACCAGGCTTTCCAAACAACTTCTGTGACCCAGGTTTTCACCTCAAAACAGAACGTCTCATGAACTGGAAATCGTGGGTTTGAGAGAAAATTAGGGCAKAAAGAAAAATATCCTGATAAAATTCCTCATCTCCGCGTGTTGGCAAACATGAGGGACATTTCCCAGCCTCCCTGCCTGCTTGTCCAGCCACCTGGCCACGGGCTGGGACTGCTCCCCTCAGAGCCACAGACCCTCYCCTGCTCAGCTTGGCACAGAGCTCTGCCTCACCCACCAGGCAAGCAGGGGAAATCCATGGATATAGGAACAATCTGAAGCTGAGGCTTTTTAGGGRAGCACAGGGCTCTTTGTACAATTGCCAAAGCTTTTTCCCCCTCTCCCAGCTTCCCTCTGGACAGCTGTGATGTTAACACTGCTCCATGTACTATCAGCCTCCTCCCTCACAGCTGCACCAGAGGAAAAAGCTCCAGTTATAGAATTGCCATAAGGAGAAGAGTTTTTAGGGGAACAACTTCCCCACAGTCTGTTGATTATCCACTCTCTGGGAGTGGTCACCAAGGTGGGTAAACAGTATCTTGCTCCTTTGAAGACGTYCGTGAAGTGAATTCATGTATTATTAGAAATCTGGTTAGCAGAAGGGAATGATCAGTCTGCCCCAGAATACAAGACAATTCATTTCTTCTGTTATGCACTAAAAATGTCTTACAGCAATGGCTTGGATCGTGGCCAAGTAGATAAGGGCAAGTTCATCCAGACCCCGAGACAATGTTAGTCCAACAACCTGTGCAAAGATCAAAAAGAAAATGTACAAATCCAGTCAAGGTAAAACTCTATTATTTTCTATGGCTTCTTGTTGTAACAAGTTTTAAGCGCTAATTCTAAGCCTTACTTCTGTGAGCTGTACACATAATGTTGTGTTAAACATGTTATTCCTGATCTGGGGAAGAACCACATAAATTGTTCTTGCCCTTGTGAAGAAATAAAGAACAAACACCACATTGTATGGGATTAGAGATAGATTAACTCTGACAGTTTTATGTTATGACTCAGATATTGCTCGTGAATGTATTTAATGTAATAATATGAAAATGCTATTACATAAAAATAACTTTTTAAAAGCATTTCTCCCCCTCCCTCCCAAGCACCCTAACACTGAAACACAATTAATAATTAAATACTATATCTTAACCTCCTTTCCTCTGACATAAATCAATACTGCACTGTAGTTACTCTGGATTAATATCAGGCAAGACCTGAACRCAGACATAATTGTGACAGAAAAAACGAGTGGCTATTACCAGTATTTGCATACAGCCATCACACCAAGGAAATTCTGATTCTGCTGCAGCATATAATTCTTTCATATAATAACACAGGTATTATTAGGACCTAAAAATATATAGGCCTTTTTTTTTTTTTTTAATGTTTCCCTCATTTGTAGTTGAAACATGCTGCAGTGCTTCTGCCTTTGCTATCTCAATCTCAAATACAGCAGATTTAGGTGCTGGTGAGTAGCTTGAGATGCTTACTTCAAGGACAATATGCCACGTCGAAGGACATGTTTGCATTAATCACCAGGTATTTTTACATCRCCAAATTATAACCTTAAGATACCCTTCTGTTGTAGTTCTGCACCATCCTGGCTTGTGAGTGAGCTGATCTACCACTGTAAATTCAATGAAGAGAAACACCCAAACACTTAAAGATGGGCTGAAAAGCTGTTTAAATCAAGTAATCTATCGTCAGAACATCGCAATCCTTTCCCAGCTAGGTTTACGCAAATTTGTATTGAAATTCATTGCAACAAATACGCCAAATTTGGAATGCAGGTGAGTTAGCAACAGCAAGAGCTGTGAAATGTAATTCCTAGGAAAGGCAGCCGGACACACACAACACTCCTCATATTTTTAGAAAATAGATGTGGCTGTAGTGATATCTCAACTACAATAATCTCTGGTTTTCTCCTGAAACATCAGCACACTTCACAATGCAGCAAGAAACCCAAATCCTTTGGGACAGTGTAAACAACTAAGGAGGAGTACACTCAAAATTGAAGAAAAGCTCCTTTTTTTTTTTTTTTTTTTTTACCCCGTATTGACCTTTTTGCAAAGACAGGCTGTTTCTTACCATGCCCTTTAGTGTCAGATCTGTTAAGGGAGATCTGTTACCATGGAAATCTGGCCAAACATGTAAATCAACAGTGAGGAAACCCACAGGCAAAGATTTCTTAATCAGATCCAGGTGACTGTTCAAGTATGTATATATACTGTGAGCACTGGAAGAAAAACAAGTTGGAAAAAGAGGGGGGAGGTTATTCATCAAACATAAAACATTTGTACTACCATCAAATGCAGAAAACCCATCAAAGCACGGCAAAATCCCACCACTTGCCAAGGCCATGGCACTGCGGGGATGTCTCTGCACGTGTGCTCAACAGGCCATCAGAATTCCTTAATTTCCCAGGATGAGGGGAGGTAATGTGACCTTGAGTTTGTCCATTGGCTCCCACGGGTCCCCAGAGGAGCCAGAGCTGTTTGATATTTGGGGCCTGCTGCTGCTCCTCTCCCACAGAAAGGTGCTGACACTGTGCAAGGGAACGCTGGAGAAAAGCAAGCTGAGAGGGAGGAGCAAGGAGGATTCCGGACAGAAATGGAAATTAAATTCCTTTGCAAATGTTTAAAAATTTCTCTGATTAATCAATAGTGCTGGATGTACAGCTTTCCTTTTTTAAACCATAATTATTTCAGTGTGTGTTATGATTAAAATGCAGCACTAAGGGTGGAGGAGAGAAAGTGAGTGGCTGCTATTTTAGGGAGGAGCCCAACATGGGCCTAAATATGATTGTATCTAAGTTCAGATGCTACACCCAGCTCCACAATATCCAACAGACTTTTTTCCTGGACTTAGGACTAATGGTGAATTCTTCAGTGCCTTGGCTTGCAATGACTCTAGTGACATTCCATTTAAAAAATGTTGCCATTACGCTCGGAATATTTTTTTCAAACACTCATCCTATCACAAACAAACCCGTATATATTTTCCAACTCCTCAGAAATCTCCAAGTGGGGCATTTAATTCTAGACATGTGGGTCAATAATAGCATCTAACCCTAATTACAATTGATTAGTCATTGTCTCATCCACTGCAGACCCAAACAGTGATATTCATTTAGCCTCTACATGTATATTCAATCATGCACTAATGAGATCCCTAAGGGAATTTGGCATATGCTTTACTAGTTTGACTTCTGACCCACTAGYAGCTGTATATTTATACTTTGCATTCAACCATTCAGCTGCATGTTTTTTCAATTATACCTTACCATGTGTACACTATCAGAGGATATAATTCAAAATGAAGTACACTTGGAAGACATTAAAATAACTAATTTACATCATTATTCACGTCCTTTAAAATGTACTTTATGTGTSTTCCTGGACCTGAATTATGATAATTTGGAGGTCACAATCACTTTTTTCCCCTTGTTGTAAGAGTGGCCCTGTTTTCTCCCTCCCTAAAGACTGCACTACAAGCAGTGCATGCTAAGGATAAAGTCATTTTAATTCCAGTCTCAGTCATGGCTTGACTGTTGGGAAGGATAAAAAAGGAAAGCTTCACTCAACCACAGACCCACCAGACATCCCAGCTTCTCCCTCATCTCCATCCTGGTTGATTGCTCTCACAAGGATTAGCCATTTGTGCAGCTCTGTCAGAACACAAGAGCTGAACAAAAAGAGGCTGAAGTAGAGCCAAATATGCTTAAGATCTACATAACCTTGGAATTACACTTTTTTCCACACCTTTTCACATTTTATTTTTTTTCTAAATATAGATAAGGGTTCAAGGCACTACATTTGGACTGAGTGACCAGCAAAATCCCTCAAACACTTGCCAGTTCCTGTTTTGCCACCTTTGTGTTATACCCAGTATAACACCATCAGCTCCTGGAGCTTTTTCTATTCAGTTCGATGTGAAAGTATCAGTGGCAGCTGCCTCTGACCTGCAGAGCTGAGCACGAGCTGTTGCCATGAAAAAGGAACTGTGCTGAAGTGGAGAATAAGAAATCAATGCAAGTCTGCCCAGAATTATGTTCATACTTGGGACACAACCTCACAAAGTAACAAGAGGTTGGTATTTAATCTGTTCAGGAATCGTGGAAAATGTCAGCAGGTATCTTTCAGGAAAAAAAATCTAAAAATTTTAGATTTCTAGATTGAAAAAAAAGGGCTCTAAACCATCTAGACGTACAGAGAACTGCCAAATATGATTATCGTATTCTGCCTGAAAGACCCCAGAATTGCTGATGGATGCTGTGCGTGTAACTTCAGTGCTTTATTTTCAGGAGACATCTCTTTAGATGGGGAAAYGGCATCGAGACATATAGGAAAGGGAATTCTGTCCTAAAACAGCACTTCACAAAGTGCCACAGGACATAGAAACTTTGCTGTCAGTAGACACTTGTCTTCTCTAGAAGATTAGAAACGGTCATTCTTGGAAACAGAAGTATTTAAAGTATAAATTATCATCTTATTTATTCTTTTTTAATTTCCTACTCTATCCTACCTGTACAGGATTTAACAGAGCAGTGATGGCTAAATGTCAGACCTACACAATATGTAGGTTGAAGAGCAAAAGGGATACAGCACAGCAATTTCTGCAACACACTACTGAATTGCCTGAAAAAACCCAAGTTTTGTTGCTCACGGATTGTGCCAATCAGATAGACCAAACGCTAAATTTAAATTGTCCAGAAAATCCTCGTGTAATTCAACCCTCTCCAGTTCCAGTAAAAGAAGGGTAAAAAAGAACACAGGAACAAGACTGGGAGGGTTGCACAAGCCTGGCTTTCAGCAGCAGTGGTCAGAGCTGGTTGTCTGAGCCTCTCACGCCCTTACAAGTCACCACAAATCACTGCACCGGTGCTAAACACAGCTCTGGTGGAAAACTGCTCTGGTGTGGGCAAAGGAGAGTTTGCACAGGGAAACTCCTGAGATCAGCTGCTCAGCACGGACTTGCCATTCCAAACCTGCTCAGTAGCAGCATGAGGAGAAAGGGACAGGTTTGRGGAGGAAGAAGGAGGTGATAGGCAGTAGCATGCAAGAGACATGGATTTGTGACCTCTGATGTTCCTTTTTAATGATCCAGACAGGCATGTGCTTAACTCTTTCACAGCGCTGCACCCAGCATGGGAAGTAAAGGTAATATGGAATTGTACACCAAAGCATGGAATYCTCATTTGGTTTCCCTTCTATGGCTATTTGCAATGGCTGAACGTAGTCAAATTCCAAACCCACACAGAGAATATCCTTTAACATAATAAACCAGATTCTCTGAACTATTCTGCTGAGAATTCCAGTTAAATAATTTATCATCACCAAGAATCCTCCAAAACAAGACACCATGAAGGCAACCTACAAGAAAGATGGGGAGAGACAATTACAAGGGCCTGGAGTGACAGCACATGGGAGAATGGCTTCCCACTGCCASAGGGCAGGGTTAGATGGGATATTGGGAAGAAATTCCTCCCTGGTGAGGGTGGTGAGGCCCTGGCACAGGTTGTCCAGTGAAGCTGTGGCTGCCCCATCCCTGCAAGTGTCCAAGGCCAGGTTGGACAGGGCTTGGAGCAACCTGGTCTAGTGGAAGGTGTCCCTGTCCATGGCAGGGGGTGGAGCAGGATGGGCTTTAAGGTCCCTCCCAACCCAAACCAGTCTGGGATCCTGTGATTAGTAAGTGTAGGACTCAATGCAGGCAGACACATAATCCAGAGTTTGGGCCAAGAGCAGCTGCTACTTGTACCTATGATAAGGCTGAMGTTTGTGAACCATGTGAAAAATGGGAAAAATAAGGAGAAAAAACCCAGTTCTGATTGCAAAGTTCCTGATTTGTGTTTGCTCAAATTAAATTCCTTAAATTTAACAAATATTTGAGAAGGATGGGTAGAAAGAGGATAGAGTGAATTAATATGAGACTTGTTTACTAAATTTATAGCTACACCACCGTTTCATTAGGAGAGTATTATCTGGAAAGCATTACAAAGATACCATTGAGCCAATTACCTTAATAAAATATTATCACTCTTTTTATAAAATATTACAACTCTTACTATCAGTGCTATTCCCCACCCTTTTACTAACTGCAGGAGACTCAAATCCAAAGTTATGACACATACCCTTGGATAATATGGAGTTATACTCCCAATATTCTGTGTTTAGTGTCCTGTTCACATCACAATCTCAGCTTTTGCACTATGGCCTTACTTGTGGTCAGTCAGTGCAGTAACAGACTCAGCAGAGACAAGTAGGCTACTCCAYAGGCATTTTTCCAACACAAAAAAAATTGTTTTATCCTGGCATTACAGACTAAACTGTTTGTCTTACGCTTGTGCTTCAAATGGGGGCACTGGAAAAATGGCCTGGAAGCAAACATTTTGAAAAAGACCCAGTTCAATCTTYATTCCAAACATACACAGATGCATTTATTTCCTGATTTCCTTTTCCAGAGAACAACAAAGAGAATTCTAGGAAGCATGAATCTGTTTCATATTGAATGAAGTCCAATACGTTTCTGGGAATCCTGGTCAAGTTCTCAACAAACAAGTAAGGCAGTGGGCCCTGCAAGGCAAGGAAGGGTCATCCAGAGAAACCAGGTAGAGCTTTATTCCCCCAGTGAGGACTGAAATTAACTGTAAAACTGCACGTGCTCTATCCATCTATCAGGACTGACCCTGCCTTTTAGACCAGAGGGAGAAACTGAAGTGAAAATGCCAAGTTTGCTGGATTTTTTCTTTAATCTAAGAAGGGAAAAGACATTAAAAGAGAATCAAATTTTCATCCAACATGCCCAACTGTTCAGCTAAGACCTCTCTGGGAGTGATGTGAACCATCTAAAAATGAATCCAAGCCAAAAAAGCTTGAGAAAGTCCAGGCCTGACAGAAGTGTCTGGATTGTCTTCATCTACTTCTAAAGCAGATGAAGCTAAAATTCCACATCATACACAGCCTCTTGTTCAAGGAATCCTGGAGTTACCTCCAAGTCACCCCTCCATCTTAAGTTGTGTCTGAAATTTCATCCTGGGTTTCTCTGTTCTATTTGTGCTGCCGTGCAGGAGTTTTTCTTATGGTGCCTATACCTTCTTTAGGATGACTGTTTCAAAAATATTCAATAATACATTCCTAATTAAGCTATATCTCACCCTTGGAGCTGAATTCTTTCACCTACAAATTAAGACACATTGTTAGCCCAAGGCATAGAGGTCTGCTGAATAGGGCTGGTGCTATGGAATCAAGAAATCCCTGGGCTAGACAGAAAAGTTAAAAAGCAGAGAGTTAATAGCATTAATTAGATATGCCAGGGGTATCCAAGGGGAGTTTAAATCTTGCATCTTTGAGCAATCACCTGGCAAGTCTTTGTAAATACTTCCAGCCCACAATCAGACTGTTAATTCCCCTGTTTCAGAATGAGGACAYTGCTGGGAATACACTGTGCATCGCTTTGGAAGGCAGGTATGTGATAAAGGAATAAAACAGTGACCTGGCTGCAGCTTTTGCCTCTAATTCCGGGAAGGCGACATGGCCTCGGACCACGTGATCTATCTGAAAAAGAGAAAAGCAACATTTTTGGGATGATTTCATCTRAAAAATTCAGTCCCGGAAAAGGGAAAGGCAATGTCATAGCTCCAAAAAAGACAAGAGAGCTTCTAAATTACTCACGAAGTGTTAAATTCTAGTCCTAGTGAAGCCAATGGCAAAACTCCCACTGACATTTAGGATTTGGCACATAAACAGTAAGGAAAAACAACCAACCCTGCACCATAACCAGGCAAAATGCTAAACATGCAGCTCCTCAGTCAGGAGAGCAAGGTGAAAGGATCACTTTGTTCCTGTCCAACCCGAGACCATGTCCTCTAATCTCTCCCATTCTTCATGGATATTCTCTTTGGAATTCTACCAGGAGCATCTTCTTGGCTCAAATCCCTATATCTTTCTATATCATACTGTTATAATGAAACACAAGGTGTGTTGTCATCCTGATGGATGCTTCATACATTCATAGCAGGAAACAAAATGTACACCCTGAGAAGCAATTATTGCTATAAAAGAAGATCAATATAAGCTCTGTCTTATACTGAATTTATAAATCACCTTGTCCTCTCACTCCAGAGTGGTTACCACTACTCACAAAACAAAGTATCAGGTAGAATAATATGGGCTTTTAAGACAATAATTCAGCAGRTTGTGCGGCCTGTTGGTAATATCCCATCAGAGGTGACAGTAAAAGCTAAGGAGGCAAAACTAGAGCTACTCAAGAGCACTGAATATATTTGACAATACTTATTGGCACCAAATCCCATTAGTATTTAATTTTTAACAGCATGAGTCTAGTCCTGAACCAGTGTAAGAAAACATGTAATGAAGCAAACACATCTGAACAYAGAAATGGAAGTAATACATGTCTGTTCTTCCTGAGACTGGCATCAGACAGAATTCAAACGTGTGCATGCACCAGAAACAAAGCTCAGGCCTCAATTCTGCAATCTGCATAATCTTTTCAGAACACAGGRGAAGCTCATAAATTCAGACATAACTCTCTAAATAAATACCACATATACATGTGTGCTATGAAAACAGTTACACAAAACTCTTACAGGAGTTATGAAGTTTGATATTTAAATGCCCCTAATTCAAGACATGGCCACAGGAGGGATGCATCTAGAAGCCCTTTTCTGCTGTTTTTCATTTCATAGTTTGTAATGATGTTATGACATCCTTTGTCTCCGTTGTACAATATCTTTCTTCTTACAAATTTTGAAAATCCAGTGGAAAATCCCATCTAATATACAAATAAACAAGATTTTTCAGAACAAGGGACTTCTTAATTCTTCATTTGGACTCTCTCTGAAACAATCCACCTGATTTCTTTTGCAGCTGTATCCAAAATAATTACATAGAGTTTTTTAAAGTGAAGTGTGTCAGTTCTACTTTTAAGAAGTCGAACAGACTCTTCAAATTTTATGAAAACAATTCACTTCGGGGCATTGATCAAGGAATGGAAAGAATCTCTACATATGTCCTTTTTTGTTTGTTTGTTTTCAGAAAACTTTAAGTGTAAGAAAGCAGGAGCTTTGAAATGACAGAGATAATGAACGCAATGTACTCTGCACACAGTGCACATGCACTGCCTCCTCCCATGGCTCCCTATGTGTTTTCTGTACATAAAACCTCAAGAAGACCACATGAGATATCCTGAAAGTGTTTTAGGAAGGCCTTCCCTGATGTTCCTAACAGTACTTCAAGCTGACTTTTGCTATGGGTCGTAACAAGACCATTCATTTTTTCCAGTAATTTCTTTAATGATTCAGGAATGTCTTGTTCTCCGGTACAAGAATGGAAAGGATTTTTAAAATCATCTTTTTGAAATGCCCTAACCCTTATTGTACATTTTAAGTGTGGAAGCACTGTGAGCCAGCCAAGAAAAACCAATGCCTGGCTGTATCTGCTCTAGAGCTTAGGTAAGTGTATTTACCTGCTTAGGATTAAGCACAGAGAGATTTCCCTCTCAAAAGCATTCTTGCAAAGAAACACACAAGATTTGCCATTTTACTTTTAAAATTGTGGTGTTATGAGCATATATTTATTATTTTATATAGATATTATTCAGTTTTACTTCTGGTTGTAGTAGTTACCTATAAAATGGGACACTTTCTGGTCCTAGCCCAATCTCGGCCTGAAAAATTTAAAGCACACACATCCCAAACCTGCTGCCAGAGTAGTTTTTAGGCACAAGGCTAAGGTTAGGCTGGAGGTGGGGTGGGAAGTGAGGCTGCAGGAGAGGGAGGGGGATGACTCTCCCACTGAAGCTGTGACACAGGGAGGAATGTCAGGTTGACGTGGCCAAAGAGAGAGCACAGGAGGGATCACCACTCATAGCTCAGCTCAGGGTGTGTCCGGGCTTCCCGATCCAGGAGGATTTCTGCTTCTCATTCAGTGACTGTTCCATATGGAATGTATAAATGCAGTGATGCCCCAATGTATCTCCCGGCCATGTACTCCCATCTCCAGGCTTTTAAAGAGGTGGGTGGTGCTGAGTCAGAGTGATTACAGCTGAATTTGTGACAGACCAAACGCACCTGCACTTGGTGGTTTCCAGGGGACACCCACAGGCCTGGGCCTGTCTCCTGCAGCTTCTCCAGAGGCCCCTGCAGCTCAGCCCTGAGGGCAGCCAGTATTTCTACAGGTTGGGCAAGATGACACACAGGGAACCCCAGAAGTTCCAGGATTAAGCAATCACTAAGATCTTGCTGACAGTTTTGGACTCAAGCCTAAATACTGGTGTATGCATGTAGCCTTTCTTTAAATTTGATATCAGTGTTTTAGTTCTGATTGCCTTCCTGTAAATAAGAAAATTCATTTCTTAGTGAATCCAGCTGGGCTTTAATTTTCATTGGTAAATTAAATTAACCTAATACAGTTAGACTCTTTGTATTTAGGGAAAGAATTGAGGTGACAGGATAACATGTTACTATATTACTATTCCATCCATACATCTTTCATTTATGCCCATCAATGAGCACAACTGATCTGTATAATATAATAGGTATAATTTTCTTCATCTCAAAGTGTGTTTCAGCCTCCTGCTAAAGTAAAGAATGAAGCCTATTTACCTCTAAGACAATGACAATAATCATCAGCAGCACCATAAAAAGAAGGCATGCCCTGTATATAATCCCCTATCCATATGCAAATCAACATTATGTAAGATATAACACTCATCTAATTGTTTATTGCTTTCAGCAGCCTGGTATCTCCCATGATCTTATGGAGGCAAAGCCCTGCCTGAATTGCCAGTGAAGGTATCCCAAATGACAGCAGTCTTGGAGCCTGTCTGTGTCTCCAAACACTTACCAGTTTTCCTGTAGCACTTTGGCCTCCCTCATTCAACCACAGTCCAGGTACCATTGCAGAGAAATATGGTCCCCAAACACCAGGCACAAAAATGGGTGTTTCACTGACCTGGAAAAGCAAGAGAAAGCTCCAGCGAGTCAAAGTGCTTGTCAAAGTAGGGACTTCACAATTAAAGCTCGGCAGCTATCGGAGTTCAGTATTGAAACAATTCCTGCTCCTCCACCGGAATTACCAACAGAAGTGGAGATGTACAGGTAGAGATTTACTCTAAAAAATGTGGAGAAATGTGTCTCCCATTTATGTAATTTCAAGATACAGCTGCCCCCACTCATCCCCATTGACAGAACAGCTGGGCCTGGCCAAACAGTAAGTAAGACATTTCAGGAATGGGAGTTGTATTTTACAGGAAGAGGGAAACTGCCTTGTTTCTCCAGAAAAACACCTTATTTAGAGTGACCAGTTGGACACAAGACTGTTTGACTGTCATCAGCAAATACAGCCAATGTAACTGGCCACAGGAGTTTCCAGAGCACCCATCCTGTTTGGAGAGTTAGGAATCGGGAGGGAATCCTGCTGACAGAGGACAGTGATGTCCCCCGAGATGTGCCACCAACTCCCAAGGCTGGCAGTGGAACCCCAAGCCCCACTGCCCTCACAGCACTGCCAGGACAGTTGGGTATCTTGGTTGGAAGCTGCAGACCTGGGCTGGGATCTGCTTGGGTTGAACAGGAAACGTGCATGGGTAAACACCAGATTCTGCCCCTTTCTTTGGCTTAGCTTCACACAAACCACTTCTTCCTTCACACCTGTGAAGGCAGATCAAGGCAGATATCTGAGCACTATTTCCCAGACACAGAGCAGGACCATATTCTACCTCTTGCACACAAATATCCCCCAGCAGAGTGACAGCCTGCCCCATGCACTCACTATTTCAGTGGTTAGACCACTCAGGATGTGGGAGACACTGGTTCATTTCCTTTCTCTGCTTCAGAAGATGCAAATTACCAGTTTCTAAGGGTGGAGGGCATTTTCCTTCCTCTTAGAAAGTGGTACCACTTTCAATAAACCAGGCAGACTTTCTAGACTTTCCTTCTGGTTCAGCAGAAGGCAACACTGTCCTGTCTAGCAAGTAAGGCCCAGCACACAACAGGAACTGGGATGATGGAACTTGTGTCCCAGTACTTGTTCCAAAGACTTATTGTGAATTTCCCACTGGTTGAACCCGGAATTCTTGCAGCAGGGGCTACAGGAGACAGATCATCCATCCCCTGCTGGGTTACCTGCTTCTCTTGGAAGCAGGATCCATGTTTTCTCTTCCAGGACCGCATTTATACATTCGAAGTAAACACAGCCATGATTTCACTGGGAAAAGTGAACGGCAGTGCAGTCCTACACAACACATGATCCACGATGCACTTCCCACTGACGATGGCTAAATATGCAACTGCTGTTTTCTAGAAGGTGGGAACTACTCACAGAGAAGGAAACAAGAGAATTAATTCCCTAACAAAAGAAGTCCGTGTGTTTCTGATGCTGGAACAGCAAAAAGGAGAGGTCTTAGTCAATGGGACAATGGGGTTTTTTGTATTTAGACCTTGCTCTTCATTAAGAAAATTCTAGACTCATTGAAGAATGCTCAAGGTTTGCCGTTGAATTCAATAAGGCCTGGACTTCACATCAAAATAGTTTTGAGAAGAAATTAAAAATTCAGGCCTGTTCCTGTTAAACTTGATGCACATTCTCTCTATATTTAAGCAGGCTAAACTTGAAAGGCAGTTTTTACTAGCCACTAGGGAATATGCTCCAAGATGCAGTTTACTGGCATTTGTGCATCACACATGTTTAGTAAATACAGCAGCAGGGAGGTTTCTGCACAAACAATAGTCTGCTCCAGCCATAAACTTACAGTACAGCTGATTCTTGTCAGGAAGTTAAGTAGGAAAACAAAACAACAAAAATTTGTTTTTCAAAATACATCACCGCAGTGTCAAAAAACCCTGATTTCTCTCAGGAATGCATCTAACAAATACGGAAATCCTGCTTGGTTCTCCCGTATCAACTCTAATGCCCTGACTTACTCTCCCTACAGATGTGTGTGCACACGTGTCTGTGCGTCTGTGCAAGAGTTCGGCTGACTAAACCCATTAAAGAGCAAGAATAACTGCACCGAATTTACAAAGGCATTTATGACTCTAAGTGGACGAAGCTACGTCAAAAACATTGCGAAGACATTTGGTTTTGTTTTGTTTTCTCTTAAAACTACAAATTAATACAGCTTTGAGTTTTCATCACCTCGATGGGGCAAGCCTTCTTTTACGATTTCAATACCAAAATGAAGTGCAACAAAAAGCAAATCCTAAAATAAGCTGATTTTTAGACCAATTCCACATCACTGACCTTGCTGAGAACACAGCATGTGGTCAAAATTACCAGTCAGTGTCTGCTCAGAACTGGGGATGGAAGCATGGGGAGAACCCAAACTCATTCCCATCCTATAGCTACAGACACAGCACACGTCCCAGTGGGTGACAAGGAACATTTAGGGCAGAACGGGCCTGGGTTTTTGAAAACTGATCTCAAAATATTTGTGATGCAGCAAACTTTGCAGTTTTCTGTCATCTGCTGAAGGAAAAATCTGGTTCCACCAAAGGGATAAAGCTTAAAATCCAACTTGTTTTTTGTCTGAAAAAAACGAATAGCCAAAGGACATTAAAGGCATAATGATAAGCTTTATGAAATCAGGGGAAAATCTAAACATCAAGGACAACAGAGTTTATAAAATAAAAACAAAACTCACACCTTTTTTCTGTCATTAGTCCACAATTTACCAAAATGTCTTATATGTCTGTTAACAGCAAAATGTTGAGATTCATTAAAAAGACCAAATTCTCCCTGCAGCCAGTACTTCTGGACTAGTGTTTTGGACACTCACAGGAATTTAGGACACGGTATTTCCGCGCTGGCTCTTCTCAAATTACCCTGAGACCTTCCTATCCTCTTACTACTGAAGTACCATTTGTACATATTCCAGCAAACTTTCAACACATGAATAGAGCACACAAGGGAGTTGGGAACTGCCACACTGATGAATAAAGCCAGCAAGGCACTTGGTTATCAGTTTTGTTGCTGTGGGAACTCTTAACTGGAATAAAGAACATTGGCTATCGTTTTGGGCCTTACTGATGATAGAGCATCATCAGATTTCCCATCTCCTCCTTTCACTTAAGGAGTTTAATTCACATTTTGCAGACTCTGGGCTTTGATGCACACAGAAAGTAAGAAAATTGGAAATCACGAACTCCCCAAAACAGACACACAGTCTTTGAGAAGCAACAGGGTGAGCATCCTTCTGTCGCTATACGCATAAGAAACAGCAAATGGTTTCCATTTCCCCTCCTTGAAACAGCTGGACAGTGATTAAGACTTTCAAGCCACGCAGCAGCTGGCATTTGTATTTTCACAATAAAAAGTCGTAATTCTGTTTGAGTATACATCCCACCCAGTCACACTAAAACACATGACTAGACAGAAGTGTAAGGCTGGAGAAATAGTGCAAGGTCTGCTGCAGAACCTAGAAGAAAAGAAAAGCACCATTTGCCAGATTCAGGCTATTTTGGTTACACTAATACCATGTCTCTTTTATGGCTTTCAATTGCCTTCAGACATTCTTATGGTGATATAGGAGGATCAATGTCATTATTTTTATTCCTTTAATGAGCTTAAGAAAATCCTTAATCTTTTTAGTAGAAAAACAACATGTGTTTTAGATTTATGGGTAATTGACTTTTATTTTTAAAGCAAATAAGAGATGTCATCCTTCTCTGGAAGTTAAAATACAAATTCAAAGAGAGCCGAAGATTTTCTGCCTTCCATTTAACTGAAATTCCTCCTGTGACACATTCCTACTGCGAGACATAGGAACATTTATTATCTTTTACATAGAGTGAAACTGAAACACAGAGAGGATATCCTCTGCTAAAGGTGAGAGTGATCTCTGCACAACAATTAATGCAGCAGGAATTTGAAGACAGAAGATGAGAGGAATCTGAACCTGTTCAGACTTTGAGTCATAAGCTGCATCTATAAATATTTCAGCTGAACGTGTTCACACAGAGGCTGTTGCCCTCATGGGTGATGATGCCAACTTACACAAGGATTACACCCAGACATGCAATTCCACCTCACAGTTACTCTGTCTGTGGATGGGGGACAATGCTTTTCTGCAAGGAAATGTCACCTTTCTATGCCCCCCCAACACACACATTCCCACTTGCTCAGCCCCATTGTTTCAAATGAAATGAGCACTAAGCAGTTGCAAGATTCCCGCTCATTTGAAGGGAAAAAAGAGTTCAACACCTTCTGAAAGGGAGAAGAAGGGAAATAAAATTCTGTCTGGGTGGGTTTAACCTCAGCATGTGCTTCTATAAAAGATCATACTAATACGTAAGATATGTAAACATTATAGAGCAATTAGAAACAAATGAAATGATGAATTCAGTTTAACAATATTCAGCTGTGGTGCAACTGCCAGAAGGCACTTTTTGTTATGAATAGATCATTTGGATGAGTTACAGACCAGATTTGAACCCTGGTGTGCGCAGGGAAAATCGATGTCAAACTACCTAAGATCAGAAGGTATCAGCAGTACATCTGGAAGCCCACAGAAATGAGAAATGTTTTTAAAATACGAAAAGTTATATAGAACTAAGGTAAAGTAAGAAAAGACCTGCTTAAATGGCACTGAGATCTGTAATGTATTTAATTTAGTTTAGTCCTTCCCACTTGCCTCTCCCTTTAAAACAAAAGAGGTAAAAAAAATCCACTTCTATTATAAAAGTCTACCTGGAAAAAAGCAGGAGAGGCTAATTCACAGCTTAGGCGAGTAAATCAGGGGAGTCAGTGCCTTTAACCCACGTCTGGCTTTCAGGACCTTCCCTGGGTTCAAGGATGGGACAGAACACATCTTCACAGACAAGCATCACCTGGGCACCCAGCCATGCCATCAAATGAGCAAGTGGCACTGTGAGATTTGTTTTACTCAGCTTTGTTTTCCTAGACCAGCCATAATGATCAGGCACATGCTTGTGTTTCCTCCTCAGTTTTATGTAAATGTTACGGCAATCAGAGACAAGATAAAATAAAACACACCAAACTGCTGAGAGCAGTTTTATGGAAGCATGAATTTCAGCAGAATTTTCTTCCTTCGCTGACACCATCTGCTGCTGGTGTAGGTTTACACCAACTCTGTCAGTAACACTGACAGAGAATTTGGCTATTACCTGGAAAGCAAATCTTTATATTAACGAGGTATATTGCTATATCCATCTTGTGCCATTTTAATTTCTGCTTTCTAATATTGAGCGGCTCGCGGTGCTGCCGGCCACTGCCGTGACCGCTCACAAAATGGCGGCGGCGCCGCTGAGGGGCAGTTATAAGGGCGGCGTTGGGGGCGGGACTGCGCGAGGCGGGAAAAACGCTGACATGTGGCAGCATTCTGGTATCACTATCAGATTCTCTGTTTACTTGCAGAATGCCACAGAGACAGGAAATCACATTTCTGTGGAACTATTCTGGACTTCCATTCACTCCCATGAAAGCAAATTTAAGCCTTTAGTCTACTTTTTAGAGTAGAGTCACATTAGAGTCAAAACTTCCTAGAGTAACCATTTGCTAACAAGAAGCTAGGTCAGAAAATTTGTTTGAAAATCACCTCACTTATCGGCTTCTATAGCCAGAAATTCAGAATAACAGCTGCTTTTGTTGGGCTTAGACAGGTATGAAAAAAAGATCTAAGATATTAATGGAGAGAGCAGAGAAAGAAACAAGGAAAAGCACGGTATCAGTCATCAACTAATAAATGCTCTTTACAGTTCTGGACTTTGATCATTGACAAGTCAAATACTTTCATTAACTTTTCTGCTGACTTTTAACTTTCAAAGTTTCTGACTGACTGTGGATTGAGAATACTGACATTCATTCAATTCAGCGGCTTTACATCGATGCATAAAATCTTGTCTTAAGAAAACTGTATCATTTTGCTTCTGCTGACAGATGGGTCTTATAGAGCTACTCAACCCCAACTCTCTGACAAAGAATGAAAGAGATTCATAAAAAAAAGGAAAGAACTCAAAGGGAAACCCAAGAATGTTTCATTTCTAGGTTTCTGGTTCAAACTTAGGTCATAGTAATAGCTACTGAATGTGTGATTTAATAACAGCACCTGCTGGTGGCACGTATATTTTTATTTATTTATTTATTTATTTATATATTAACTGGGTGCAGCTGGGGCATGAAATTATATTTTCAGTGAACTGATGCCTACTCTAAAGTTGCCATCCTGGCATTATTTCTCAAGCACTAAATGGGTTTAAAACTAAGCTTCCCCATAACTCTGGAGGCAATTCTCTAAGTTAAATGTATGGTGCACACAGTCAACTTTTCAAAATATATTTATTAGTAGTAATTACATATTAAACACATACCAGCATTCCAGCTTTAGCCTGATGTAAAATATATTTAAGAAAATAACATCTTGGAGCACCAGAAACATCAGAACACAAAGGAAATTAAAATTTATTAATATTCCAATTCCTACAGGTCATATGCTGCCAGCAATTTATTTGCTTATATTTTAAGCTCAGGTCCCCTGGCCATCATGGCTTTGCTATGCAGCTGCATAGCTTGTGGTGGCAAGTCACCAGCTCTGCTCTACGTGACAGGCTGGCATCCCCTGAGCCATCCATGGTGACAGATTTACTCTGCAATGATATTAAGACCAGACCACAAAAATTTCTGCGGAGAGCTCACTTTATCCCACTGGAAGCACAGAAGTTACACGAGACATCAACAAGAACAGAGGGAGAACACGGACATCAGGGCTGTGCCTGAGCACATCCATTCATGGATGATCTTGGTAACCTGTTTACAGGCACTTGAAGAATTCTGGCCTATGTGATACAAAACACATTCAGAAATGCCTCGCTGAATATGCACTTCATCACTTATTGCCAAGGCTATGCCATAGAGACCTGGAAAGTTCAATCCCTATTTTAATTATTTCCCAGAAAAAACTCTCAACCTAAAACCAGGACACACAAATGAATTCTTAGGGACTACTGTTACCTCTTACTCCAAGGCATAACCCATATGAGAAGGGCAGCGAACTGTGAATGACACACATGCAGAAATATTTCTAATTTTCTGAATTCTCCATAAAACATTAACTGGTCTACAAACTAGAGACCAAACCAGGTATGTGATTAATGTGCAGTAAAGAAACCACACTCTCAGGGCAACTTGATTGCTTAATCTCTGAAAACGTTTCAGGTGAGTTATACATTGGGACTATATATTGTACAACCTGGCTTTATATCTAACAAGAATTAATTTGAGTAAAACTTCACTGACTTTATTAAACATTTGCACATTAGATTTTTTCAAGGCTACATAAGGAAAGGTATTTGAAAAAAATTTAAATCTTATGATTTTTAATAAAAGAATAGGTTGACTCAATAACATTAGTTATTCAACTTGTACTGAGTTTATACTTATTGGTATAAAGAGGAATTCATTTAGAGAAGAAGAAGGATGAGAAGGAAAAGAAGAAAGAGGAGGAGGAGAAGGAGAAGAGAAGGAAGATACTGGTTCTTAAAACAGTTAGAACATATCAATTAAAATGCTGTTTAAAACTGAAAACAACAAAAATCAAATTTAGCAAAAAAACACCCCTGTTTTACTCGACTGTATTTTAAAAATGCAACAGATCAGGCAGGGAATGAAGAGGTCACAGGCTGCACTTGTACAAGCAGCTTTTCTGGAGATCCGCCACTAAAACCAGTTTGAAGTTGCATTTCTGACAAAAGCTTCTGACAGTGAATGCTCTGGGGCTGAACGAACTCACTGCTGTTCTCCGCAGAGCACACATCCCCCTGCACCTCCCGAGGCCCATTTTCAGGCAGCAGCCAGGTCCAGCCTCTTCATCTGAGCTGCCTGTGGGTATTTTATGCTTTTTTCCAATAGGCTGCATCAATTTTCAGCCCAAGGTATGTTCGGTATTAGAATGTCTTAGGGTACAGCCACATGAATAAATTATTATGGGCAAAACTTGGAGGTCAGTTGCCCAGCAAAACCACCTCTACTCATCATCTCTCTGTGGTGTATCGCGTGACAGATCCCAGGGACCTGGCACATTCCACAGGAAACCAGGGCCAGGAGTGCTGCTGCCGACTTGCTGACATGGTGCAAATACACACTATAGATTACTCAGTTAATTTCTTCATCTGCCCCTACTCTTATTTCATGATCACACAAAAGGACTTTAAAATTCTATTTTTACTCTTTTTTTCCTTTTTAATACCGATCTCATGAAAGAAGCTTGCAATGATATCAGCTTCAAACATTAACCAGTGAAGCTGGACAACTGATACTTGTTTTAAGTAGAACAATACTTTTCACATTATAAAATCCTGCCATTTTCCCAAGGGGAAAATAGAGTGCAAGACTGAGAGAGGTACCTCTCCTACTGTAAACTTTTGGCTTTCTCTCTTTGCACTCAAAACTCTAAATTCAAAAGCAGAATATAAAACTAGGAAAAAAATGAAAACTATATTGGAAGCAAAAAATACTCTTCATTTGGTTTGCCTTACTATTATCTATTTTTAAATGGTGAGATGTTAATAAAAGATCACTTTTCTGCCAAAAAATGTATTTTTATAAATTTCCTTCTCAGCCAGGAAAGAAGTTAGTAAAACGAGAGACAGACAGAGAGAAGAAAATATCAAGCCTAATTAAATCAAATACGGTGGTATATATTTTATTTTCACTATATTTTGCCTACATCATCAAGGCAAGAAAACTCCATGGTAAGAAAGTCTTTGGCTCACTGCATTTAGAGCACCATTAAACCTTCCCAATTTACAAGCACAGATCAAAGAGTGGGTGCTCTAGTTCAGAATGGTGCTGAAATCCAAGCCATGTTCAACGCCGGCCACTGGACTCCCACAAGGCTGCCAGCAGTCTTTGTAGGTCCTTCCCATCAAATCTTCTCCCAACTGCACATACAGACCTGCCCTTCCATGTACTTCTTTGATTAAGGACAGCTACAACCTATATCCTCATTCTCTCTCTCCATGCCATAATAAAGGACTGTGAAGAGGATCAGACATATCACAAACATGTGATCCCACTGTTTGAAAGCAGATGATGCACCACGGAATAAAGCTGCAAGGAAGGGTTAGGAGATGAGATGCACCTCTCACCTCACCTTATCTTTACCCAGGAGTGCTCTGGCCACAGAAGCTGAGAGGTCCTGTCTGAACAATGTCCTCAAGTGCTGTTCCAGGTTTTCGCTGAAATTTCCCTGCTGTTTGCAAAAGACGGGAGCTGTAACAGGACATGAGCGTTTGGAAGTTGGCCTTTTAAAAGCACAAGCTACAAGAGGACCATGGCTTAATGGTACCTGTATCAGGAGCATTAATTAACCACCCAGCAATTATAGAGGGGAAATATAAAAATCAATACTGTGGAATAGATACAAAGTTCTCAACCTACAAGATCTTCTGCCAGCAATCTCCTGACCATGACTCTCCCAAACCCCTGTGAGCAGCAGACTCTCAGGTTTCCATTCATGTGGGTGCAATTCACCTATGAAGTATTAAAAAACTCTGAGTCATATCTGTGAATCAGGGTCACTAACCCCACACATGATGGAAGAGAACACCAGCTTGGGGTTAGGGAGCTCTACCATCTTGGAAAGCTGGGTCCTGAGAGTCCTGTCATAAAGAGGCAAGTCCTGAACACTGCTGAGGTAAAACTGAAACCAATGAACCAAATATAAGAACAATAAGATATATCTTTCAAATTGAGCAACAGGCAAAATTACCAAGATGGTAGAAAAACACACCTGAGACAACTGAGCAGGGGAGGCTGCTTGGGTTCCAACAGATGATCTAAAAAATATCATAAACTAAAAGGGGTCAGAGGTGTAGGCGCCCCTGTTTCCTTTCTAGAAAAATGATGCCGTTTGCTTTGTAGAATGAAGGGTTTCATGAGGCACTGTCAGATGTTGAGACACTGGACTCAAGAACAGAGAACCATTCCGAGAGAGGGACTGGAGCAGGTGGATCAAACAGCTTCTGTACCAAGGAGAGGCCAGGAGGTTCTAGGGAGCAGTGTCAGATTATCAGGTCACTCAGAGTCATTTAGGAGATGGGGCTCCAGGAGCAGACAAGTCTAAGCACAGGATCTGCCTCTGGAACTGTCCCTGGGTTTGCTCTCCCTGGACACAGAAAAAAACAGTCCTGGTGTCCTCAACAGAAAATCTGCATGCCTGTTAAGTTTGTGTTCCTTCTGTGTGAGGTTAACCTCCCGTGTTTACTCCAGGAAGCAAACCTGGAATTAAGCCTGGGACAACTTGAGAGTTTCAGCTCTGGAAGAAGTTAAACGGGATCGAATTCAGGGGTAATCATTCCAGACTAAGCCAACATCCACTGTTTCCATCTGCCTAAATCAGAGATGCAAGAACTTCAAAAGTTTTGTCAGGGACCCTGACAGAATGCTCAGCCTTGAAACAAACCCTTTAAATTAGATGAATTTTGACTGTTCCAAGCTTCAACGTTCGCATCCATTTACTTCTGCTTTTTATCAGTATCCATTAACACTAAGCTTATTTATGTTTCAGCTTGGGAAAGTACACGATGGACACACAGTAGCCTATGATCCTTTTCTTTGTATTCCCAAAGGTCAAGGTTTCTTTCAGAAATTGGTAAAAAAAGACCTTTAATCTGCTAAACTGTTTTCAAAATCCAAAACAGAAAAAAAAGCCCCCATTTGTGATGGATTCAGATGCTTTTTGCTAAGCACTTAAGCACTAGCCGTTCTGCATTGATTTATTTTATTGTTTTATTTAGTGAAATGTCTGGATACAGATATACACATTAACCTTTTTTTTTTGCTCATATTTACTGTGTCGCCTTTCTTGAAATGGGAACTACAAGTGCTTTGATAAATGGACTGAAAGGTTGTCTGGTTACCCCATGGCTTCCACTTGTGTCCTTGCTGAAATGCTGTTCTGGACCCTTCTGCAGCAGTGCTGCTCCATGACTCACAACAGTCCCTTCTGTGCCTCTCAAAACAATAGTTCACTGGGGATCCAGGGCCTCAAATGGGCTACAACAATTTATACCACTCGTTTATTTTTACTTCTCCTCCAATGATAGATATTCGCTGTCACAAAACACCAGTTTGTGTGAAGATTATAAATCTTCCAGCACAGACAACTAATTGCAAGCCATTTTAAATATGCACTTGATAACACTACAATTTGCTGGTATGGTAAGTTAAATCCCTTAAAGCTCATCACCACATAAACTAACTGTTTTCACATTTGAAAAAATAAAATCAAACTCCAAAATCCACACAGTCCCCCAACCTGTTGTTAACAGTGGGCAGTAACAGGTGGCTTAGGGAAGATCATAGGAACACAGTAAACACACAATAATTCATACCAAAATGGCCTCCCAGCCTCCAGTGAGATGAAGTTCAAGCAATTTCTCTCCTTTCAACCAACACAAGAAACCAAGTCTTCAGAAGTGCCTGAGACTGCAAACAAACACCAGTTTTCATGAAAAAAGGCTCTATTTGTCCACTAGAAAATAAATTTACTATAATGACAACTTAGAGACTAGTGCAAATCTTTTACAAGAACACTGGAGTTTTCTAAATGTCTCAGAAATATTCCTTTAGCTCACAGCCCTTCAGCTTCAGTTCTGCACCAGGATCTTATTTCAGGAGACTATGAGACCTCATCCCAACCTCAAAGGTTGGGAACTGTGCACATGGAACAGCTGTGTCACAAATACCAAAACAAACTCTATCCCTAAGTGGTACTTGAGAAAAGCCCTCCTGGACCCCCAGCCAAACTCCGAGGATTCCCAGGCAGGCCCAGTCCTTGTCAGCGTGGCTGGATGCCCTTACCACATACCTTAAGGACATTCTTATTTATTTATCACATATTCATTTTAGAGATTTATTTTCCTGTTTCACCATTAGCTAAGTGTTCCTTCTACATCAGTGAAGGCCACTACCAACAATAGTATCATACCTACAGCTCAATAAATCTTCTGCAATACCCCTGAAGTTGGAAGCAGATTTACATTATATGGGCTACGTGTTCACACACTATTTTAAACATACTTTTAAACATTTGAATAACTAAATGGGTAAATCCTGAGAACCTCACCCGGTGTTTATTCAGCCCTTACTTACCGAGACAAACTCCCAAGGCCAGAGTAAACTGTGAGAGAGGACCTCAGGCCTTCACCCTCAGCTATAAACAATGAACTCAGCATAAACTGTGATTCCCAGCTGACACTGGGAGAAAAGCAGCAGTTAATGCTTCCTCCCACTTTGCTTCCAGAATGATTATAAGAGATTTACCTTCTTCCTAAAAGAACTTGCCCCATGCAAAACATTCTCCTATCCACAGCTGGACCAGCAACAAGAAACTTAGATGAAGAACTCCTGATTCATGAGACAATGAATAGAACTGGAAATGGAGGAAAAAGGCCTTACTAAAAGGCCTAATGCCCAAAGACTTATGGAATTATCCTGACTGGGGGAACTGTTGCTGTTAAGAAGAAGAAACACCACTGCATCCATACCCCCTTGGACCACGGGGCCCTTAATGCTCAGCACTCTCTGATCACACCTTGCACCGGAAAGATGTCTGTCTGCCCAGCTTCAGCTTCATGCTCATGTTGCAAGTAAGTGAACTAAGGCAAGGCAGTCAACTGACAGATTCACAGAGCAAACCAGCTCACTAAGCAAAATGTGGGACTTTGACCCAAATTTTCACAGCCCTCATTGCACACAAGGCTAATTCCAAAATTTTAAAACTAACAGAAAACTCTTCAGTTGTTTTTCACGCAATTATTGTATTCCAGTGAAAATTCCATTTAATTGTTTCAGGGCCCATAAACAACCTAAGAGATGACCAAGAAAATTCCTTATCATATCTCATTTCATTTATATTTTCGTTATTCTTTTACAGTTGTTATAAGAAAAGGAGCACAAAATTGAGTCATTTTTGTTCACCATGAGATCTGGACACGCACAACAAGCAGGCTGTTCAATAAATTCATGCCTACTCACAAAAACAAGACAGACAAAGGATCTGGAAAGGTCATTCATTAGACATATGTATGCTTGTGATCTGAGAAAAATCCCCTATTCAGCTCTCCTTGGAATAGAACGCTTCAGGAAGGCACTTGGGGTTGCTCAAGACTTTTGGCTGCAGGCTAATCCATCCTTCTGGGTGTAAGAGGAGTGATCAGATTTGGTTACTCTGCAGCCTTGATGAGAGTGTTGTACCTGTCAGATCTGATAGCATCACTTTGAAGAATACAGAAAAGGAAAACCAAAAATCTTCCATTACAATGAAGGGCCGCTGCTGCTGACGACTTTCATGAACAAAAATTAGAATATTGATACTTAAAAAACTAATCAAAATAAAGTTGCTTTGCCCTGTCCCCTATGATGGAGTGATGCTGTTATGTGAGCAGTGAAGGAAGACAAATATATAACTTTCCCAGAATCACATAATCCAGAATAAAACCTCCTTCCTACAACAGAAGAAGCAAAATTCCCAAAACCCTATTAAAATATACAGCAGTTACAGTTAAGAAATAAAGGTGCAAGGTGGCTTGAGCGCTTGATCTAATAACAGGTAACCTCTAATCCCACACTGCTTTAAACGGAGAGGCCCAAATTAGGCAGCCCACCATTTCCAGCAGCCAGACCAGATAAATCTTAAGAGTGTCAACATAAGAATATAAGAAGCTGAGTCTCTCTTGCTCACTCTTTCTAAGGCAAAACATGGGGAAAGGAGTGAGGAGCAGGAGAGGAGCCCTATTAGCAGTCAGACCTGGAAAAAGTCCAGGTCTGGGCTACAGACACTGCAGAAAGAACCGTGGCATCATAGGTTTGGGCTGGAAAGGACCTTAAAGATCATCTCATTCCACCCCCCGCCATGGACAGGGACACCTTCCACTAGACCAGGTTGTTCAGAGCCCTGTCCAACCTGGCCTTGAACACTTCCAGGGATGGGGCAGCCACAGCCTCTCCGGGAATGTATTCTAGAAACTCAGTATCCTACATCTGACCCCCTGATCCATGGCTCTGTGTCACACAGGGCAGTTTGCAGTGAACCACAGCACGGAAAGCACCGTGTGTGTTGGAATTTTCAAAGTTTCCACTGATGCCAGTGAGTCGCCTCTCGAGTATCATCCCTTCATGGAGTGTCCAAGCAGAGCATTTTTCAAAGCATTCTCTCTGTCCACATCTATTCTTTGAGTCTTTGAACTCAAACAATCTCTTCACAAAAGGCAAGGAGAGTTGAATGTACAGTTTTGTGGGAATGTTACTAAGCGTTATCTAGTTTATGTACAATAGAGATTAAATTGCTTTCAGATCCATTCCCCTGCACAGGTTGATTACCAGTAAAGCACTGGGGTGCAAAACTTTGATGTCTCCAGACAGGCACACGCTAAATAGGAATGTCCCATTCTCCCCGTCACCAAGGCATACCTGAGCTTTGAATTATGCCAGGCCAGGAACAAAGGAATCTTGCTTATAACAAAAACTTTTAATAACTCGCTGAGAAAGCCTCTCTTTCATCTCTGCCAAGCTTTAGGAAAGGCTGGGAGGCAAGCAGAAATAAACATTGTACAGACTCACCACTGCTGGCTCTAAAGTAAACTGTCCAACTTCCTATTTACATTTCAAGATCTTAAGGTTTGTGGTTTACTAGTTCTGCAAGTAAGTGCTTTGGGTTTTGGAGGCTGCCTGCACATGATCTCCCACCACTACTGAAGTCTTCCCAGCTTTTATTAATATAATAAGGAGGTCAGAAAAGCAACCATCTTTTATATGCCCCGCTAGCAGAAATATTTTACTTCTTGCCTTTTAAATATAAAACAAAGCAAGCAAAGCATACAACGGCAAATTAATGCCAGCGAAGGGGATATTAGACTTGTAGTTGTTTCTTTTTGAAACCGAGGATGCTAGAATGTGGAACGAGACGGTTTCATTAAAAAGGGTGTGGAGGAGTTCTTTGAGGGACAAGTAAAAGAAGGTGACAATTTTATGGATTCATAACTCTTCTAAGGCCATAGGCTGAAAAGGCACCTAAATAGGCTCTGTGACCTTTTCTACATAAGGCTAAATCTGGGTACACTAAGGATGGGCAACCTGCAACAACAGTTGTGAAGTAAATGTGGTTTTCGTTTCATGCAGCCTTCCCTAAATGTAAAACATCTTCATTAGCTGGGAAGTCAGCACCGTGACTGCTGCCAAATGCAATATAGAAGGCAGCAGAACTGAGCCGAACGAGGACAGAGCGAGGGAGAGGCTCCTGGACACTCAGTTCTTTCTCCCACTCCAGAGTCTGTCTCTGTGGCTCATGTGCAGAACAAGCCTTACAGAAAAGAGTATTATTAAAAAAGAAAGAGGGCAGGCGCTTATCAGTTTCATAAAGCTCGCCCAGATCATTTCTCAAACTTGCCCAGGCTGCCGCAGCTTCACTAGGTTTGCTCTTGGTTTGATTTTTTCCCTCCTGCTTTCCTCCCCCTTCTCCCCGCTCGCCTGACCCTCCCAAACCCAGCGCCTTTTCCCTGGTCAGGAGAAGGACAAATTGCTGCCTCTGCTAAACCCTGGGTCGCAGCCAGTTGGCACCGGGCTGAGCTGCCCTGGGCTCCTGGCCCTGTCCCCCCGGAGACTGCACGTTCCATGTCAGGGATGCCGGTGCGGCGGGAGGGGAGCGTGCGAGGCTCCGGCGCTGCTCCCGCTCGCTCTCCAAGCACACCCTGCAGTGCCATCCCTCTGGATTGCAGGGAGCTGGCAAAGCAAGCACCAGCCTGCTCAGTCCCCGCAAGCTTTCTCCTCACCACAGATCGTTTCAAGCAGCTGAGGAGTCCCTGTGCAGTGATTGCTCCAAAGGCTGCTCCTTTAACAACGTGGCATGTTCTGAAGAGGAGACTCTCGTATCAGAGCCAAAATATACTGAATCCACTTGCTGGTCTGGCTCCCACTGAGATTAGAGATCAGGCTCTGGGAACACTTTGAGCCAGCATGTCTCTGCTGTCTCCTCTCCAGGATGTACTGCAAAGGACACGTACTGTGCATGCTCTGGGGGTGGAAACGTGCTTTACACTCTATTTGTGTGAACAAAGCTGGCAGCTCGGGCGGATATTGTGGAGCAAAGAAGCTCTATTGTGTTTGCCAGTCGTCACGAGAATCAAATGAACAAATTTAGAATAAACAAATTGGGCTAAAGTTCCTTTAGCAGAAAATACTCAAAGGCTAGTCAGGCTTAGTGAAATAGAGTAGGGGATATTCTTCCTGAAATAATCCATAATAAACACTGTGACAGCAAAATGATCTGCCCATTTTCCTGTCCATGTAGTTGCTCTGTCTTTTAGATCATGTATTAAACCTAAAAATATAGAAGATAAATTATTTGTGCCTCTCCAATTTAAACAATGACTAAACTATACAGTTCAAACCACATGCACGTTATCACCCAGGGAAAAAAGAATTGTGCACCAAGCAGGTGAGTCCATTTCCCATGCCAAGAGTCACAGAAGTAACAAAAACACATGCAAAAGAAGAGACTACATCTAACTTGAGAAGATTCCCTGATAATCCCCAAAAAGAAGTGTTGAGTACAGAGAGCTGATAAGGAAGGAATGACTGAAGAACACAGGCCACATCACCAAATGAAGACAGAAAAAAAAAAATCAGAGACTCTGGACAGGAAGGAACACAAACCTTGAATATCTGGGACTCAAAACACCAGCAAATTCAGACTCCTCCCATCAATAAACTGAAATTAGGCCAGACAATGTTCCCATTGGAAGCTGCTCTGGCTACTTCCTTCAGCTGGGAATCACAAAAAGTGTTAGAGCAAAAATGACAAGTATTTTCATGATGGTACAACAACATTGCCTTGCAAAAGGGCAAGCATGCTTGTGTCCAGGACTGCGACATGGGAATACAGAAATCTGTGCCTGAAATCCTCCCGATCACATCAAGGTTTCAGAAGAAAAAGAATTTTCGAAACCTTTAAAATACCCCATAAAACTCTAAGACACTGGCAGGAAGACAGGCTTTTAGGGAATCCAATTACCTTATTCCCGGAAGTCAGGGCATGTGTGTTAGACCCAAACTAAGAGTTAGGAACAACAGGCAAGCTCCAATTTCAGTGCCTCAAACCTGATACGATTTTGCTGTGAAAAACTACTCACACATTTTGTGTAGTCGCCATGGCTACACAGGGAAAGGCTCCTAAAAGTTCCAAAGCCAAGTGTGGGTGCTGGAGCTCAGAGCCCCTGTCTGCAAAGCAGGATAGCAGCAGCAGCCCACCCAGAAAAGTCAGGGAATACCCCTGGACACAGAGAGATCAAACCTGCAGGGATGAATCGCATCCCTAAACCATGGGCTAAATGAAAGGACATCTCAGTGGCCATTCCAAATGCAAATTCTGCCCATGACTTTTGCTAGGGCAAAGGAGGCAGCAATCATGTAAAATGAATAACCGTCCAAAAATATTCAGAAAACCATCTTTTCTTTTTTTCCCTCATGGATAATGGATGAGCCCTGAGGTAGCAGAGACTTTCAGCAACTACCAGCTCAGACCTGGGCTGGGGTCAATAACCTAATTACAACATGCATTTTGGTGCTTTCATGAGCTATTCAACAGAAACACAAAATTCTTTGTGTGTGTCTGATTACCCCAAACTGTCAGTGGTTAACTCCAAAAGCATATCCTCACTTAAAAATGGTAGTTCCACCACAAATTAAACTATTATAGCCATGAGTAAAATTAGGTTCCACATTTGTACTTTCTAAAATATCAAAGGCATGATTAGCAAAGTCTTTTGTTTAAGATCTCTAGAGTCCTGGAGGTAATGAAAACTGGGTCAAGGAGCAGTTTCTCTGAAAGTTTAAAGTAAATGCTGTGTTCAAGCAATACCTGCTCCTGTGACTCACGGAGCACTCGGTCTAGAGAATGGAACTACTGTACCCACACACATCTACCAGCAGTCCCCCTGCACTGACCAGAGAAGGAGGAAGGGGTGGAAAAGAAAGGCATTGCAGATGATTTTGAACAGTTTCCTGTTACGGTCCCTTGAAAGAAATCCAGCCGTACTTTCCCCCTGCTTTCTGTTTGCTGAATTTCTCCTGACAGTTGGCTCCTTCGTTTGCCAGAACCACAACAAAGGACGGCCTTGAGTTTCCACACAGGCCATTTTCTCCCTCTCTCGTCTCTGATCATCTCACAAAGGTATTATTGTTGCTGGCTCACTGGGGCTCAGTGCACCTGAGGCACATCAAAGGCACTTTTTAATGCCCGCCTGACCACACAGGTCTCTCTCCCACTGCATTAAATTAAACTCGATGATTAATCTCTGTAGCCCTCAGGGTCCCTTGGTGCACACGGAGAGAGAAAATATATATATTTCTATCAAAACACAAGTATAATATACTTTCATTTTATAGCCCTAATTAAAAAAAGGAACAGCTAATTTCGGCCAAATGCAGCTGCATATAGGTCTCATTAAAACACAAATACAACTGCTCTGTGTGCTCTACGTTCACTTCGTGCAGCCTGTGCAGGTAATAGATAAAAGAACAGAAAACCAAAGTCCTTTCACAGATTAAATCCAGAGAAGTTTAGAATTTACTTATTGTCTGCTGGCTAGAGATTGTTATACCCCTTTCTGTGCAGATGAGTGAAGGAAGGCAGTTAAGGAAATGATTATAAAATGCTGAATAGTTACATTCAAGTAAAAATCTTCTTAAATCTAGCAAAAAACTGCACAAGCACCTATTCCCGAGTTTGCACTGAAGTGATTAAAAGCCTCAAAAGGTTCTACCTTGTGCAGTCTGTGTTCAGCTTTGGGGTTGCTTTGATGACAGAACATCAACATGGACTTTATCCCATTGCTTTTGCTACATTAGCATATTTAATGGAGCCACATCTCTCATGGTCCTGGAGTATGCAGACAAAAAGTGCTAATATTGATGTGCAGTGCTCCAGTTTTGGAAGTCAAACAATCCACAGTTGTGAACCAGGTCTGCGTTAGAACTCACCAACATACAAATATTAAAAATTAATAAATAACCACACACATGGCCTCCTCCAGGGATGGTTGTACTAAAGGAATAAGGTAGAGCCAGCTGGCCCACTGCCAGCTACCCAGAATTGCCCTCAGACCTTTGGGGGAAGCTGCCTGAGAGCTCCTCAGCTCAGTTCAGTCCAGTATTATGTCTTTATTAACTCAACTCATTTTAGCAATTTAAATTAACTCAGCTAAATGAAACAGGTTAGGAAGAGTTCACTCAAGCAGCTTCTACTGAAAGGCCAGAAACCTCCATCAAAAAACCTGGAAATAATCAAAGTAGTGGCAGGGCTTGAAGGGTGACTTCTTCCCCCAGGGTGTCCCACCTGCCCTGTGACAGACAGACAGGTACCAGTGGGATTTTTCATGGAGAGAGCAAGCCAAGAGTGATGGAGTTTGAAGCTTGAAACTTTTGTTTAGGAAGGAACCAAAATATATTCCAGTTGGTCTACAGGATTTAAGCTCAATGCTCTGCTTCACAATAGTGGGATTATTCACGTCTTTAAATTCAATCATGTGCTAAAATGCTTTGCTGAACGACAATCCATGTGACAAGATCACCATTTATTCATGCTCAACATCACCATGGATTCATGCTGTTACTACAGGGACAACTTCACTTATTGTTAAGCTTGATGTTTTATTATCAGCCTCCTTTCTTTTCCTCTCCTGGACCTTTCTCCATGAAGCACGTCAGCCCTCTCTAACACCTCTAGCACTCCTAGTGCCATTTGCTCCTTTTGGAAAAATCCAACTTCTAATCAGTCTAAATTTAAGAGCAAAATGAGTTTTAAATAAAAAATGTGGCAGAAAAGGGTACTTATCTAAATGGAATGCTCTCAGACTCATACATTTTAAAACAGTATAAATTTCAAAAGCAGACACTAAATTTTAATTGCAATCTCAGAGAAAGCTTTTGTATTAATTCACTGAGAAAAATTAGCAAAGTGAAAATTGCTTATTGGGGGTTTTCTTTCTTTTTAGTCATGATATGTATCATAATTCTATACATCATGGCAATTTTCAGAGGCAGAAGGATTTATATTGATTAAGGGAAGAGGAGGGGGACCAGGGCTGTGACTGAAGATATGCACTCCTCCAAAGACACTCTTCTGTAACACATTAGTGACAGTTTTGTCACAGATAACTCAGGCTCAGTCTTTGGCTCAGATTTCAGGCTGCTCTTTAAGCCACTCTGGCATCATGGATTTTACTTTCCATGTCATTTTTCAGTATTGATTTCTACTACTATTAAACTTCCTGCTTAATAGCAAATGCACGGTAATTTATAATTAATATCCGAAGGTAAAGATAGAGTTACCAGAAAAAAACTCAAGGAAAAAGAACCGGGTGAGAAGGACAAAGGTCAATTTTCCCTTCAAAAACATAAGTTAGTATATTCTGTACAAATTAGGATGACACATACAACCTACCCCCATGTGGCACGAAGATGTTCCACAGATCATAGCAACTCGGGATGTAATCGGCTGGTTCTCACATGGAAGGTTATGTCCTTTCACATCTGCTCCAATTACTCCTATTAAAATAAAATTAAAATTCTCTTTTAACAAAGAACAAGCCACCCCTCACCAAACAGACCTTTTCTGCACTCAAATAATTGCTGAGTACCTCACACCACTACCACAAATCAAGAAAGTCTACTTAGTCCATAAAAAAGATTATTTTATCCATCAGATTGAAATTTTTATTCCAGATATAAGGACATGAGATGATTTCTTCTATGTCCATGTTTTAGCATCATAATTTTTAAGTGTTATTTTGCCTAGAACCTGACCTTTATTCTCTTAGGTAGCACACTGACATGCAGAATAAAGAGTGTCCTGTTGCACTGGCAGGCTGCAGATGTGTTTATTTGTTCACAGTTGATCATGAACATCCTGGATGATGCGTTTTGCCAGGGGATGAGTTGGACCAAGGAGTAACTGGGCAGGAGACTGGAAGGCTGCCAGCTTTGTTGTCTTCACTGCTGCTGCTGTTCTGTCCATGTCAGAACCATCTAAAGGAAGATTATTCCTCTCCTTCGAGGAACTGAGCTTGGCTCTGAGGAGCCTCTGAGCGCAGGACAGCACAGGATGGGGGACAAAGTCAGCAACCCTCAGCCTGCAGCAGAAAATACACCCAGGAGATGCCAGGGAGGAACCAGGCAGACCTACAGCCAAGTTTCAGAACACAGCGCATCCTGCTTGATTCACTCCAGGGGAGGCACAGAGGGAATCTGTCCTCTCCTCCTCCTCCTCTCCCAGGCTGCATCCTGGCATCATATTGTGCTGCGCCCAGCAAAATGCAGCAGCCAACAAGTAATATTCTTTTATTGGTGTTTTTCTCTCTTAAACATCACTCTTCAACTGGCAAACTGCTCACCAGACTCTGCATGGCATCTGCATCTGCAAAGCTCAGTCTGGAGACCAGTTTGTCAATCCTGCTAAAAAAGAAAAACCCTTTCTCCTCACAGCAGAAGGATCAGGAAAACATTTGCTGGACATTGTGAAAGATGCCAAGTGTTATGGCTGGTTCATATCCTACATTTCATTAACACCTTCTTGTTTAGGTCACCACTGCAATATTCAGTTATCAAATCAGTCTTTTGGGGTTTGTCTTACTGGGATTGCCATGGTTATCCTGGTACTACCATGGGTGGACGTCATCTAAATAATCACAAAATTATGGGCTAAAATGTTAAAGTCCTAAAAAATTCCATTCTCATGTCCCTTTACCTGAACTGACTTGTACCTATGAAGTAGCACAGCTGTCATAAAGATAGTAAGGAACAACATAAAGCTAAAAGTAAGGCTTCAACTCATGCTTTATTTTTCACTGCTTCAACAAGATGAGTTCATATTAAGAATTTTGGATGGGGTTGTCCACAAGGCAAATTCCTGTGTTAAGCAACACTGTATTAGAATTTCTTGAGTTAAAATATTGTTAAGAGGTCAGCATATGTTCCACGTGTATTTTCATAAACAATACAAAATTGAAAAGCTATTTTTAATTGCTAAGAAAATGTGCAGCCTGCAAAACAGGAATTCTGGGCCTTTTGGGAATTTTTGTCAGTGGCTTCACTAGTGTTTAGAATTGTTAGAGTCTTCCTATTTGTGATTAATTGAAGTCAAGCAGCAAATAAGTCTGGAACATTCACTAGAAGTTATATAATTGCTGTTATAAGTCACTTTCACCTTTAGCTTAGATGGAATTTTTCACAGTCTGAGGCAGACTCAAAATCTAAGAGACTGAGCACAAAAAGTCTGTACACCACACAAAATACAGGAGAGATTTTTAGGAAAGCAGGCAATGCTTAGCAATGTGTACTTCTGGATCTCTTCCACAGTGACATGGTATTTCAGATACTGTACCATAAATCATTTACTTTTGTTGAAACAATGCTGATGCCTTTTGAAAAGGTGCAGTGTAAACAGTATTTTTATGAGCCCAGTCCCACAAGCCTGGCCTCTCGTACTCACATTTTTATCTGAACACTCCTTGAAATTGGTACAGTAGGTCAAAATGTAAGACATAACTTCTTGGCTCTTAGATCTTTACTTTTCCATAAGAGGTATCAGATGGACTGATTCAGGAGTCACACATGACCTCCTCAAACATACATACTAAATAATTCTTTATCTCTACCTTCTTTTACTCAAAACTTTGAAGCCTTCATAAACTTCAGGAACCTACCGAGCCAAACCACACTTTGCATCCAGCCAAAAGCAGATCTGAACTGCATCAAAAGTTATTAACACTGAAAACAAGATGTCCATCATGTCATTCTGGTTCAGCCTGCAGGATATTTTCTTTACATATATTTGCACTCTTCAGCTTTCCTTTTGCTCCTCCTGCCACTTTTGCTATCAAAATCTTTTCATTTTCACTGTCTTTTCTACTAGTTTCCACACCATTTCTGTACATTTATTACCCTTCCCAGATTCAAGGAGGACAAGTTCCACAGTAAATCCTCCTCTTGTCCCACACTGCATGTGTGAGTTATGGTGTAATTATCATGCAGGTTTTCCCACTGCCTTCCTGACTCTTCCCTCTGTAATGCCCCTCTCTCTCTAACAACAACTTGTGTGTTGATTTTCTCCTCCTGGCAATCATTTCAGGAGTCTGCTCGTGTTTGTGGTGCCATCTGGGAAAACATATTCAGATAAACAGGACTGGCATAAGCAGACTGTCTCTATCCACTGAAGTCCCTCTCTGAGGGATGCCAGTAGCTGGGTATCTCTAATGGCAGGGTTTCCTTACAGAAGTTTATTTAAAGGAACAGACAGTTGCTCTCTATTCTTCTTTAAATTCAATTGATTGATTTCAGCACATAAAACTTACTGGGCAAACTTCTTGTGCTCTGGATCCATAATGATGCCAATTAAATGAGGACCCTTCACTGCCACTTTCACATGCTCTGTGACAACCCAGTTTTGCAGCAAGTTCATTTTTTCAAGTCAGATTATTATTACAACCTTTTCCAAAAACACAGAATTGCCACAGCGCACAGTTTTAAACTTATTTTTATGCAATTAGGATACTAATTGACATATATTTTTAAGTCAGTCACAACACACCTACAACTATGACACTAAAGTTCAGTTCTTTCTTTTTGCAGACAGATCTATATATCTAATCCTCCCCAGGTAGTTAGAAAAGCAATCTCCATGATTACTTAACTTCATCAGAAACAGCTATCAGAAGCAAAGTAAAAGGACTTAAACATTTAAAAAGTTCCAGGGCACAGTTTCTAAAAGGACAAATGAGATTTAAACCAGCACAAAATACTTGAAACAGAATGGGTAGTTTAGAAGCTAATCCTATTTCAGTTACATCTAGAGAAAAATCCTCTAATGAGCAATAGATTTAAAGAGTACTGTTTCAATAACACTGAAACTTCCTGAGGTAAGACTTTTTTCTAAACCAGCAAACTAAAAACCCCCCCAAAAAAAGTTACACTGAATCTCTTTGTTATTGCCTTTATTTAGATAAGCCCAAACAGCATAGTAAGAAAATAAAGTTGTTAAGCCTCATCAAATACATTTCAACAGAGATGAACCAGGGCACATCAGAATATTGTGCTGGAAAAGAAAAAAGTCTAAGCGTCAGGCCTTACAGCCTTGAATCATGAATCACTTCTAAAATTAAGGAAGACTAACTATGAACAAGCCTCAAACATGAGGCTTCTCCCTCAGAATGATTTTTTTTATTTTTCTTGACTATCCCCAAAGTTTTGAGCAACAGAAGATGCAACCTCTCAGCATGCTGGCATGTCAACACCATGGTGTTTCAGTCAAAAGTGCAACTAGCAGAAGTTAACAAACAATTTGCAAATCCAGCTGAAAAGACATGTAACAGTGATAGACCCTTTCTACAAACAGACATGCAATATTAGCAGTTATTGTGATTTTTTTTCTTTTTTTTTTTTTTTATAGCATCAAAGCAAATAGCTGGATAAAAACAGGCTGTGAGAAAAATGGCTTTCTAACATTAATTCAATAATTCCTGTCTCCAAGAATGGTAAATCCACGAGTGAGTACCTAGTCCTCCAGCATGTGCATCAATGAGAGATGCTGCCACTGCAATCCCTTCGGGGAGACCGAGATCCTTTGCAGCTTCTGGCGTTAGACCTTTTCCAACAGCCTCTCCAGGAGACAAGACGTGGTTTCCTGGGCAGACACAAGAAAAACCAAACACCTGTCAATTTACCAAACAGAAAAACAAATGTATATGTTATTAAAAGAACTGCCTTCCTCTCCCTCCAGTTAGCCTGGTATATCTAAAACAAATAAGTGCATCAAAGAACTCTGTGTGATGAAGTATCTTTCATTATCTGTCTGTAGATTAAACACGACCGTGCCAGATCAGGCTGTCCTGTAGCAATTTAGAAGTTCAAAAGTATTCAATGTTGTATCTAGCCACAGAGAAAGATTTCACCACAAGCAATTAAATTCTGCTTGGCATCTTTCCAGGAGATATGAAATGCAGAAATCCCAGGTTCTCGTGGAAGTTGCTGCCTGGAGCCATTCTCCGGGCACGGAAGGAGACTCAGCTCAGTCCATGCTCACAAATGAACACTGCACCTGTTGCACAAGGAATGCACAAGGAACTGGCCAATTTTTTTTTTTTCCATTTCCATCCCTTCCAGCAGTTACTACTAGGAATAAGGTGGCTATAGCAACAGAAACTCTGAAAAAGAAACTGGCTTAAGCAGCAAATTCCTGCTGTTGCAGCTGTATTTCCTCACAGGCTTAAATAATCCCTTTCTGAGCCTTTTCTGGCCTTGTGCAGTATGAAGAAGACAAGCACAACCCTTCCCTCCCTGCCCTGTCTCAGCGAGCCCAGGGGCAAGTCCTGCCTGCATCTGCCTCCACGACCATAACACACACCCAGTTTTGTCTTGTGAAAAGAGACTGTTTCAACAATTAAATCATGGTGATAGAGGCTGCTCTGTGCTTACAAGAACAAATCTAGATTCTTTCAAGTACCAGAATTTAAGGACATCCCTAAGAGCCTCCTCTCAGCCTCCCACAGCTGCAGCACTGAGACTGTCAGGTCCTGCGACTGCACACACTTCCACATTTATCCAGAGGTTTGGGGGTAAGAGGCAGGGAAAGGCTCAGTGGGAGCTCTCAAAGATGCCTCTGCCAATGCCAGGGCTTTTAGTACCTATCTGGACTGTTTATTAAATTCAACACATCTCAGCAGAGTTGACAAAATGCCTTTTTAAAATAAAACAAGACTATTTTCACAATCTCTTTTACTGAGAACGTTAACACCTAAAGCAAGTTCTGACGTGTAGAAAGGACGTAAAACATCCTCCAAAACAGACATTAAGAAGAACAGTATATCATAAATTATCAGGAATACACTAATTTCCATGACCATAAACTTCTAAAAATGCAGTTATACTGCATCAGATGAAAATGGTGAAATGCATCAGATGAAAAGAAGGTTATCATATTAAATTCACAGGTCTTCAATTTTAGATGTCACTTAGATCTTTGCTGTAAATGATGTTTCTTCATTTTAAGAAGTTACATTCTCCTTCTGCCCACTTCCTGATGGATGGAGTGTATGGAGCATTTTGGGATCAGACAGCACACACAACTTCACAGCATTCCTTTCTCCAAGAGTTTCTATTCTATTGACAGGCACATGCTGCTGCCCCTGAAATGCCAGGCTGAACCTCACACTGGAAATTTAAAACAAGTCTGTGTAGCCAAAACTTTTGCACTTGACATCAGGTTTATATTCAATATTGGGGGCAGTAACCAAACCTCACCATTAAACTTTATACAGAAGGATGTGATAACATTAACTCATCTCCTCACAGGTAAAAAAAAAAAAAGTCTGTATTTTATTATTTCTATATTTTATTAGCTACTTATTGTAAAGTCAGAACATTGTGCTGGCATTTTCAAGAGGTCTATCTTTTCCATTTTTCCCCAATAAGCTGGAGTGCAGGATGTTTCTCTTTAAGAGAATTTTGTATTATATTTCTGGTTTTTTAAGACATTGGAGAAAAATACCAGTAAACCAAAGCTGTCTGCTTCTCCCGACATTCAAAGACCCTGCAGGTGGAAGGAAGTTCAAAAGAGTTCATGCAACTAAACCCACATCTTCTTCTTCAGAATCAATTGCCCGACCTGAAAGCATACAAATATGGTGTATATACAGCATGAGATTAAATTAATCTGAAATAAAACCTCTTTCCAGGCATGCCATTCCATGGTTGGCTTGTTTATATCAGTCATACCAATCAAACATTTGAGTGTGTAATTATTATGTAGTTATTCTCTATTTTAAAGATCAGGGCTACTATTAGACAAAATCTGTTCCTACCAGCTTCTCAATTACTGTATTTCTAGGTAATGAGCACGAAGGGAGCAATTTCAGCGATAAAGATAATCCTCTCTTCTACAGCAGCAGAAGAAAATGACCCTATAATTCCTTTGGTACTAGTTGTATATCAGAATGACCTGCAGCACTGCCACCTCCGTGGGCAGAAAGCGAGTGAGGACGTGCAGGGATGGGCTTCTTGTCGTTCGAAGATATCATCATAATCACCTCGTATTTTAAACAAAATAATTAACAGTAGAGTCTGCCCCATATGTTTTAGAAGTCAAAGTATGCCTGAACAAATACTCCTTGACTGAAAGCACTTCCGAACAATCTGGGAAGGGAGAGCAGTCAGAAGTCACCCATGACAGGGATTGTAAAGAGGAGTCTCCTGGGTCACCCTACAGCCAGGGAGTGCAGAAAAGAGGTGCCAGAAAGTGAGTGCACCAGGATAGGATTCTGACTCTGCCCCTCTACTTCACCCTCCCAGCTCTACAGATCAATGAAAGCTCTGCCATGCCCATAGGAAATGTTCCCAAGGAGCTTTGTAAGAAGCAAGGAGCAGGCTCTGCACGGGCACTCCTCCYGTCATCAGGAATTTGCCTCTCCACCTACACAAGTGTGAGTAAGTTGGTGTGGAATGGACAGAGCCTCCACCGAACCACATGGGCAGAAACCTGGGAAGGGAATTGTCATCCTCATCGTTTAATCTTCACCGAAAAACTAGAAAACTCAGCTCAGCATCAGCATGCTTAGAATCTGTAAGTGTAAAGCTATTAAATGATAAAATAAGAAACACAAAAAGCAACCAATAAGGAGCCACAATTAAAAGTAAAGTATTTGAAACAGACTATATTCCAGGACCAGACTGGGAGGGAGCGAGCGGATTCCTACTTGAGCAAAACACAGAGGCTTTAGAAATCCAGGGGCAGCTTCTATACACATAAAGGTATTCTACAGCTACACACCAGCAATTCAGCAGCAGGTGCTGCCACCCTTAAATCCGACCTGTGAGGGGAAAAGAAGCTGTCGGAGGGGAGGGAGGGAAGGGAGAGCTGCCTGCACACAGGCGGGCAGTGAGAGCAGGACAGGCACTGCATAAAGGAGGCAGTGAAAGGCCCGAGACTCCTCAAGGCTCCTGCCAAAGTAAATGTATCGAGTCTTTTGTTTACAGTAGTCTCCTGTGCAAGTCATTTACCTTTGCTATAATGACTTCCAAAATTAGACCTAACCAAACAAACCCATAATGGCTGAAGCTGGAGGACTTTCTGTTTCACATTGGTGCAGCTGTTTCACTAATGCAGTGCCTTAATCCACAACCTTTCATTTGGGACAGACAGGCTATTTCCAGCTATTTTTCCCCCTGTAAAGCAGCGAGTTTACAAAAGGAAAAAGCTGTCTGAATCTCTTCCTCCTCTTTTATCCTTCTTCGAAGACTGATGTTAGAATTTGCTGTGCTCAAGCTTTGTTTAAAGAATTTATGTGGTACCAAAGACCCTCTACCTTTTTTAGGTGCTTCCCACAGGAACCAGCTATTTACCAGACACAACACACGAGGCAGACAATGCATCTTCAGTCAACGTTAGTGATCCAAATTCACTGTACTGGTTTACTAATATTTAACAAAATGAGGTACTTTAGGATGTAGCCCCCTTCCAAACAACAAAGCCGAGCGCAGCCAGGGACCAGCTGCGATGGACTCATCCAGCACGGCTTTTCCTCCATCCCGCAGAACGGGGCTGCACTTCATGTACTTGGCTGTATAAGTGCATAAAGTATGAAGGGAAGAAAACCCAAAGGAGATGTCCCATCACTAAGACCCAAACGAACTTGAATTTGGATATATCAACCCCCTTGCCGAAACCCCAGCAACCTCAGAAAGACACACAATCCAAGGGTACTTCCCGTCCCCATTTCACAGCCCCACCCAAACCGGACAATCTAAATGCTTTCGGATTTAGAAGACAATACAGAAAACAGATATCCTGTTAATAAAGTGGTATAGAACATGAGTGAAGAAATTATCTAGTTAAACAAAACAGTGCTAAATAGGCATCAAAGGCAACAGGAACTTAATTTTAAAAAGCACCATCCATCCAAATGTAGTAAGAAATGTAAGGGATTTTCCCCCTGGATGTTTTGCTCATTACAAAGAATGCAGACAATCTCCATTTTTTGTGTTTCCTAGTAACTCTCACAATGCCAAAAGTCTGGGATATGCAAGGAATCTGAATAAATAATATACATTGTCCCAACCCCATCTCACACACAATATATTATCAAATATCCCTCTCAATTACAGACAATAGTCACATTTAACTGAGATGTGGATGGCTGATATTTCTACAGTTTTTACCCCAGCTGAGTAGCCAAAATAGCACCAAGATCAGCAGGCAGCAGAATAATGATGCTGACTGCAAAATTATAATACTGATTTTTTCTTAGGATTGAAGGCATGGCGGTTAAAAGATGTTAGAAACAGTGAGATTCGGGGCTTTTTTAACCTCCAAATAACCTCCATAAAATTTCCTGGTCGGCAGTTAAAGACTTCAGAATTTTCATTGAGGAAAACCAAAACAAATTGTGATATTATATGCCAGCTTATTTAAAAGTGAGGAAAACAGTTGGTTAAACAAAATCACTTTGGCTTTCTTCAGTTCAAAATTCATCTCTGTCTACACGAGCTGCCCCAGTAGCTTGAGGCAAATCTAATTTGGGGCTTTTCCATCCCACTCTCCCATACAGCCTTTGGCTGAACTACATCTCAACTACCTAATGTGTAAATACTTCAGGCAGACATATTAGGCTGCTAAATACTGGCAAAATCAAATCAGACAGATCCTGGTTCATTAAGCTGAACAGTAAATTGATCAGCAAACCATAGGTGCCTACTTCAACAAAGACTGTTTAGCTTTCTTGGCCCAAGGAAAAAGAGCTACTCCATGTATAAACTGTAAGTTTTCCTGGTGAAAGGTCAAAAGGAAAAAAAATTTCTGCATCATTGGATCAACAGGCACGTTATAATGGATGTGACTAGGTTTTCTTTACTAGATTTCAGGGAAACAGTGCAGAATGAACGTGACCTGCCATGTGTGGTTCACTACTCACTGCTGAACTGCATCTGGGTATAAAACACATATATTTGATGTCTTCCTAAAGGTATACCACCCAGTATCTGGATGTCTTACCAGGTAACTTGATGAAATGCATTTGCATCCAAACTCAGCTACCTGAGCTCAAGTTTTTGCTTGCAAACAATAATTTCAATAGGCTGATAATTGACATTTTTGGCACTTTACAGCACAATATTCCTCAGAGTGCCTCTAGATAAAGAGATCATCAATGCACGTGACAAGACTATTGCTCTGCTTTCAGAGTTGCTCTGCTTTGGTACAGTTCATCCTTAAGACTGTCCAGGCAATTTAGCTTGTATTAATCATGGCTTTAAGATTTCTTTTTTACTGGATGTTTGGTAATAACTCACATGATAACAACATCTCTTCAAAGAAATAATTACCCCTTTTTCAGAACTGAAAGAAATGACAGACCAAAAATGACCTTATCAGTTACTGAAAGGACACTTTTGAATCTTTTAGCCAAGCTTATTACCCACCACGTTCACACGGTACCCAGGTCTAATATCTATACTGAGAAGATACTGATGCACCGTAAAAGGTTCAGAAATGAGCCAGGAAAGCAATTACAAGGATTGAGAAGAATGACAGTTCACCTAAAAGTTTTGGGGAAAAACCTCAAGCAGCTCAGTGTTTTCCTTGATCATAGGAAATTTCAGTTTGTGCAGGTCAAGCGTGTCCCTACGGTCTGCCAGGCAGGAGTAGGAAGTTAAGCTTCAGATGAAAAATCAAGTGTTTTTTAATTCATTCATTAATTTTGAGACATGACAGCAACTAACAATCAACAACCTTTAAGTCTGAAGTGGGCTCTCCATCACAGGAAATTATAAAATCAAGATTGGTTCTAAGATACACTTTAAACTACTTGAACATTAATTTTAAGGAGTCCAATAGCCTCTGACTTGGAGGAAGTCGGCAAATTGTTTGAAATAGTCCTTTTGGTTTTGTGAATCCTGACTCATAAAGCAGACAGCATTGTTTTAAAAGTTATCTCATCACGAGGCTGAAGCCAAAAAAAAGAAGATGAATAACAAATCAAGACCAGGGACAGGAAGAGTCAGGTAAAAAGAAGGAATGACCCAGAACTATTCTGAGAAACGGCTTTTTTTCTTTCCTTTTTTAAGAACTGTCTGAAAAATAAGAAAGGAGGATAATACCCCAGAAATTTAAATATTAAACAAGCACAACAGGCCGACGTCTACTCAAACCTTCTGTGACATTTAAAAACAGAAATTCAAAGAAAAAGCTCCTACTTTTCATACTACAAAGTTCACAAGTCCCCCGTGTTGCCAGAGTAGAAGAAAACATGATTCCCCAGGCAGGCAGAGTGTGAGACCAGAACTCTACGTGTGGACAGGGGAATATTTCTTTATTCTTATTTTTAGAAAGATCTAAACTTTTACAAGAGTTGTCTAAGCTATGAGGGATGAAGGGACAGCACACAGTACTTCACACTTCTTGCAGCAGAGAGGAGGGGGAAGTGGCAAGGAAGCACCTGCCAGCAGGACTCAAGCTGATGATAAGCTGCGTGAATGATGGTTCCTATCCTTGCAGTGGAAGAGGAACGGAAAATGTCACCCAGGAAACATCATGAGGAAACTTGAGCCACCCCAGTTCAGCTCAGCCTACTAAAGAACAGTTATTGGAAAGAGGAAGAATATCTCAGACTAGACAGCAAGGAGAAGGCATGGAGGTGGTGGCGGCAGATCTTATCCATGTATGTATCAATATCTGAGGGGAGGGAGAGAGTAAAGATAATGGAGCAAGACTCTCTTCAGTGGCACCCAGTGACACTACAAATGGTGACACACGCAAACTGAAATACAGGAAATTACATTTAAACCAAATTTTAAAAAAATGGTTTTATTGGAGAAAAGTGGTCAAGACACTGGAACAGGTTGCCCAGGCAGATTTTGGAGTCTCCATCCTTGGAAATACTTAAAACTCAACTGGACACAGCCCTGAACAACCTGCTGTAGGTGACCCTGCTTTGAGCAGGGGGACCTGGACTAGATAATTTCAAGATGTCCCTTCTAACCCCAACAATTCATGTGATTCAGTGATCTCAAGATGGAAAAAGTGTAAAATCAAACAGAAACCCCAGGAGTGTGTTGTTTTTCTGAGGAAAACTCCAGCTTCTTACTGCTGATTCATATATTACGAAATAATGCCTCGAGCTCTCAGGAAGGAGACACCCGAAAACCTCTTTGCACTGTGCCAGTTTCAGCTCCTTTACAGTTGCTACAGCTCTTGGACAGACTGAAATGACAGGAAGCCAGAAAAATGTTAGCATATTTGGAACACTATTCACTTGTAAATTCCATGGATTTTGACAGCATGTAAGTGTAAATATCCTCTGATTCATCCTTTTAATTTCGTTTGAAATTGCAATGTGTTGTAATTTATTGGGGATAGCAAAAGACCAGAGAAAGACAGATAAAGGCATCCCATACTTATAAGAATCCCTTTACTTATTATTCTCTACCACTTGCAAAGTACAGTATTTAAAGCTTTTTGCTGCAATCCAGCTTTATGAAGAACTGGCAGCTACCTGACCTGAAAGAAAAATAAAAATCATCATCCCTTTCTCTCAGCCTTCAAGGAAATCCCTCATTTACTCCAAAGCATCTGGCATCAAAAGCCTTGGAAGAGAGAGAAAACTGGCAGAACGGATGGATTGACCATTCCCTTCACAGCTGCTGTAGCATTAAGTTAGTATTGACCATATTCTCCACTCTGCACTGAATCTCCCATTTTCAGCCTAAATGTAAATAAATGAAAAGAATTTCCAAGTATTAAAACTGACTACTTCTGACAAAATACAGAACCTAAGCAGATTCTGCTAAAAGTGTAAAAAGTGAGGTATGCAATACCATTATTAGCTTTGTATATGGAAGGAGACAGTGGCACATGCAGGAATGTAACTATTCATATAAATGACATGTTTTCTGTATTATCAATTTATCAATAAGTACTTCAAATGAAAAAGCATTAGAAAATAACATCCAGTCTTCCAATTTTACAGATCCCTCTTTTCAGGACATTCAAAAAATGCATATGCAAGTGCCCAGGTCCATGAAAACGTCAAGCCTGCAGTCCCGAAAGTCCTGGAATTACGGACAGAGTTAAAAATGGGATTGCAAAGTGCTGGGGCTGTGCATTAAAGCACAGGCAGAGTGCTGGAACAGGGAGGGTGGCACTGGTGCACTGATGGAGGGGAGTAAAGGCCACTAACCAGAAACGTACTTTAGAGTCAAGTCAAACCCTTCATAATTGAAAACACAGTGCCAAAATTAAAAAAAAAAAAAAAATCACCCACAAAATCAAACATGAAAGAATTCTGGCACTCTCATGCTAAAGCAAATTAAGCAAAACTACAGCTACTTCATTAATATCAGTGTGCTGCTCTACCACAGATGAAAGAAGGTGACAAATTGCCCTTTACAAAAGCTACAAAACCTGTAAGATCAGCAAAACCTACTCTGCAGTACCTACAACACTCTCTCACATAAAGCCACCATCTTCAACCCAAAAAAGACCTGGTATAAAATATTACCATTCAATAAAAAAATCATTATTTGGTCCCTTAAGTAGGCCCTGAAGTAGAAGGCTGTGGTGAAAATTTATCAGGCCTTTTCCTCCAAATGGAATATACGCTCCAGTACCCTGCGAGCTCTATAGGACATGAAATTTTAACGGAATTGTTAATGTCTTTCTAGGTTTTATAAGACCACAAAGAGATACTCATCATGTGCTTTCACCACAGCAGATAAATGCTAATGCCTATAGTACACAACACTTTCACAGTGGTTTGAATGCGAGTCATCTTCTCCTCTCTTGGTGAGCAAATTAATGGGATCAATAAACTTTTCTGTATCTTCAGATAAGACACTTTACCTTCACAAGCCTGATCAGTAAATTCAGGATGTACAGAAGGGACCACAAACAGCTTGTTATGTGGATTCCCTGAAAGGTTAGTCTGCTCTGAGAAACAGAAAATGTCAAAGGTCTGGGAGTTTTCAGATGTGAACCTACGCCCTGATGTGGGAAAGGTTTGTGGAAGGTCCTAAAGGTCAGATGTGAGGGTCTCCCTTATCAACAAGGTCATATGTTAAGTTAAACTGAAACCCAGAGGAGTGTACTCCCTGGAACCACAGCACTCTGATTACAGTAAATGTATTTTCAAAGGGCAAGAAGTTTTAAAAGTGATGTTTAAAAGTCTATTTACCAGAATAAAGAAATAGGTACGTTAAAGAAGTTGTTCTCAGGTACTTTCCATAAGTATTTCCAGTGGCATGAAAGTTAAAGCTACTTCCAAAATAAAGTTGTAATTATTCACCTGTAGTTCTCTCTGATTGGAAACAAAAATTTCACTAGAGATAAAAAAACCAACCAAACAAACATAGCTTTTCTGCATATTTTAAACTGGTAAACTCTGTTTTTACTTTTGTTAGAGTAAGAAAATTTTGCTAATTTTATCTTGTGACATTTTTCTTTGGTTAGAAAGAAATGATGATTCAGAGCCTGCTAATCTTTTAGGAGAGATACATGAGAAAAATGCCAATATCTCTCTTTACAAGGGGAACGTGCAGGCACTAAAATACATCCTTGTCTTTGAGCTAAACAAACCTCGAGCAGACAGACACAGGCTTAGAGAAGCTTGAGAACAGCAGAGGAAATTCCACCAGAATTACTTCAGCCCTGTCAGGTTTTTGGTTTTGTTTTCATTTTAGGAGGAGGTTTTGAGCATGTACAACCTCCCTTGAACCTCCTCCTACCTGGGTTATCTGACAAGCTTGAGCTCCTTAATCTGCAGGGCAGCTCAGTGCACTGCTTCCCATCCTTCCCTGTCAGCTGTGGCAGGCTCTGTTGTGCCTCCTGGCAGCACACAGTGTCCAGGGAGGTACAGAACCAGAGTGTCTTTCCTTGGGATAACGGGATGCACGTTCACTCGTGGGCAGCACCCTGAAGCAATGTTATAAATACAGCTTGAGTTGAGTTGGTGCAAGGTGTGACCCTGTGGTATTTTGGGGCTCCTGGTAGGGATGGTGCCTTGCCACCGATGCCAACGCCATGGGATGTGTAGGAAGGAATCTCCCACTAACCAAGTCCATTCCAGCTGCACTTTGCCCAGTTGCTGAACATCACCTTTCTGGTAGGTGGATCTACACTGTCCTGATTAATTTAATTTGAGGACAGCTGAGCTGGTTCAGAGTGCTCTTCCCAAGTCCAACACCACTGAACACTCATTAAAACAAGCCAATCCCCCACCCAACTTTGATTGGAACTATGTTACCGTTCCCATTTCCCCCTGTTCAGGGACACTGATAAGATACAGAATGGCAGAAAGCAAAGCACTCCTGGGCAGGATGAGGTGCTTTGTTTTGGTGTCTTTTGTCTCCTTCTGAAGTTACAACCTTCCAAGAGACTCCAAGAGGTGGGGGGTAGGAGAGAAACTCAAAGGAATGGAGCAGTTACTGTCTGGGTTCCACAGTGGAGCTCCTCACTCCCTCTTTACAGACACAGGAATGAAGGACACTCTCCTGCATTTTGTGATTTTATCGCACTGCTAAATATAATGAATGCAACACCTTCCTTTTTATAAAAGGCAAGATTAGACAAATGGTCAGGGAAACAAGCTCCCATGCTCCCTAAGGCCAGGTTTCACTATTATTATGCAAATAGAAATTGTTTTATGCTTTGGATACACCTAAGGCAATCAGCCCCAGAATCCAAAAACCGAGGGATTTCTCAAGGTGAGCACAAGCTGCACAGTTTGGTGCAGTTCTGGAGGTCAGACTGCTTCTCGAATTCCAGCCAAGACCCATCCAGGGATTCTACGGTTCATTTCTTGAAAATGAACCACAGTTTTCCAGGGAACTAGACACTTGCACCAGTAACTCACAAAAACACTTTTCCCTTGCAAGAAACATATCAACAGAAGATAACTTACTGATTTATTTTGTAAACGTTGTGTTTTAACAAACATGGAAGCCTGATACTGGGAATTAATGACTTTTCTCTTGGTGAATGTTGAGCCATATATAGACCAGTGTTATGAGGCTCCCATCACAACAAAAGGCCCTTTTTATTAATGGCTACTTTATCATTTAAAACATGCATGTTGTTACTTAAAATGGCAAATTGCTTTGCACTGTCCTTGAAGTGCATTGCATAAATATTGTATTAAAGCCTTAGCTTACACTTCATAAATAATTTATTTTTAAAATACTCTTCCATGAGACCACCAGCTGGCAAGATGTTCAATTTTCTGGTAAAAACATGTATTTATTGCAGGTCTTATTTTAACTTGTGGAAGATTTGCTAAAAGCCACATGTGACAGATGTTGTAAGAACTGTTTTCAAACCAAAACCTCAGGAAGCTGAAAGCCTCCTTCTCCTCATAGGTTTTATATCTCTGCATAAGCAGTTTCATTTGCACGGGAAAAGCTGAAATCTATTCAAGGAAGCTCTCAAGTACTATTTTCTGATAACCTGAAAATGACTGATAGCATATTAGGTGATGATCAGAAAAGTTTATAGATTTCATTATGCTTCATTTCACTGCAATCCTTCCTCCACCATTTCCATTTCACGTTGCTGCATTTAAACTGCTGTACAAACTTGTTCAAAGTGCTCAACATTAAAAAAAAAAATCAAAGGAAATTTCAGATAATTAACTTTGATGAATGAGCATATTTTAATTCATGTCTGGTAATATTCCTGTTAATGACATGTCTGCTTAGGACATCCATTAAAAGTCCATTAACTTAACAGGGAAAGTCTAATAAAGTTATGCTGGAAATTTTCTGGTATATTAACGTTATGGACTTTTAATGAATATCTGCTGTAGGAATTGCTATTAGCAAGGCTACTATTCTAATTAAACTTGAGCTCTGAGAGTGAAAAAAATGTATAAAGATAACAACAAGCACAAGTAGCACTTTTTTGAAAATGACTGTAAGGGAGATTGGTACAGGTCACAAATCACGCTATCAGTAACAGCTATAAATTACTTTATTGTAGCCTTTTTTGTAGCCTGCCATCCAATATACCCATATTGAATGTGTCCTACATGTAATCAATTGCTGGGGCTCCTTTTCACTCCTCTATTGTTGAGACTGAGCTGTACAGAAAGGCTTTGCAGGCCTTTCCAATGGGGAGAAGATGAAAAATTTAAACAGTTTCTCGCAACAATGCAAAGTAAAAAATGCACTTAGGAAGCCTGTTCCCTATGGGCATCCAGCCTTCTTGGCAACCCATTTGAAGCTGCTGACATTCACAATAATGCAGCAAAATGCCTTTTATATGTATGTATCATTTATAGAATCAGAGAACGGTTTGGGTTGGAATGGACCTTAAAGATCATCTCATTCCAACTCCCTGTCCTGGGCAGGGATGCCTTCCACTAGACCAGGATGCTCAAAGCCCCATCTATATCTATCTATCTATCTGTACTTTTAAATATTTTTTATATAATTTTTATTAATATTATTATAGATATGTATATAATAACACCCTCATATACCTATTTTTTCATACTTATCCTTCATCAAATCTTCCAAACCAATCATTTTCCAGAAACTGTCATCCCAACCTCTATCTGATGTGTACGTCCACTTGCACACTACTGTACACAGGGACCTAGAAAAGAGACAATACAGGCACAGAGTCAGGCAAAGGAACGCATTTGGGTTTAAAAACTTATGACTAAAACAAGTTCCTGCAAAAGGATCTCTTCTTCACTAGTCAAAAACTCCAGCAGAATGCTCACATTAAAAAAAAAACTGGTTACTGTTTGGAGTGCACGTCTTGAGGACCTTAAAAGGACCTTGTGTTTAAGATTCTTCTCTGCTGAAACAACTCCTGGTCTGGCCACTTCACTGCATAAATCAGTCAAACAACAGGCCGTGCATGTGCCTGGAGGAGASCAGAGCAGGAACACAACAGCTCTCCAGCAGGCAGCTCAGATTGCTGCTTTTCCAGGCTAAATGGCTGCTTGGCACACAGTGTGTCCTTAGAAAAACTTTGCATTACTTCTGTTACAACTGAATTGCAATTTCCAGGAGATACAGATGCATTGGTAATGGGGTCATGTGCTCAAGTCTCATTCCTGAGCAGCTGATGCTGAACTCTGCTGTGCCAGGATGGCACCACAGGGCAGGAGCAGAATATACACAGAGGACAAGAACACCTGCAGGTAAGTCTGTCATAACACATAGAATGTGTTTTATCAATATCCCCAACCTCACTCCTCCCCAACATACGAACTCCTGAACTTCAGTGCTCCTGAAGATTTAGTATTACACAGATTGTTTTCTGTCTGAACACTAAGAATCATCTCAGAAGATGAGTATTAAACTGTGCTTGAGAAGTCAGTCAACTAAAAGGTATCAAAAATGCTAAATACCACTGAAAATTGCAGCTATGTGCAGTCTTGGGAATACCACCTTACCAGCAAGTGCAAGACAGCTCAGATGCATCTCAGGGAAACACAACATCGTAACTGTTCTCAAAGACAAACCCTGTTCAGAGGCGGACTTGCTTTGATGTTTTACAAGACAGTTTATTTGTGACTCATGTTTAGCCAAGGTGAGCTTACMCAGGCATATTCTCTTTATTAGGATGGTACAATTTGAACGTGTATCTTCAAAGCAAACTCAATTTTACTGAAGCATTTGACTTTTTCTTACAGTTTTGCATAAGTAAAAACGAAATAAAATTTCTTTCTACAAATTCTTTTTTTTGAGTAAAAGAAAACTTCCCTTTCATCCAAGTCAACTACCCAGGGATCAAAATATGAATCACAGAATGGGTTGGGTTGGAAGGGGCCTTGAAACTTATCTTTTTCCAATCCCCTGCCATGGGCAGGGACACCTTCCACTAGCCCAGGTTGTCCCAAGCCCTGTCCAACCTGGCCTTGAGCAGAAAAAAAGAAGCCGTTTTTATTTCCTATCTACAGCTCAAATTTAGGGCTTAACGACACTGATACTGCAGAGTAAAGCCAAATAAGAACAAGAAGAGCCTTTCCACACAGCTGGAAAACTATCTGAAACTCGTATTCCATGTTTTGGGGGGTTTACAACAAGAAGCAACACCCTCTCATGTGACACTGAACAGAAGATTGGACGGTTACACGGACTTTCGGAAGTCCCACTTTCTCCTCTGGGACAGAAATGTGTATTTTAAATGCATCATGTTTCCTTCCATCCTGTTCTATTGGAGTGACCATGTTTTTACAACCAGAGGACAGGTGATGTTCATTCACATCCCACTATTATAAAGATGCGTTGGTTGCTCTTTGCTATGAGAGAATTAATCAACATTACACATTTGGGGGAAAAAAAAGAAATTATTATATATTTATGTCCCTATAAATACTGCAGTGATTACTTCAGGACTAGTCTTAAAACAGTTCTGACACCCCCATCACCTTTTTTTTCTTCTTAACAGTTTAAGAATAGATCACACAATCACAACTCAGTGTGGTTTGAAAACAGAAAAGCACATGACCTGTAACTACAGCAATGACAGTGTTGATRCAAGAAATTCCAATTTCCAAGGATTTAAAAGCCAGACACAGAAATCTAATTAGGACCTCTGACAAAAACTGGGTGAATAAATAAATTCTAGGCTGAAGGGAAAACACTGGGAAACAATAAACATTTTCCCCAAATCAGTTCAAACCTCTCATCAAAAGGAAAAATAAAGACGGTATTTGAAATAAAAAGCATTTCATCACTTTAGGAAAAATTTTGACATAAAGAGTGAAACAATAATGCATCAAGTTTTCCCAAATATGGGAAATACCAAATCATAACAAATTATCATCAGAACTGAATATGTCTTTTTCTAATTAGATTGAAGCTATGAACTAATGCCACACCCTGAAAAACGCTCCAAAGAACATGTTTTAAACAGGGGCCCATTCTCCCACACAGCTTCCTCTGTGGAACACCACACACACAGGCCCATGGAAACACTGTGGATAGGGACAGATCACCCTTTGCCAATCCACAGGATTCCAGCAGATCAGAGCTCTCTGGCAGGATATGGCTGGACTGAATGCACCGTGTAGATTTATAAATGTGGAGCACTTACAGAAGGATAAATAGATAAGTTTTGGCTGAATTTTTAACACAGTATGGAAAACGAACTGGGAAGGACAACTCTTCCCAAATGAATTGACTGGCAGATCTCTATTGGAAGGTTCTGGTGAGAAGACCAGCCTCAAATCTCAGCTAAAACACCAACACATTATGTTGGCAGGTTTTTATTTTCATGGCCACAAGAAACTCTGAATGCTTGCTGTAAACACAGTCCAAGCATTTACACTTCTCTGGGATTTAAGCTCCTTATTCCACTCTTGCTGCCACTCAAAAAGTAGGTGCTTAATGGAACAATTTTATACAAATCCTTAATATCAAAGAGAAAGTGTTGTATTGCAGAAGGGCATTCTGGTGTCAGATAAGAGTTCAAGAGGAAAGGGTTTCTTTGGGACACCCATCAGGATAGGCTGACATCGTCACATGCTTCAAAAGCACCTGGATGGGTTGAACCCAAATCCCTGCCCCTTACCTGATGAGGTGCTCAATTTGTATGTCCTGAAGAGCTCTATGCACACTTAAAGAGAGCAGTTCCTCCACAGTTTGTCACTGCTGAAGCCAATGGCATAGATATATATTATATATATTATATTTATTTAAAATTATTTTTTATATATAAACTTTATAGGAAATCACTCAGAAATTCTCCTGCAGAGTATCACCCTGAGAAGTGGATAGCACAGCTCCTAACTTGGGACAACTGTATCCAGAAAGACACCACGGTAAAGAAAAAACCCAAGGAATCAAATCATTACACCTGCAAAGAAAGCCTCAACTATGAGAACATTTTATATTTCACAGCAACTTCTGAGTTTTATGAGATGAAGGGCAGCCGTTAAACAGAAGCAGTACTGATAACCGCTGTGGTATATTCCATTTTTCCTAACTATTTGGCAGTGTTGCCTCAATTATTTGGCCATAAACACCAGACTTATGCTAGCTGAAGCTGGATGAACCAGATGGGTAGAAGCAAATGTTCCTCCTGCTTTACTATCAGGATCGGCTGCGTTCAAAGGTGCAGAGAAAAGGCAATCACAGAGGCAGCAGTTGTCACCCAACTGCCTAATCCAACACAGCATTGGAGGAGCTGTGGTGCAGAACTCCTCAGTAGYATGWGCCRTATTTAGCCAGTCTGAAATACCATGAATTTAGAGACTCTTTTCCTCAAGCATATTCCCAGCACAATGAAATGAAAGATTTCCTTTCTCTGYTCAGAACAAGAAGTTTTGCTTAGCATATTCCTACTGAAAAAACCRAACAGTTGTGCATGGAAAATTTTTGTTTTATTTAAACCAGATTTCCAACAGGAACATGATTATGTTTAGATTTTCTTACAAGTTCTGGTCTACAAAGAACTATAGGATCCTACTTGCATCCAAGAGCCTCAAGAAAAAAAAAACTCTGCCACATTCATTCCAAAGAACGTTTGGCTGGGCACAGCATCTTGCACAATCCCTTCTCTTACTTTCCAGCTTGGAGTTTCTTGCTGAGGACTGACTGGATGTGCTGAAGTCCTGCATGATCAGAATCTCAGCAGTCTTAAAAACACAAAGAGTCTGTGAATACACACTTGCAATTCCCAAAATGCTGTCTGGAAGCAACTAGCCTGCAAAAGGATCCAGGGCAACTAGACTTGTGGTCACTCAAGTGATCAAAGTTTGTTTCTACTTGGCTCTTCCCACATTATCCACCCATTCTGAGTATTTTCTCTCACTCTACTGTACTTCTTGGAGTGAAGGAAATCAGACACATTCATTAAAAAAYGGGAATTACTGTATGTTTAAAGTTATCTGCATAAAAACGTATCTCAAAGATAAAAGTCACAAAAAACTTCTCCATATCTACTTAAGAGTCACCAGAGCTTCACACTGTGGTCCATTTTTTGGTGACACCATCTCCTACAATCCAAAAGGGATGAAGCAAGCATGGACATGATTCCCAACTCTGCAGAGATCCTGCCCTGCCTGGGAGTACACCTGCTATGAAAATACTCCTGGGGGCTACTCCTTAACTGCAGTTGTCTTCTGGAAGTCATTCCAGTCTTGAGTATAGGTTAATAGATAAGTMGTATCAACTAAAAGTTACTAAAAGAAACAGTTTTTTTCCTGAAAAGTGACTCCATAAGGCATTTCTACACGACCTTCCATTCCAGAGGGTTGGTACAAGATTAAGTAGCCTGGAGAATGAGTCAGTCATCAGCTTGAAAGACAGAGAACCTTGTCTGGGGCATCCTAAAGTGAAGGGAAGCTTTGTTCTCAATTCCAAAACAGAAGGATCTGCTTCATTCATCCCAACTCCTCAGAAATTAATCTAAATTCATGAACTTAATTAACTTTGTAGGCATCATTAACAGTGGGACAGTTTAATCACAATATGTATTCACTGGATCACTGGACTAAAACCAGCTGCACCTGCTCAGGGCTGTACCAAAGCTAAACCCACCAGAAGCAAGGACAGGGTATAGTTAGATCCCAAAAGGAAGAGCGTGCAGTAGGATAAAGTAACTTCCTGTGGTCYGTTGGGCAGATTTATTTAAAGCTACAAAGAATCGAGAGCTAAGAAAGCTTTATGACATTGTGAATGCAAGGAGACCTGAAACAATGGAGTGTGACTGTCACAACATCAAATGCTCTTCCTTTTGTTCTGCAAACTTGAAATTTAAAACACATTTTGAATTCAAATTGTAAACCAGGGCGTAGATTCTGCTCAAGTGAACGTCTTCACATACTGACATCTGGACSAGGCTGCCAATGTCCTCCCAAATTATGCACCCCACAGTCTCCAGGCTGTTCACAAAAATGAGCAATTTACAGTCTAACACAGTCACAGATCTGACTGTGGTTTGTGCAAAAATGTTCCAGACAAAAAAATTTAATACCCAGCACACATCCACCCAGCATCCAAGAACAGAACTGGGCACTGGTGCTGCAAGAGCCTGAAATATAATGAAGGTTATCACAGAGCAGTAGGAACCGTGTAATTATTCTCAGCTCTGTTATGGTAATGCCATATCCATTAATGCATGGCCTTTGAAACAGAACCAGGCTGTTGGATCCACACCCGCCCCTGGCATTTAGCAAAAATGCCTCTGCCTGCTTGGTGTATTTGACTGCTTTGGGGGCAATAGGGAAAGAAGAGGGCAGTTTGTCCTAAGGGAATACTTCTCAGGAAAGAGGAGAAAAAACATGACACCTGTTCCTCCAGTCTTGAAATACATGAAGTGTACAAGATGCTGCCCCTATTGAGCACTTGCTAAAAGGAATCAGGGTGGTGGGTTCAGCTCAGGGTGGTGTAGGAAGAGCTCACCTGCTGTCACTCAGTTACCTCAGCCCRTCTCTGGGGAAGGTTGGTTGGAAAGCCCAGGATGAGAGTCTGGGTGTGCTCTGGTTCATACAGGCTGCCTGTGCTTCCCTCCTTTCACCTCTTCAACAGCTCTCTAATTGCAGGTACACGCAGCAAAACCTGTCAGGGGCTGCTCCAGCCACCCAACCATGGAAATCCCAAGTTCCTAACATTTACAACACATTACTTTTTATGATTATTGCCTTTGACCCAAAGCCTACGAAATTCCTGCCTGCCCAAACCCATTGTCTTAGTGAGCTGTGCAATTTGACTCTTGCCTGAAAACGGTTTTCTTCTAACAAAACACTGAACAGGCCAAACAAAGGAGACAGGTGGGGAAGCCTGTTTGGGACAAGTAGCAGACACTTTCCAGTTGCACTCACAGGCCTCGACTTTCGGTCTTCACATGTTTGAGGACTTAAATCTATTCAATAAAGGTAGCAAGGAAATTACTGTAATCAGCATTAGCAATTCTATCAGCTTCAGTCTTCCTATGCTCTGGATAACACTTCTATTTATCATAAATAATTAAAAGTAGTCTGGCTGCCATTTAGATTTTTTAAGGAAGTTAAATATCACAGCAAAAACAAAGCTTTCTCCACACTTTGAAAGCTTCACCGAAACCACACAGAAAGAAATAATAATACAAATAAGAATGATGCAACAAAAGGCCAAGATTTGTTCACACTAAGGCTAGTGGAAATTTTGTCATATTTCACAGGTGAAATAGGATTAAACTCCACGTCTCAAACTTCAAAAGTTAATGTTCAAGAAATTACTTGGATTTTTTCTTTTTCCTCACCATGAGGAAAACTGAATTTCAGAAAATAGCTCTTCAGTTTCAAATAAAAAGGATTTGGTAGAAAAGATTTCTCTTTCCAATAAGTGTGTAAATTTGATAGAAGACACCAATACACAAAGTCACCAATCCAAAGGACAGTGAACAGCTCATCACCTACAAGCTGCATACTTGAAGCTAATGATGAYACTGATATTTGGCTATATAATACCTTTCCAAACTCTTTCAAGCTTTTACTTTGTTGCTGCAAAAAAAATTATATTGAAGTAGTATATTTGGTGTGAAGACTTCACAGGTTTTCTTTTAAAGCTATGGTAAAAACACTGGTTTAATGATATACTACTCTCTCCATTTTTTCCTGAACAATGCTGACTCAGTGAACTTGTAGGGTCCTACCAGCCTCCTTCCCAAACAACAAGACTAAATTGGGGGTTAAAAATCTGTGAACTTGTATTCAGCAGCTCTGTTGGCCTCACATCTGGAAAGTCAGAATTCTCACTGGACTGGTGGCACAGCTTTTATTTAAAAATATAAACCAGGTCTCCCTTCCCCTGCCATAAATCTCCCTGCCAAAGCAGAGCCCACGAAAGTGTAACACACTCTTTTAGGTGAGAGAGAGGCCCTTAGGGAACAGCAGCTACATCAGAGCCCTTGGGGCACTGGGATCCATCAAAACTCTCACCAGCAGGCGTGGGCATCACACCAGTACTTCCAAACTCATCCAGGCAGGGCTTTTCGGTCTTTTGTCAGGGTGTAAGAGTTGTGACTCTCCTGAGCTCCCACCACCATCTGTGCATGTGGAAGTTACCCAGCCTTCAGCAACAAGCAGTGAGCAGGAAACAAAGTCTGTCAATCAGCAAATCAAAAGGTTAAAATTATTTTTGTAAAGGGGAAAAGTATTTATTAACTCAAACCTCACTCTAGTTTTTGGTGTTCATGCTGTAAAACTTAGAGGTTTTTGGCTGGCTTTTTAAATCACAGAATTTTCTAAGCAACTCTGTTGTTTACTTAAAGGGACAGATTTTATTGTATGAAAAATACAGTTCGCATTTGCAATTTTCTACACCCACATCTATAATTAATCTCCTCTGAATACAGCCACTCCCTGACGAGATTCCATGTTATATTTAAACTCTGGGTGCCACTTTGAAAGGAAAAAAAGAAGAACAATAGGATCATTTTCAAAGCCTACATAGCAGCACAAGGTTTCAAAGCAATGAAATGCTTTAAACTCTGGCATCAACCTTCTGACCACCCAACCAGAGTGAAGAGTGACCTCCAATTACCACCACAATAAGCACACAAGTCTCTTGAGAAATGTACAGTCTAGAAGTTTCCTGTATTCCAGAGGAGTATGAGACTGATGCTATATTACATAGATAAACCTTGAATTTAATGACAGGCTATTGGGAAAACCCCTCTTGTGACACTCAGACTCTAAGGATCAATCCACTTATAGGAAATACTGTGTTGGATGAGGTACCTGAAAAATTTAAATTTTGGACATCTTGCTAGAGATGTGCAAGTGTGCATTTGATACATAAGCATTGTAAGAAAACTGGCTTGTTTTACTTCTTCATAAATGCACACACACACATATATTTGTATATGTGTACACATACAGATATTTACCTTGGATTGGGAGAATGTGCCTGTTTGTGTTTGCTGTAATCTATTTAAACCTATCCTTTAAAAATACAAATAAATGCATCAAACACTGCAAATGTCAAAAAAGTCATCCAACAGAAGGTGAATCACACTGACCACAATGAGATGATGTTTCTTCTACTACTCGTAACAGAGTTCAGTTCTTTTWAAAAGTGTGTTTCTCTTTAGAAACATGCTACCAAAAGATTGGAAGACTTCAGACTCTTGAATTCAGTTTTCCTAGAAGTTATGTCASCAAACCTGTAGGGAACCACCCATCTGAAGTGCAGTGTATCAAGTCAGATTAATCCCTTGTGTGCACCTAAGAATTTCAGTGGATTCACTCCAGGGATTCACTTAGTTAAACACATTCAGTTGGAYCAGAAAGTACAAAATAAGACCATTTTATCCACCCACATACGCCTCACCATGTCATGGGGCAAGGAGAAGCCAACAGTCAGCAGATTGCTTAGGTTTTTTATTAATTTCATTCTGTATTATGTTACAGACACCCAACCAAGATTCAAGCCCATTGTCTTCGGCATTGTTGAAAAACTCATAATGAGACACAGTCCTAGACAAAAAAATGTATTGTCTAGACAAATCAGACATAGCATGTGGGGCTGGAAATCTTAATCCATTCCCTTAAAAGACGGCAAACAGAGGCAAAGAAAATTGAGGGATTTGGCCAAGGGTCAAAGAGTAAACCTCACTCAGACCCTGAAATGAATCTTGAATACCAGCATCAGTCTAGAGACTGAGACCCAGGCAGAAAGACACCATTCAGACACTGATGCTGAATGTGTTAAAAATCTTTCTATGGACAACTATAGTCTAAATCTTTAAATATGAGAGGAACAAAAAGCGTGCACATACATAAAACTGAATCACTGTTTTAAGTAATCACTGTATTAAATTTTAAAAGCTTAATAAGTGGAGGAGAGGTTATAAAAAAATCATCCRAAAATGGCAAGGGAAATGAAAAGCAAAACTGGAAGTGGAGCTCACATCTCCAGCCACTGCAGTGCAGCAGCCTTGGGACACTCCTGCTGCCATTCTGCAACATCAGCAACATTTCAGCTCAATCACAAAAATGTATTCTTTCAACCTCAGTATGTCAAGCAAACCACTCTGCAATAGGAAGTCAAATATTTATTTCAATTAAGAGCTTGTATTTAAAAGACATATTTTCTCCTGTTACCTTCTTCTGGCAGTTAAAAATACAACACAACTAAAACTGAAAGTATCAGTACACAGAGCCAGTGAACAGCTTCCTCTGGAAGTCTGAGCTTGAGCAAYGTTACCACAGTTCCAGGCTTCACCAAACACTCAAGGAAGCTGGTGAAGAGATTAAGCAAAGGCTACAAGTCACTGACAAAAAGGAAGTCGGGTCTCAGCTCCCTCCCCATTCCTCTGGGTGTAAAGGAAAGACAAGACATGCACAGCCAACATCCGTGTTTAGGGAGCACAAGGACTTAGGAAGTCCTGTGGACTCTTCCAGTGGTTTAGAAAGTGTGGCAGATGCCGAGGGCGATGCCCAGCCAGTGCTGTGTGCACACTGACACTCCAGCCACCAGCCAGGAACCCAAATCTCCCCAGGATCAGTGCTACACTTCATTATGTGGTTTCTGCTGTCTTCATATAACTGAGCACAATTAGAGTGGTGTGAAAAAGCCCCACCCTTACCACCCTAACAGTGGTATTTTGAGAGAGAGAACTGTTAGTCCGGAAATCTCTTCACACCTTTGCTCTAAAGACACTTTTTACTAATTCAGGAGTAAAGAATGTATATGTTCCCGACATCAAAACTGTTGATAGCGTAATTTAGCACAGCACTTGAACACATGTGTGAGCATAAAGTCCTGAAGAACTGTCAGTGGGGTTAATGGGAGTTTTTACCAGATTAGTCAAGACTGTGCTGAGCTGGAACCTCGGCTGTCATGCACTTGTGGCCAGACAAAGCCTAAGTGAAACCAGAACAGAAGCAGGGAAATTGCCAAGAGTACTGCAATAAAAGAAAGTTTTAATAACTGCATTTTGATGGAGGCTGATCCCATTCCACATGCTAAACTCGAATAYTGAGCCCTCCTTCCTTATTCAGGGAAACCACCTTCAAGTCTTACTCAAGTCTGGAGGACAGGATACAGCTGCCCTGGGCACCTGAATCAAAGATGCACAGATTCTTACACAAGATTAGAGATTCTTACACAGGCAATGAGCTGTGTTGTTATCTCCCACCACAAAAATCAGTTCAGTCAGTGTAAACTCTTCAAATCACAAAGACATTCCTAAATACTAGATATATTTGGTCAAAATTTACAGCCATTRCTTTTAATTTTTGAAAACATGTTTGTTAGATTTTAAGGTGATTTAAATCAAAGGAAGAGCAAGATGGCTGAGTTCACATACATCATACATGTACTGTATGCTTGYATTTTAATATTTTAAGTGACAGTAGCAGTGCATCTATTTCTAGAGCATCTTTAATTAATAATAATAATGGTTTGCATTTCCAGCCCTTTGTAATTGTATTCATGTAAAAAAGAGGGTAAATTTTGGAGCAAATCTCAAAAAACAAAGACACCCAACAGCATTATTTGGACAGCTGTGGGATTTCACTAACCAAACAAAGAAAACCCCACCAAGCAGAACCACAAGGAGTTCTGAAACAGGTAACAGAAGTGAGTAAAAGAACACATAAATTTCCATAAAGTAGAATGAAAAAACACTTCAGCTTATTTACATCAGCAGGGAGAGGAATGGGACATCAAGGCAGAAACTAAGGAAGGCTACAGAGTACATAAATCAGGTGTTATTATTTCTCAGAATACAGCAATAAAAACACTCAAAGAAAACAAGCAATCATTCCCCAGTTGAAAAAGGGTATTGCTGGGACCAAGAGAAAATAAAACAAAAAGGAAGCTACATTACATGGATATCTAGACTGCTTCCAGTCACAATAATAGAGAAAAAGAACACGAGGGAATATAAATGCTCATTACTAAGCATAATTTAAAAGCACTGTCCCCAGAAGGATGCTAATGTGTTGTCAGTTCTAGGATTCCTCTCTCATTTCCTCTGAAAGCATCACTGCTGCCACTGTCAAAGAGAAGGGACAGCACTAAACAAACTCCACTGTGACTTGTTCTAACAACCAMCCAGATCAACCCATGGGTCCTTGGGAGAGTGGCTAAAAGAAAGACGTTGCTCCTCTAATTTCAGATGCTTTAGCCTGTTACACAAGGAAGGGGGACATCAACGGTTTTTACATTCATTTAAATCTTAAAAACAACTTCACCTGGGAATGCACATCCACAGCTCTCTCAGAGCCAGAGCTCAGCCTCCCAGGTACTGCCTGAGCTTGTCTCACACCCAACACTGGGAAAGGTGAGGCTGAACCAGCAGGGTGGAGTTTACCACTGCTCTAAACTCTAATGAACCCTTTCATGCAGCCCTAACAACACTAAAATATTTGTCTTTCCCTTTCTTGGTATTTGAATTACACTGCAATACTTTCAGAAAGTACACTCACAAATCCTGCAAGCACAGAGAAGAATGGACTAAAAGTCAATTCAAAATCCCTGTATTAGATGCCTAAAAGAAAAAAAAAAAGCTTTATTCCATCTTTAATGGTTTATATCTTTTTAATAAAAAAAATGCACAAGGATTTCTACATTTGTGTGTTTTACCAGATTAAACGATGGAATTAAAAAGATCACTGTTCATAGAGAGCCTGTACATTTTTATATAAGAGATATTAAGAACGGAATTTCTAAATGCAATTTTATAAACTACTGTTCATCTATGAGCTTGATCCTAAAGAGACGTGGGTGTGAGTAACTTGACCTGAACAAAAAGTGTCTCTGACGTCAGCTGGGGCATTGCTGTAAGTCACGTGTTTGCATAAGCAACTGCAGGATTGTGCTTGACTTATCCCATATAGATATTCCTTGCCACCTCCACAATTAGGTCACAGAATGCTGCACATTCTGACATTTTCATTGCTGTAAAGTGGTTTGCACCTTCACAAAGAAAAGCACAAAAAAAATTAACAGKCTGATGTTCTAAGGTCGCTCTAGAGGTGTAAGGCCAAGTTTCACTGCTGCAAGACCCAGAAAAAATCCCAAGGTCTGAATTTAAGGTCTGAGTTCTCCCATCCTGACTTGCCATGGCTGGTATAGGAATGATGAGGAGGGAGAGCACAAGACTTGCTGTCCTGCAGGAATCAGAGACAGGCAACTCTGGACTGCAGTAGTGAAAACCAGAAATAAATAAATAAATAAATACTGATCAAAAAATAACAAGTGCCACCTAAAAGGCAGCAGTTACTTAATGAGAATTTTCTGGATACTAAATCCATAGTACCTGAACTATCTGAAGATACTTTTGTCAGATGACAAATGCTGCCAGCAAGACATCAGGTGAAAACTTCCCTGGCTGGACTGACTTTGATTTTTCCAAATACACCACTTCTTCTTAACCAGTGCCAATTAATCAATAACCTGTTACAGGTTTTCAAATCATATAGTTTTCAAATTGTTATCTGTGTCAAACTGAAAGGACAAATTAAATTTTCTTGGCCACAAGGGGCCAAAMAGTTCAGAGAAGGAAAATGAGCAGTGTAAGAAGAACAGTTCCCCAAACATTCCTATAACCAACAGCCTGTTCATACCAACATGCTTGGACAGCAAATAAAGGACCCAGACCAGCAAAGCACTTAAGCACAGGCTTTAACTTTAAGCACGTGCCTAAGTGCTTTGCTGGATAAGGGCCCAAGGAAAAGAATGAGCACAGTTAACTGAAAAGCCCTTCAGAACTGGCCTGCCTGCTTTGTTTGTCCATTCCAGTTGCTAGTAAACACACGTTTGGATTTAACCCATATCACGACACCGACCTGGTACAACCAATCTCTGCACCCAGTGAAGCTCCACAAATTCAAAAGGAACTGCAAGACACACCCGGGATTTAGGCTGCTTAGGAGGCATAAGTAGAAGCAGCATCTCCATGTCTCTCTTGCAGGAAAACCCACATGAAGGCCCAAAGCATTAAATCCTCTTTTAGCAGCTCACCACACAAGCCTGCTTTGTTCTGACTCTTCCACCAGCTTCACAGAACATTTTGGAGACCTCATAAAGAGGGCACAAAATGCTGCCACAGGACCGATGGCTCTTCCTCCTGTCTCCCGCTTGTGAAGGAAACCCAAACTTGAGAAGATAATTTCTGGCCCTRGGCCTTGGGAATGTGGCAGTCTTTTTTACTACCTCCACCTTGGTCCATTAATAACATTTTTTTATGTATCAAATTTACCCCCAAACCAAAATGAAAACAAAGTTCCCTAGAATATTTTAAGTAATGTGCTTAAGTTAAAAAAAGGACTGGAGTCCAAAAATGGAAAGATGATTAGGGAGGTAGGTGAAGTTTGAATGAAACAATAATAAAAAGCCCTAAGAACACATCATATATTCATAGTTCTTGAATCATTAAGGCTCTGCATGACAGCTCTCACAAGCACCAGTATGGCAAATTCACTGACTTTTAAGCAGGAGTGAAAGTGGTTAAGCCCTAGGACAAATAATTTGAAAATCTCAGCACAAGTCTGATCTCAGAGAGTTTAAAGGAATGCAGACTGCCCAAAAACACAGCAGCTGTTTGTTTTTTCTGCCACCTTTCCAAGGTTCATGTCTGGAGTGAGGATAAACAGTTCTGAAAAAAAGTTATGTGGAGTTCAGACTTTAAGAAAATAAAACATCAGACTAGTATTTCTTGCAGAAAGAATAAAAAAAAAAAACCCCAAACCTTAAATTATTCAGCTCTGAAAGTTTTCAGGTAGAGCTCTCAGGAGCAGAGGTAGATGGCTTGAGGCTTCAATATATTAAAATGCCTTCTCTAAACCAGTCTGCGTTTTCAAAACCTTGGCCTGWTGTGGTTTTCTTGAGCAATATTCCTCCAAGCAGAGTTTCACATTTAATGAGGTGAAACTGTAGTCCTTATTTTATGCACATGCACACAAATAGAGGCCCTTTCAGATAAACCAACAAGCAAATGAGACAGTGGATGAAGCCTTAATCAGCCTGAAGTGATTTCCATCAGCACAGTGGGTATCACAGTYACAACATTAATTTGTGCTATTTTGGACATCATTCTTTATATTCTACATCCTCCTTTCTCTGTTTGTGCCAAAGCAAATGAGCACCTACTTTAATTAATAGGTTTAATTAATATGTTTCTTGATAGGTTGGGCAATCAGAAATCCTCTTAACATTTTAGTAGGTATAAGTTTCCTTTGATCCACATTTAAAGAGACATAACCTGGAAAAGAAAGAGTTATCAGGAAACTTACTTGGATAGATTACCACTGGAGCTAACTGGTGTGAATAAGGATTGTCTGTGTTGTTCCAGGCAGGTCAGAAATAGCAGGAAATAGCAGGCACCATGTTGAGATTCAACATCTGTTTATGAACTGTCCTTATACACAAAACGAAGAGCTGCTACAGGACAAAATATACAAACCCAGAAAGTCTTAAACAAACTGGAATCCCTCTGGAGAGGCCCCCCCTGTTAGATTTACACCTGGAGCTACTGGGGCAACAGCATGAGGAATGGTGAACTCCGAAGAACTTCAACTTGTCWTTGTTTTACACATTCAAATTATATATCTGTATCTATATATATATATATCATGGGCAGCATGCCCCAAGATGGCACATGTAAGATGCCATTCATTAAGAAGACTAAATCCAGGCTGCACATGTGCCCACAGAGCTTGGGGGTGGAAGCAGAGGGCAAGAATGGCACGGGATGGGATGGATATGAAGAATAGGTGTAAACAGTGTATCATTATCTTACACACTCCCTATTTTCTCTTCTTTATAGGGAGATGAAAGCACTGAGTATTAACCTCTTGTACAGATGCTGTATACAAGGAATTAAGGACAACACCACACCTACTTTTTCCATTAAGACAGGAAGCGCACTCATTTTCGTTCCTGGAAGAAAAATTATATAATGATACTTCTTTTTCTCAAAAGAATCTGTATTAGGTATTTTACATACAGTGACAAACCAGCATCAGAAACTCGTAAGTACAGTTTCATGGAGGGAACCTCGGAAGATGGAAACCACAGGAACACGGTTTTCTGTGTCTTTTGTGGCATGTTTTCCCCCTCTCATCACTTCTAATTAAATAYGGAAACACCTTATTGTGCACATCCGGCTTCATTCCTCAGAAGAAAGAGCTCACCTTGGAAAATTAYGTTGGAAGGAGAGCAGAGTACCTAAATACTTTCAAAACTGTTTCAAACGAGAGTGAGGGAAAGTTGAAGTTATTTCCCTCATCCTAATAATGTGTATTACATATGGATAAATGCAAGTGGTATYTGGGGGTGGGAAGGGTTTTGGATATAATAGGCACATCTCTTTGCACATCCTCAAATCTCTCCCAATCACCTGCAGCACGAAGGACTTTCCTACTTTCTTTCCCACTTCGACAAAAATTCCTTGTGCATGGGTTCTAGAGGCAATTGCTGGATCACCTTCCACGAATCCTCTTCTACTCTGACACTGACATAGGGATCCTGGGAGTGACTCCAGGAGAGCCCCAGCCTGCCAGGGAACATAGGGACAGGCTCTCTGAGGAGTGCTTGTGGTTTCCAATCCCCCACTCAGGACAGTCTGAGTTGCAGAACACCAGCAAGCTCAGAACTCAGGCTGACAAGTCCGAGACAGAACACTTGAAATAAACTGAAGTGGACAAACACGGGTTTTAMCACAGATTAGCAGCTCCAGGGGCAGTTTAAAGCTGAGTGGGAGCAAGCTGAACCAAACACATGCATAACCCAAATATTACCTGAAGTTATGTAATAGTAAAATATAAAATATAGAACTTCCACTTTAAAATTAAACTAACRGCCATGGTGAAATCTGAAATTCCAACCCTCCTATCCACAGGAGAATTAAGTTTCCTATGCATGCAGTGTCTGACAACCAAGAAGCATAACTTCAGTCATCCCTGCTGGATCACACTGCAATCATTATTGCTTCATCTGTTTCTCTGAAGTCAGACAGTCAGAATCCTACCATCGACATTTAATTAAAGAAGGTAGTAAGAAAATAAACAACCTTTCTTGGAATGTCTTTGATTCCATAAGTACATATACATTTCATCCACTGAAGACTGAATTACAACCTTTCATCTAATGAACAGCTTAATGGAATGGCACTGGAATAAAGAACGGGGGAAGGCAAAAACAAACCCTTGGTGATTTCATATAACACATTATATATTTATATAATATCGGGCTGGCTATGTGGCAGCATCAATTTGCAAGCTGCAGTTAAAGTGTTCATCACCTCAGAGCAAGCAGAAGGCCCAGCCAGGCACTTACACCGAATCAATAACCAGATCCTACTGAGAGTTAAAGCAGCAGATGGTCTATCACAATGAAGAAATGACAGAACACATACATAGAAGTGTCTGCTTTCTTCAGACACATTCTTGAAAGCACTGTATCATTGATCTAAGATTATTTTTATAGGCAGATGACAGGTCAAGCATAAAAGTGCTCTGTTTTAAAGGTTACGGAGTTGGCAAGCTTGGTATCACTGCCATGGACAAAGACTCATTTTCTTTTGAAGTCTTCCTTGTCAGGTTATTTACATTTCACAGTTAAAAGGCTCCTCTCTGGAGAACATGAATTCTAAAACAAATAAGAGAAAAAGTCCTAGGCAAGCTAATGCTACTTTAAAGAGATAATGTAAATCAACCCTGACACCATCAGTGTCATCCTAAAGCACGCTGAGAATTTCCAGTGAAAGTTACTAACATTAAGCAGATTTAGATAGTCAGCCAAAAAAAATAAAGCAGACCTGTAGGTAAACTGCCCTCCAGGCCAGGACTGTTGTTACAGCCATCTATTACAGCGAGAGGGAAAGGAGGAACACTCCAGTGGTGAAAAGCATTTGTTTGGGAAGTCTGGAGGAAGAATTGGTCCAGAATAAATAATTTATAGTGTGATCTGTGAAAATGCCTATGGAATACGACACCCAATTCTCACTGTAAGTTAGACAGAAAGCTGGATGCCCAGCTAAACACTTAAAGAATGTTACCCTTCAAATTATACGGCTCTTTTCCCAGCTATAAAATAACAATGCCACTTTCTTGCTTAAGAGCACATTTAAGGGCTGAATTTATTAAGGYTCTTTCATATGCAAGGTATTAGAGAGGAGTCAAGGTTTGGGATGTTTTAAAAAATAAAAAAAAAAGACGAAAGAGCCCCCTATGGGATAATAAATTTCTGTGAGTTTTAATACTTCTAAGCACTTTATGTATACATACAATGCATAGACTTCATGCTACATACCTTTCTTTCCCTTCCCTGGATGAGAAGGCTCCTGGAATGTTATTGTTTTCAGGGGGGTGGTTTTTAAGAATTTACTGTGAATACATGCATTATATATGTGCACACCAAAACACTGCTGGGGCTGTAAATGACCCAAGAGTTCATAAACATGGTTGTTTTCTTATCTGGTTCAAACTTATGCAAGGAAGCAATTGTTACACAGTTCTGGCTGAACAGAGACCCAATCTCACTAGGGACAAGAGKGCTTTCCATGGTGTTTCACATAAGGAAGAGTTCAAAGGAGATGACAGATTGCTTATTACATCCCCTGTAYCATGAGGGTCTGATCCCTGATGGTGTTCACAGGAGCTAATGCAAAAGAAGCACCCTGAACACCCAGCCTGCACCTGAAGAGAACTGAGAGGTTTGTAAAAAAATGAGAGGAAGAGAAATGAAAGACAATGAACTCCTCTGTGGTTTCTCCCTCATTTTTCCTCAGAATTCAAGGCCATAACACCACAACCTCCTTTGATATTCTCCCCCAGCCCCAGTGAAGCACAGTTATCCAGTCCCACCATTAGTGAGGACATCAGCAAGAGGAATCTCAGACTCCCAGCCCTGTCTTTAGGGACTTTATTAAGGGCAGATTATCATCTGAACCTCAGAGAAGTTAATAATTACAGTGTTCATATATCTACATTGCTTCTGCACAGGACCAACAATGAAACGGTTGTTTAAACACAGCTTCTTTGCTTCAATGGAAAACCGTGTGTGTACCACTCATCAGCTCAAGAAAATGTTACTGACTATTATGGAAAAATAAAAGCCATTTTCTGATACACACAGTAAACTTATTTAAGAGTCCTCTTAGGATGTCAGATGTTGCATTTTGAGACTGAAGAAATAACACCTTTAACAACAATGAATATAGGAACTCTGGTTTTTTTTATTATTATTATGTTTTTTAAGTGCCGGAGAACATTTTAACCATCACACACACACTCACATACACACACTCTCGAACTACCACACTAGGCAAGATCAGAGCTTAACAGCCAACAAAACACACATTCAATCCCTGAGATCATTTTCCTGAAATAGAAAACTACATATGTTTCTCAAATTTCACATCAAGCCACTGCACAGCCCGAGCTGCAGGGGAGAAAGGAGCCAAGCCTGCCTTTGGGCTTGGGGGAGGAAGGACCTGAAACCAAGATGATTCCTTTCATATCACCACGTTTCTCAGCCACAATCTCAACTTCACAAACACCCCCGTTTAACAGCATTTCTAGCTGGGCTTGCTTATCAAGCAGCCTTTGCTTTGTCAAATTAAGACACATTGCCTTGGATTAGTGAGACTCCCTGAGTTCACGATGACTTCATGGTTGGCTCAGTTCAGTGTCTCCGTGGCAAACTGCCAGGAATACATCCACTGCCCCCAATCCTTTCTATACTGACCTAGCTGGCTTCTTTTTTTTTTTTTTTTTTTTAGCAGCAAATGAACACAATAGAAAACGAAGGGCTCGATACTGTCACAGCTAATTAATAATCCTAACATCTTAAAAAAATAAGGTAGTAAATATTTGAGGATCTGAATGCAAGCATCTGCAATGCAACATCTCAATGTATGTCCAAAGCTGTTGGAAAGGGACAGTGCAGTTTTTCTTCACTGGGCAGATCCAGTGAGACACTCTGAAGGGCTCCTGTTCTTGTGGAAAACACATTAAGCTTCTTTTGCTAATATTTTGTAAAGGGCACTTGTACAATAACAATAGCTAAAGCTTCCTGTTTGCCTGTGTGCTTCCTGGCTAACATTAACGAGACCTGCTGACAATTTTCTTCTTTAGCACACAGAACTCTTTCAGATTACTCCGCGGGCTCAAGGACACATAGTTTTTAAATTAAAAAAAAATCTAACAGTAATGGCCCACATTGCACCTGCCCTTCACAGTGCTGATAACTTTTCCAGCTACACATTTCCTATTTTCTGGATCACTCTGTGTGTCACCAGTCTCCAAAGAACATGTTTTGAATTTATTAAAAGCCTGATAGCAGTAGAATTTTCTCATTTGGCAAACATACCATCAYGGGGACACTTGCTCTTGGCTCCAGGACAAGAAATTCATGGTACTTTGTCCAATCCACAAAAACACCATTCCTCCCCTCCCAACCAGCCCTTCAAGATAATTCTCCCTTCTCCAGAGACTTCTCTAAACAAGTCTGCAAGTCTGGAGTCTTGGGTTTCATTTCATAAACAGGACACAACACCCGAGTGCAATTCAGGATACTGTCACTGCCTCATGGGCTCAGCACTAATCACAACAGCTTTCTGAAATATTCCCTAGGCCCCTTCTTTCCAGAGAGAGGCTTGACTTTTAGACCAGGCATCTTTTGAAGTAAGCACAAAATATAAACAAGGAGCCAAATGCCAGATCCCAGCCAAAGGGTATACATTAGTCATGGCAGGGCTAGGAAGGAAGGGAAGGGCAGCTGGCCCCAAAAAATGGGTGTCTGTGCTGCTCCAGTTACCACATCTCCCTGAAAGGATTGCCCAACCCTTGAAAAAGACACAGACATCCTTCAGATAATCATTTAACTCACATCAGTTTGTTTTTTCAACAGCGCCTCGAAGCATAAGCTCCTCTCCCAAACTCTCTCTCCCTTCTCAAAGTTTCCAGCCTCTCTGGATAAAATATTTGGTGAGGGCTGCACTGACACAGCCATGAAGGACCTCACAGCAGTAAAAGCGAGCACCCTCCTGGGAGTGTGTGCATGCATCAATTTAACAGATGAAGAACAAATACAGGGATGAACAAACATCAAATCCTCAAATGTATTCAGCTGCCTGAACACCTCCAAAGACACAGATTTAATTCACTTCTCCAAATCACGCAGGGGACTTCATAGGGCACAGACCTGAATCCAGATGCTTGGATTCAAGAGCATCTCTCTGGCTTTACCATTTTACTACAAGCTTCCCTCACTATAATACAACAAGGGACCAGACCYTACTCCTGTTCATCCCACTGGACTCTGCATCAAGATAATGTCCAAGGAGTTCTCTGGATTTCAATCACTGCAATGGAGCCATCTCGAGCCCTAATTATAAGCAACTCAAACCAGGTTACAAATAAACTTTAAGGACTCAATCACTGCTTAACATAAAGACACAGCTACTTAAACGTGCACAAGCCAAGAACTCATAAATGAAAGAAAATTTGTCAAGTATCTTCCTGTTGAAAATACACTGTATACTAAAAAGAGATCACCCTCTCTYACAGAGATACAGACTAACATTAGTCATGTGGCTCACAGAAATGCTTTTTATCAACTACAAGCATTTGCTTTTCACTTTGCAGTCTGTCACTACCATAAACAGTATGAATTTCTTTCTTATAAAATTGAGAAACTCGTGATCCTGAGATCTGTTGGAAGGAGATCATTTAGAAAAGCTCCCTCAAAAGTATATGAAACATCTGTTCCAGCCTCTTCCATGTCATGATGGCAAGCAGCTGAAGACTGACTGGACAAGTATTTTCGCAGGAAAATTATTTAGGTCAAATTCATGTATGAGATGAAGTCTCTGCTAGATAGCACGTTACTTTCCCCAAATATTAACAGATCAAGGGTATAATAATATGAAAAGAAATATTCTGCACAAATGTTCTACTTGTTTCAAYTTTTTTTGGTAATTTTGGGAGGTGGCTTGTAGCACAATGTTGGACACACTCTATCTCAATAATGTCAGTCTGACATTATTCCCTATGTTTCCAAAACCTCCTTCACATGTCTAATCTCTCTCGTTAGAATTCATCTTAAACTCAGTACAGACTAGCTCATTTGCAGTGAGTGAGTTGCTTCAGATTTGAAGTGGCCCTGAAGCAGAATTCTGGGCCTAAATACACATGACCTTTGAGAAACTGGTGTGTGGATTCCAYCCAGTTTAACAGCTCAGCCCTATTCTTATCTGCAACGTAATCCTTCACGACACTTCAGAAATACACCAAGATGGCAGATGTGCATCTCTGGTAAGAACTGTCCATCCATAACACAGCAGCCTGTAACTAAACCAGAGAGGAGTTTAGATTTTATTAAGATAGCTTTACCCAAAATACCATATAAAGGAAAGGTTACCAGAGGTTAGAGATGGTGGGAGGGGGAGCAGTGAGTCACACTCCTCACGAGTAGAAGTGCTGAGCCTCAGAAAAGCACTGCTAAGTGKCTGTGACAGAACAGCTCTTCCTCTCCACCACAGCATTTCTGAGAGAAGACAATTGAGTGTTCAAGTGGCAAACCCAACACTCACCCTTGCAACCTTGGTGGGCAGAAGCTGAGAAGTTACAGGTTTAAATTTTTTAACTAAAGAGCTGTTAGTAAAATTTTTTTAATGCAGAATAGCCAGCTGCCTGGATCGTTTAGAACAAGTCAATGGTCTTTCATCAGCCCAAAGCAGAAATAATAAAACATAACTATTTTAAATATGGAGTATCAGAGGCAACAGCTTTCCAAGAACAACAGAAATCAACAATTTGGAACTCATCCTTTGCAACCGATGAGTGGATGTTGTTCAGTGAGATACAGAGCAATTTCAAAGCCGGTAGGTAAAAAAATCTCAGAACATGTTTGAGCCTCCACCTTGGAGGAAAGAAGCATTTACTGTTTATTATAGGTCCATTGGAAAAAAAACCTTGGCAACAAGGCAGTTCAAGCCAGCAGAATTAAAGGTGAAAGACGAACCATTTCATACTCAGAAACACACATCAAGAACTGCTTTTCAAATACGTCGTATTCTGATCTCACACACTACTTAACTTTGTGCACAGTGACCTCACTGAAGGCAAAAAGATTTCACATAGTTTTTATATGTCAAATATATACAAAATGTTTTAGAGAGCCCCTTAAAAATTTAAAGAAGCAAGGTCTTTGCTATGAAAGTGCCTTTGGAATTGCATTTATTTTGGTAAAATCCCCATCACCAAAACAAATTTAAAAAAAATAAATCCTTCTTTTATCAGGGCCAAGTTCTGTATGATTCACAGTGACTAACACTGTCTCTTGCCCTGTGAATAGACTCCTTTGTGCTCAAAGGCAGAAAAGGTGGTTAAGAATCTTATACTTGATAAAGTCACACTTCCCTTGAATTATGAGCAAATGCAGGACAAATTACTTGACTTCACCAAGCTACAAGAAAATTCCCAGAAAACAGGTGTGCACGGGGGAAAGCAGAGAAAGGGGAAAAAAAAACCCCAAGGTTTGATTCCAGGAAAATATTTCTTGTCCTTATTTTCCTGCCTTTTTCTTCCTCCTTTGTTACCCTACAAGACATTCCACTAGGGCCGAGACAATGGGCTTAATTTTGGGGAGCACATTAAAGGCAGCAATGGAGGATGTACAAGGAACTGTTTTATCCAAAATAGAAGACTCTCAACCAAAGGGTGGGGGAAGACTTTATCCAGAAAGTCTTTTCCCAATGTTCCTTCTTCCCTTACAACATTCACCAACACAATTAAAAGATTTTGAATAATCACATTGCCATTGCTAAGGAAATGAACCTGCCAGTCTAAATTCAGGTATCTCAACTTTTGAGTATAATCCTCTGCGACCTTGTTTTAAGAGAGATTCTCTGCTTCACCTCCAAGAAGTTGCAGCCAAGAGCACAAAGCCAAAGCCAGGCAGGACCAAGGAGTTTTCAGGATCACTGCACCCTCCCTTTTCAGACCCTCCTCCATCTAGTCCCTTGACCAAAGGGTGCTAATGCTACATCAAAGTCCTGAGTACTTTCACAAGATGCAGATCCTGCATGGAGTATCATCTGGGAGCCTGGGATTTATCCTCTTGAAGGTAGAATTGGGTCAGGTGACAGGACTGTTTAGATTGCAAGATCTGTGGGGTGGGAGTTGTTCTTCTGTTACATAATTCATAGTCAGACAGCAAAATCTGACTGCAAGTCCAAAGGAAGATTTAAGATACCATCTATCAATTATCATCTAGCAAGTCCTTGCACAACTAATCTTTTTGCCTTTTTTTTTCAAGTCAAACAGAGAACTTCCCTGCTCTGTATTGCAGGGAATATACAATATATAATGATAAAACAGTAGCTGTCAATCAGGACGACTAACTGGGGAGAAATAGAGCACTCAAATAGAAAGAACTGTATCTGATGGGAAGGTATCTGCATTTTCAGAAGGACTCAAACTATCCATCCTGTGACCAGTTTCCACCTGAGACCAGATTTTGCACAGATTCAGCTCCACAAACTGCAGTAGAAATAACTGTGACCTGCAATGAACCGGGCATGTAATTGGATTTCATTGTAAGTAAATAATCCTGTCMCTCACTTTTCACAAGGATCTGCAAACATACTTCACTTGTGCTGGTAATCCAGATTTTTAAGGGGTTCTCTCAGAGGATTTTGCTCAACTGCTCAGCAAGGATTCCAGAGTGCTTTTGGGGAGCAGCACAACTGCCATGTTTTACAGTGAAGTGACCATTTTAAATTAGATTTTACCACATCCCTCCCACATGGCAAAGAAGTGCTTACTTTCAATTCTCAAAAAATAGATATAAATTTGACAATAAATTTGTCAACAAAAATAGATTTCAAAGAAGTTACGGAAGTGTATTTCACAGGAACTAGAGCAATCATAATTATGCTCCAAAATGACATTTTGCAGCAACATACTGTATCTGTGAATTCCACTGCTCCCAGGAACAACTGTGTTCAGGAATGCACGATGGAGSCAGGAGATAGGTTCAAGATGTTTTGGGGCAGGCTGAATTACAGACAGATGTACATAGCAGCATGTCCAGTCAGAATGAATTAAAGCAGAAACGTACAAAAGAAAATAGACAAAAATGACCAAATCATATTGTTATAATTAACATACCTTGCAGTGACACCTGTGGCTTTCCAAGATAAGAAATCCGGAAGATCAAAGAAGCAGCCTGCCTTCTCCCACGATTCTGGCAAGTTCTAATAAAAATATGTTTAGAAGTGCAGGTATTAGAGGTCAGGCATGGTCATGTTCTTACTTTAATGCAATTTTAAAACCTGATATTTAGGTAAAAATGGGAATTTTTTCAAACCCAGTGTTCTGATCATCCAGTCAGCTCTACTCTCTGATTTACTGCCTGGAGAACTGAACCCTTCCCCCACCACAGACCGATCATAAGCAAAGTTTCCCATGAAGAGTTCATGGAGGCACAAGTTTCAGATCASTAAGCTGAGGTCTCTCAGTTCCCCATCATGTGCTCAACATCAGAGCAGTCTCAAAGTCAACAACTTTCTCAAAAAACATTTGCTTGAAGAATGCTCTGCTTTCCAAAATAAACCATGTAAGATATGAAATTTAATATATGTTAATTATAAGTATAGGAAAAAACCAAACAGGTCTGTGAGCACACAAACAAAGCTTCTGAATCACGTGGCTTTCTGAAAAGCCACATGACATTTCCAAACTCCTAAAAAAACTCTTTTACCAAGACAGATCATTTACAGATTTAAGATCATTTACGATCAGCTCCTGCACTAGAAACACAAGTCCTTGCTGGGGTCTTTCTGGAGCAAAAATTAATTCCATGCAGTATCAAGAATGTACATGCTGAATTAAAAGAAAACACAATTCCATTTTAAGAAACAGTATTTGGCTCTTGAAATTCTTCCCTTTGAGAKAGGCACGGGCTGCCCAGAGAAGGTGTGGCTGYCCCATCCCTGGAAATGTYCAAGTACAGATTGGACAGGGCTTGGAGCAACCTAGGCTAGTGGAAGGTGTCCTTGCCCATGGCAGGGGGGTGGTACAAGATGATCTCTAAGGTCCCTTCCAACCCAAACAATTCYATGATTCTATAACTTAATTAAGACATTATGTGCTATCAACCCAAAATCTTACAAGTCAGAAAGTTGCGKAAATGGAATATGAATTCCAGAAACTAAGGTGCAACTGGGTAAGTGCAAAAAAAAGCACAAAATTTTGTTTAGTGTGGGATCACACAAAGCATCTGTCTTAAAACTTCGACTTTAGACCTCCAAGCACTTCTAAAAATTACCATGTTTCTACTGAGTTCAAAAAAGAAATGCTCTGATTACAACTTTTTAACATACAACACACAACCTTTGGATGTCTGTTCCTGACCACTCAGGTTTAGCTCACCTCCCAGACATATGTGGCTGCTACTCACATCAAATTTAACTTCCTATGTGAATGCCAAGGTGCTGCATAGTTTAGCCTAAAGGTCATTCAGCCTGATTACTTTGATAATAAAAGCCATCATGTGKTGGTAACACACCTGACAGCCTTCAAGAAGCAACAGGAGTAGTCTGGCTATTACTGTAATCAGMAAAGAAACTGGATTAAGAGTAACTGTCCTCTTCAAACAAATCCGTTTCACCAAAGATATTCCTTGGATCCTTATTTTATTACTTCAAGAATTCCCAAAAGCCACATGTTAGTGACACTCAAAATACTTTGTTTCATGAACATCCAAGTGATTCATTTTTTGCCATCTTGATGCTGTGTCATCACTAATTAGTACAGACAAAAAAAAAATCATAGCATGCCCTGATGCTTTTTCCAAACAAATTTAAAGTCTCCATGTTTTCGACACTCACTGAAGTTAATTCAAATTTATTTTCACCCAGTCAGGAGTCTGTGACCACATTAAAAGGATTGTGGAAAAGAGCCGGGAACGTTCCCAGTTCTGTATTCACATCCTGCGACTCACCCTCCAAACTCACTTGCAAAGGAACTCATACAATCTTTCTCTTTTCCAGAGGTACTTATGGAGTGCCCTTTCTTCATCTCTCTCTGATTGTTTTGGGTTGTTTTAACAACTGTACCTCCACAGAATAATTTTTTGACACTGGTATAGATAGTCCCCAATACCTGGGGACGAAGAATTCAAGAACTATGTAGTGCAATGTCTTAATCTTCCTAGGCAAGAATGGAAAACGGACTTCTCAAGTGGACTGAAAATACACACATTGGGTGTATTTCTATACTACAGAAAACAAATGTACATTGTGTGAAAGGAAGAAAGARAACAATGGAATACTTAATGCACACTCAGGGATCCAAGAAACTCATGTCCCATGCCCTGCTTCTTTTAACTCAAAGCAAGGACTGACAGCTTGGATCTCCCATGCTTCAAACTGGATGCCAAGCCATGTGACAGAGCTATTCCAAGACACTCAAGATAGGCCCTGAGCAGAAATTCCATCCTTGTCAGAGCCAAGGCTGCAAACTGATCAATTTTGACACAACTTGCACTCTAACTGGTAGAAGATTAACTGACCAAATTATCACATTCAGGAACCGGGGCAGGGGGAGAGGAGGGGCTTGGGAAGTAAACTCTTGGAGTAAGGCTGCTGCCGAAGGGGGAGAAAACTGCCTGCACCAGCAAGACGCTGTCCTAGACACAGTCTGGTACCTGCAAATCCCTGAGGCATCCCGAGCATGGCACCACAGGCAGGCAAGTACCAGAGCCCAGGTCAGAAAGGGCTGCAGAGGGACAGAGCTAGCACATTAAATCCGAGTTGGAGAAGCTGGAATGAGGCAGGAAGGACAGCGTGTGCCTGCTGGGAGGCTCGTCCCACTGCAGAGGAGGGGAGAGACAAACCAAGCAGGACATGCTCAGAGATGCAGGTTCTTCAAACCTCCCAGCTGTTAATGCTGTTTTTAAATGGTACTTCTGCCTGATTAGCAACTGCAACTGAAAGCCAAACTCCACAGTCTGAAGTACAACTTATGCATATGTGTCTGCACTGTGTATGGATTTTGATAACACAGAGTGTTGAAACATTTATAAACAATTCTAAACAAGAGTTCAGTTCCAAACTCAACAGCCTGGAGTCATTCTCATTTAACACAGAATTTATTATTCATTTTAATGGAAAAATATTCAGTCACATTCACCCAGACAAAAAGCCAGCTGCAAGGGCAGCAAGCAATGAAGAAGACGTGCATCAGCAAAGGAGCTGCTGCCAAGCTAATGCCACTACATCCACTACATTCCCTGCACAGCCAGGGAAAGAGAGGTTTCAATTGTTTCTACAAATGACTCCACTGGTAGCACCAAGCCACAGGTGTACAGATGGAAGAAGGACGATGGATCATACAACAGCTCTAACTGATGATGTGAACTGTAACTTACAGGAAGATCACTGACTGACAGAAATTAAAAATACACACTATTGATTTTAGTTATTAATGGCAGAGGAATGATATGCTAAACAGTTACTCCGTGATTTTATTTTTTTTTTGCTAAAGCAAGGCTCTTCTTCACTCTTAAACATGACATTAAGAACAGAGTTGTGAAAACAGAGTATAGAAGACTGCACTTCATTTGGAGACAGTTACCAAGCAAATACTTACCCCAGTCCAACATCCCCCACCCACTTAGAATAAACAATAAACTGCAGCATATCTGATTTAATGGGACTAGTATTCTTTAGAAATAGTTGATTTATAATGTCATTAGTATGAGGAAAACATAACATGCATCCTTTCATTTTGGCACAAGCTACAATAAAATTTGCAGCCAGAAATTAGTAAACAACTCTTTCTTCTTCTGCTATCTCTAGGAAGAAAATCCCCAAACTAACATGTTGATTCTGGAGCTGGCCAACCCTTCCTTGCAGTTTTTGCATTGCTGTGGTTGAGCTGTGTTCTCACTGCTCTAACACAGGTTTGCCACAGCACAGACATCTGTATACTCATGTTTTACTGACAAACACCTGCAGCAAAATGATTCCCAAGTGAAGCAGTACCCACATTTTCAGTTCATATGCAGGCATCTACCTCCCAGAACTACCTACACACTCATTCAGGCAGTGAACATCCAATTTCTTTGGCCAAAGTCACCAAAACTGCAGAACCTGCTTATCAAAACTGCACAAAAAATATACCTGCAACTACAGAAGTAAAGAACTATTGCAACAATGTTTTGTAAGGTAATTGTAAATAAAGATATCTAAGGAAATAATAGCAAGAGGAGATAATTTAAGTGGCTATTTTAAAAGAACCAGTAACCAGGAATTACTTTTCTTTTTAGTGAATTCAAACTTACCTTACTGGCTTCAGGAAGACTTTGTCAGAACCATCTTTCAGCTGGTTTCTAAATATTTGTCAAAGGATTCTTTATTTCAACTTCATCTACAGTTGTGTTCTCAATTCAGATGACCCCATTCAAAAGTCAAATGTGGCTGCATCCACAGAAATGAGCTTTACAAAAAACTCACGGTTTTGTTTTGCATTTAACACTGGATTYTCTTTATCACCACATATGATCCACACAGGCAGAAAAATACAATGCTGCTCCTAAGTGGGCCACAGATATGCACACTTTAACAAGACTGCCCCACAGGCTACCCAGCAGCTGCATTCAGCTGATCATTTACTGCCAACAGCTGTCCCTGACAGCAAACTCCACTTGCTTTGCCATAGGAACACCTATCTGCAACCACAAACATCAAGAYCAACCAAATAATCTCATGGATACTAACTAGGAGGTGCTAGAGGGTAAAATGATGCAGCCCAAATCAAACTAAACTGAATGTAAGCAAATACAAATCAAACAGAAGATCTCAAAAAGCCTATTATGGCCTCCAAGGTTTAATTTCTTAATTCAAACTCAAAAAGGAATAGAGATGAAGAGCTGGAAGAAGACAATACACCCTAAAGCCTTGAGTCTCTAGTTACATCTCTGTTCTGTGCAGGGAGATGAAATGTTAAAGAGGAAGCRTAAGTCAAAAAGAAGCAGGTGAGAATAACTTGTGACTTTGAAGAAAAACTGCAGCATCCCTCCACAAATAAATGCAAGTGGAGAGTAAGAAGAAAGCCACAAGAGATAAGGACCAGTATCTACTTCTTGTACAGTGGTGTCATCTCATTTCTCACAGTGAGTGAGGTCATCTGCAGCATCAATTCTAGGAACAAGGTGATGGAAATGGAAAAGCACAGTTAGGTCATCATCGAATCACAGACTGGTTTGGGTTGGAAGGGACCTGGAAGGGACCTTAAAGGGACCTGCCATGGGCAGGGACACCTTGCACTAGACCAGGTTGCTTCAAGGCCCATCCTAGCCTTGGACACTTCCAGGGATGGAGCATCCACAGATTCCCTGGGCAACCTGTGCCAAGGCCTCTCCACTCCCACACGGAATAATTTCTTCCCAGTATCCCACCTAACTCTACCCTCTGTAAGTCTGAAGCCATTCCCCCTTGTCCTGTCACTCCAGGCTCTTGTCAGAAGACCCTCCCCAACTGTCTTGTGGGTCACCTTAGTCCCTTCCCCCTTCTCCTCCCTCTTCATTACTTCCGACCAATTTAGGGTAAATTTGCAAAGTCATTCTTTGGAAATACTTTTAATTGCTTAGATGAAAATTCTTCAAGCCACAGAAATTCAGCTTCTTTCTGCGAGGGAAATCCTAATCACTCACAGTTTACCAGCACTGCTGGCTTGAGCMATGTCAGATGTTTCCTCACAGAGGTCAGGTTTGCCAATACTCTTGTTAGGAGAACCCAGGGCAAAACATGAGATAACAGCATCTCCTAATGTGGCCTTCCAGAGTCGGGTTAGCAGCATGGAAAAGGAGAGGGAGGCTTTGATGACAATGTACACACAATTAACAACAGACCAAATGGTCATTTACTATCAATACTTTAAATAACTTCCTTTCAAAAGTGCAACTGGTTAATCTCCTAAATTTATCTTTTATTTATTTTATCTTTATCATCTAACTCCTATTTTATTATTTAACTTCAGACATAAATCAGTTCCTTTCCCCACTGCACCCCCTCTGYAAAATCCAGATGAATGCAAACAGCCATGGAATGTGCACAGCACCAATCCCAGGTAAAGATGTACAGAGGGAAAACAGCAAAAACATTTAATAGCAGAAACATTAAATTCCTGGGGAGTTCAAAATAAGGTCCAGAGAATTCAAAGCAAAAGTCAGCAGTGACTCTTCATATATTAAGGTGCACATGCTGACCTGGAGCATGACTGKGCAAAGTGTCTGGCTGTGGGTTTTGTTCTGCTTTATTTTCTTTATAAACATCCCTGTGTTGGATGGTGCAGCCATGTCAAGCCTTCTGACCAAAAACTCTCCAGAAACATGATGCCAGTCAAAGGGACAAAGGCTCAAAGAAGCTTCTGGATACACCTTGGTTTAACCAGTTTTGATTATGTTCAGACATAGGAGAATGTGTCCAATCCACTGTTGTCTTAACTTCCTGGGATACTCTCAGGTATATAACAACATTAGAGAGGAATATTAAGTAAGGAATAAGGAAGGAAAAAGAAAAGAACCCCATCTCACTACACTCGGTAGTCAGGAAAGCTGGAGAGACCCAAGCCATGATCACAGCCAGGCACAGTGTGGGCAGACACTGTGTAAAACTTCCCCAGGCAGTAACCCAGGTCAAACCAGGTACAGTGCAGTCATTTTCTGAACACTAATCATAATTAAGTAGAAGCATAATGGGAATTTCAGTTTCAACCTTCCAAAGCCCTCAGATATTCTCAATTAAAAAGCATAGAATAAAACTGTCTTTCTACCTGCTAATCTTGCCACTCTCCCAAGAGATTTGAAAACTAAGCTTTCTTTTTGCCAGCTTGTGCCTTATCACTGGCTTAAGAAATAATCCTGCAGTCAGAAYAAAGCATTTTTTCCTCGTGGTGTGTAAGTTAGATCAAAATCTCACTCTGCCATAGGAAATACACTAAACACAGAAAATAAAGATGATACAACTCGAAAAACAGGAAGGACACATTAAATACCATTCTGTAAGTAGTTTTCCTGACTATACCTTTAATACCTGTGTCCCAGCCTATTAATCTATAAAATATTGATAGCAAAGAATCTGAAGAGACTTAAGTGATTYATATTTGTAGACCAGTTCAAGATAGTCCACTGAGGAACAACACGTGCAAACTGCTCTTGTAGCTCTCATCTGAAAAACGTGACATTCCAAGTTATTGTAACATTTGCCTTCCTTGGCAAAAAGTGAGGACACTTGCATTACATGAGGCTGAGTTTGAGCTGTCAGAGCCAACACGACCCTTTGCTGACAGCCCTAACATCAGGTAAGCCCTGGATGCATTACCGTGGCTGGCACTGAAGATAAACCATCCCCCTTCATATAATTCCTTTCCCCTTCCTACTTAGAACAGAAGCAGTAAAAACCACTCGATCCTGCACCCCTCCAGAGCTAAAAGGTTTAACACTACCTGCCAAAATCTCAGGTGATTACAGCCCACTCCATGATAACTGCTACTGTTCCTCTCACCAGCTGAGGTGTTGAGGTGCCCCAGCTAAGCAGGGCAAGCTTGAGCAGTTTAATGGTGMGTCATTCCCAGACCACTTAGGACACAGGAACTGTCGCGTGGGCAGCTCAGCAGGCAGACACTGAGGYAAGAAACCCTCTCTTAAGGACAATAATCTCCTTAGCTGGTATGTCAGGAGCTGAAAAGGGACATATGAACAAGCCCTGTTCTGTCCCACCCTTCTGCCAGGCAATCCCTGCTGCTGGCTGGCACGTAGGGTCAGGAGAATCCTGTGTCCYACCCACAGGCTCATGGAGGGAACAAGCCCTGCAATGCTCTCCCCTTAACACCACAGCAATTATGTCAGAGGGCTTTGAGGTCACAGCAGAGACTCACACCTCCGRGTGACCACATCTGGACACCCCATAATCTGGATTTCCTGAGCAGTCAGGYACTGATATCCCAGAATTTGCGACAGAAAAATGTTTTAAATGCAAAGGATTCATTTAATGTTTTTACTGCTTACATTTTATTATTTATAAAATGACTGATGCATGATACTCATAGCTTGAGAAAGGAAGAATTAACAGATGGATATTCATATTTCATTATCAACATTCATTACCCTCTATTATCATTAATCTGTCAGTACCTGCCTCTACCAGTTAATTCCTCTGACTTTCCCCAATCTGCACCTTGTTACAATATAATGTCTCGTGTCTGTAAGGACAGGAGAATTTGGCTGCTTGAAACTGGCAGCAAGTAATTTACATTTGGGCTTTGTTAAAATGACAGTGAGCATCATTGAGGCCAAATGTAAAAGCCAGGCTGGAGGAGGTTATAAAAATTTCAAGTGGCAAGTGTCTCTCCTTTTATCTGACAGTTATTAGTAAGAGGCCATATGTCATTGTAACACACAAAATTTAAACACAGCAGACAGAGGTAGAGCTTCAAATTACAACAATTTGTAGAGCACCCTCCCTCTACAAATGGTTTGCTTCCTACTGATGGGACAGAATTAAACTGAGGCTGGAAGTGAAGAGTTCCTCTACCAGCAACCAAAGCCATCACATCCTGCACTGTTGGATGCCTCAAAGGCATAGGATACTTCGAGGACTCATTTATTACCTGCCCCTCAATTTGTATGGATATTTAATCTTAGGTAAGARAGGCATCTGAAATGCTTCTATCAGGGAATGCTCCATTTCAATAAAATCAAACATATTTCTACTAGTTGAGTAATTGAGAGGAAAAAAGAAACTCAAAACGTTTCAACCACAACTTTAGCCTGGCCTTACTCTGCACACCTTGGGGTTCAACGCTAAGGCTGAACTCTTTTGTTTTAGATATCTCATTCTCAGGAATTACCAAGGGGCACTAACCACTAGTAAAAATGCACCACAATGTTTAATGTACTCACTTCCTTTATCCACAGCAATTTAGGTGGCTGCATTTCCACAGACATGGCTCCCCCTACATAGTTCAGARCCCTGTGTTGCGTCGCATTGATGCGCTCGACTTGGCTCACTGCACGATGGTCCATCCACATGATCACATTCCTATGGTTCTGTCCTGGGGGAAAAACAGAAAAAGAGATTATTTTAGGTCTGGTTTATCCCCATCTAAGTACTGTAAGTTACTAGACTGTAAACTGCTTTCCGCTTTCACTTCTRCATTGAAAACTCAAATTCTATTTGTGTTAATAATCCACAGCGGATATCTAAAAATAAAATTTTAGTCCTCTGAGCCAACTTTAGGACATGCTGAGCACTGAGAATGCTGACTGAAACCTGTGAGGCTTGTTAGCATCCAAGAACTGTGAAACCCCATGCTCTCTTGTATTTCATTCAAAGAACTCAAAGTTCACATATTTAAAAATTGGTGACCAAGAATTAAAAACGTGAAAAAATCTGAACAATTATGTTGAAAATTGAACTTAACTCAGTTAGTCAGCTAGCTACGACAGCTACAGGGATTCTCTTTCCTTTTCTATGGTTATGAGAACTACCCTGACTCCTTTTAGAAATACAGTTTCAGGGGGAATAAYTTGCTGAAATGCTTTGATTTTGGATGTGCAAGGAAAAAGCCTTTGGCAAGTCTGCATCACATACGAATGAGAACAGGAAGCAAAGAACATTTGATCAAAATTAACCTCCAGAGGACCTGCCAAACAGATGGAACAGTAATCCAGGTGACACTGCAGATCCCTCTCTGGCTAAGTACACTGCACACTTCACAGACACTCAAGCATCACCTTGCAAACATAGTCCAAAACAAGGCAGAAGTGTGAGGCACATCAGTATTTCTAAGATGGACTGAAATACAACTTAGAACTGTGAAACTGCCTGAAACCCCACCATTGCAAGACTCTTCACAGCATTACAGTATTGAGTGAATTCTTGTCTTGTTATTTAGTACCACCACTGTGTAAACTCAAATTTCTTGGGGATATCGCAGCACAAAAACTGAGAACTAAATTTGACTCACTAGACCCAAAATAGCCCCAGATATCATTAGGCATTGAATAGATTGTAAGAAACTCTCAAAACGAAAAATAAATAATCTGATCTAAATTTAGAGAAGGACATTTTGGGGGCAAAGCTGGTTTTTTGAGAAGGATAGGAGGAGATGACAAACACATCTGAGAAYAGAAAGGGAGCATACACAGAATTATGATTATGTCTCTGTAACTACTGATTGGGCATACACCTAATCTTAAATGGGATTCACTGGGGAAAGAAGTGCAGAACAGACTTTTTGTGAGTCTTCTGAATCATCTACTCAAAAACTAATAAAAACCCCTGGATTCTTAGAAAAAGGTCACAGACTGTTTCTGAAGTTTAGCACTGTCCTAGCACTTTGTCCTAGACAAAGACAGGACACCAGTGTAATAAAATAGACAAGTTGAGCCTCTTGCCTGCAGCTCCATGACAGAGCAAGCAGTTAGACTATACTAACACTAACATTTTTAACATTCCTTTAGCCAGTGTGGATGGGCATTTATAYACACTACAAAAGCCATGATCAGTAAAGTCTGAAGAAGAAGAAAACATGCAGAAAAAAAAAAAAAAAGAGCATAGATTTCCCTAAGAAGCAATTTCTCAGAGCCAAGATGAATGAATGGGATCTTAAGATGCCAAATATTTAACCAAACAGTAAGCAATTCTCATCTCAAATTTAATTTTGCAGTAAAACAGTAAAAGCAAAAAAAAAAAAAATCCTTTTGTGAAAAAAKATTTTGTGTCACCTCCATCTCCCAGAGTCAGCCCTGTCACTTGGCATTTGGCTAAATCACTGGTCAAACACACACAGTRACGCCCCTTGCTGTGTGCAGTCCTACCTTCACAGTTGACTGCCAAAGGCTGGAACTGTTTATCCACCACAACAAGGGAACACGTGGCATCAAACCCAAGCCCTCGGATCTGGCTGGCATCCACCCCCCAGACAACTTCCTGAAAATACACAAAACAGGAATACAAATATATCCATACATGTGCAAGTACCACGTGAACTAATGAGTACAGAAAATGAGTTACAAGTTAGAAAATCAAGCTCAAACTCTGAAATTCTCTGAATTTAGTATTCTTTAAAACTTCTAAGTATGAACATATCAAATTACCAGAAATTCTTTGGGTTTCAAAACTGAATTCAGAGGTCTTTGATAGCTTTTTAATTTTACTAGCCACAGTCCTGAATAAAAGCAGGAAGCACAAAAATATCAGAAAATAAGGGTAGCAGACAACCTGCAATGCTAATTTTCTCTCTTTTCTAAAGCTTGGAGTTGATCTGCATGTGAAACATGGACACAGGATTAGGACCAAGTGTTTCCATCAGTTACTCCCAGCTGACTTCCCACCTGTGGCAGCAACAATCTTCCAGAATTGCTTCGGTAATATTGTGCCACAGCTTTTTGCCTTGCAATACTRAAGGGTCCCAGAAATAAAGCTGGTCAAGACCTGTAGCCACGATAACACCTTTGCCAYGCACACCTTTGCTCTGCTACCAAGAGTTTGAATAGCATAATTTTTGGAAGGTTTTCCAAAAAAAAAAAAAAACCCAAACCATTGCCTCAAAATGCCTGAACTTCATGGCTTCCAGCAGCACTGGAAAAAAAAACACAACACCCACATGGATTAAGTGCCAAATGAGGTTGCAAGACACCTAAAATGTAGCAGAGTAATAAATTGCCACTTCTCGGCAACAATAAAAATATCATTATTTTAATTAGTACTATAAGGAAAGACTTTCACTAGACTTGCACAGTGCCAGTCTCTTACTGGCTCTGTAAAACTGCAGTTTCTGAGACTATTTTATTGCTTACATATAAGAGATTGCATTTAAAGAGGTCCAGAGTAAGAACAAAGCAACTCAGACAGAGAAAAATCAAATAAGCAGAATAAGAGTTGCTTTGCTTTAACATCAAGCTGTTTCTTCCTATCACTCCTGTCACTCGTTCTTTTCCTTCCATTTCACTCACCTCCTCTTCTCCATCTCAGGGCATTTCTGCAGACCCACACTCATTAATGTTTGAAAAGGCTGATCAATAACAGGACAGTGGGTGAACTGTCCATCTGCAAATTACCAAGGGTATCATGAATATTTAAAAAGCCAACCTTAGAACATGGAGCAGGCCAGGGCTTTACTGAGGAAGATGAAATGGCCTCTGTGTGCACTGCCAAGCAAGGTCTCTAATTTACCTTTACCTCCAGCATGTACAGACATCCCTGGATCAGAGGATACAAATTTCCCCCTATAGTAAAGTCTATTTCAAACTGGTTTTATGCTTGATACCATTCACAGACATTTATTATTTATTTTGATCTTATAATACTGGATCCTCTTATAATGTGCTACGTTAGGGACCATCCACAAACCAAATTACAATTTCTCTACAATAAATTCTCCTTTGTGACTCCAGTGCAGCACAATGCACATCTTTAAATACATGCACTGCCAGGTTCTGAGCAACCTTGACTTCTCCAAGACCTGTCTCATGGGTAGAACACACACCAACTAAACAAACCTCACAGATGTGAGACCTGAGGGCAGGGGGTAAGTCCTCCCCCTGCAAAAACAGCACAAAAAAAGGCCTTTCATTCTATTGGCAGTTGTAGCCTGGGATTTTTTCACTCTGGCCTTCAGCTCCTCACCAGTAAAACAGMCATTGTGAGGCTACATCAGCCTCAAGGTGCCTTTAATGCACAAGAATGGTTACAAGTTACACAGCAYGAACAGACCTGAATGGAAGTGACAGGCACAGGGACTGCAGAACCGTAAACATTCAAAACTTGAAGAGCCACCTGCAACACAAATCCTTCATTTTCCTTGTCTCTGCCTACCTTTGTGACAGAGCAGCAGGCAGCCCAGATGTCTGCAGAGGACTGCTCATAGTGGTCTGGCTGGGGCTCCCAAACCTGGATTGGTTGCTCTGCGTGTGCCACCACCGTCCCAAACCCATCCACCAGAGCCGCGCGAACGCTGGCTGAGCCAACGTCAATTCCAACATAGTATTTCACTGCAGTTTGCTTCCCACTGGGCATTTTYAATACAACCTGTTGAAGGGAAAGAAAAAGAAAAGGGGTTAAAAGCAGATAAAATGACTGATGGAGAACAGTGCCRAGAGCTGCTGCCTCCCATCAAGCCGAACATCCCACCTGTGGTGTGATGYTGGTAATTATAAAGTAACTATGTGACATTCAGGTACATGTTACTCAGAGGAAAAAAAGAACAAATAAAGTTAGGTTTTCAAGAGCTCTCGACCATCAATTCACRCTACTTTAAAGACTCAGAAAATAATTTGCTGAAAATGTGTTTAGCTATGAGAGCATCCTGTGAAATCTCTGCCTACTCTGACACCCTACAAGAACAAAGTGAGGTTAAGTTAATTGATTTAATTATTCAAAATGTGTTGCTTATTTCACTGTATTAAGTTTAACTATTTGACATTTAATACAGTGACAAATTCACCGTTCTTAATTTCTCACACTTTGTTCTTAATTAATAGTTAACATTTACATTTTAATCAAGCTGTGAGAATGCTAAGAGGATARAAGTCTTTGAAACGTCAGACAAGTACCAAGTTTAGTGGTTGTATRAATCTATTACATCTCTGAAACACATGAAACTCAGCTGACACACAGCTTCTGATATTCAGAAAATTAATGGATCGAGTACCATTCGATGAACACATGGTATTTACARAGCATCAAAATGGCTGTACTTAAAAACAGTCCACTTCTCCCAAAGAAATGACCTGGATAATTTCTGGATTTGGCAGATCAAGTGGTTAAAGATGGGAGTAYAGGCGAAGGTGGGAAGATTTGCAAAGTCCTGGTTAACAGAATATGATTATTCACATTTCAAATTAATTTTTTTTCTTTTTTTAATAATAACATTGAGTACAGGTCAGGATCTACTGGCACAACATACGTGGCTCTTCACATCCATGGCTGGCTTGTAACCACTGCTGATGATGGATTTCGCAGATCTATGATCACTCAGCGTAAGAGGTAGCAGGTGAAACACAGAAGGAAAAAAAAAAGGGTCCCTTTTCTCAGAAAACTCCAAGCATGATTCTGGATAATAATTAATTAGGACAAAATTTCCTTTGCACTGAACACGGCATAAAACAGCACCTTGGCTGAAGCAACCAATAGAGGCTTCCCCTCCTCCCACCCCTTAAACAGCTCATGGAAATGTGGCCGGTGTGTGGAGATCTGTTATCACACAATCATTTTGTCCTGCTTCAATCTGACACTCCATGCCTAGACCCCCACTGCTGGGTCTGTCTTTGCTCTTTGCTTGGACAGCACGAGGGAGTTCTGTCCATCACTGAGCTCCTAAGCAGCCTGGTACAGACCAAAGCAGTTACCACGCCGCATTCTGCTCACACTGTGCAGGGTCACCAGAGTAGTTGTACAGATCACCAGTTTCTAATAATGCCAGAAAGTAGAAAAAACTCCAAGATATAGAGCATATTGTGGTCCTGCTGGAAATACTGGCTCCAGCCTCTCAGCATGCTGGTTCTGCCCAGCAGATTAGGTGCAACACACACTAATCTTGTTAAGCAAGGTCATGTGTCCAAGCGATGAGCAATCAGCTAAAAATAATGGTGTGCCATGAGTCTAACACCTAGGAATATTGGCAAGAAAGCCTGCTTTATTTTCTTGGCCCTGGCTCTGTGACCTGGTCAGAGGAACAAAAGCCAATTCCTCTGCCAGAGAGGACAACTTTGCAGCTATGGGTGATTAATACTGCATCTGTCACCTGGGGGGTGACAGCACTCGGCTTCTCCCTCTTAGCCCTCGGCTGGAAAAGCAGTTTTAAGACATTCTTTTCAACAGATGCTGTTCACTTTTAATTTTGCACTCCACCTCCCCAAAGCTCCAAACGCTGGCTGCAGGTGCTCCTACTTATTTGTGAGAAATTTTACTATAAAGATATTTCATAAGACTGTTCCTGATACTATCTCACGAATTTCCCTGTTTTTCCCCTATTTCGGCTCTGCCTTTAGCTGCTGACTCATAAAAAGTTGAGAATAAACCACAAGCTGCAAATCAGATTCTTTTTTTTWAAACATAGGCAAATCTTTCTTACTTGCTTTTCACAAAATACAAATAGCAAAAGGAGTATTTTATATCCTGCCTCCTGCTCACACACACAATATTACTCTAAATTTCTCTTCCTTGTATGGCAGCCTTGGTTTTAGCTCATTAATGTGTTTTTGCTACTTAGAGAACAAGCTCAACAGATGTTAGAAAATTAAGCTCACAGTACCTCCTACTCAGCACTTAAAATTATGGCTTTGCATTGGATTCTTCCCACAAACATTTGAAACCTGGAACCCAATCCGCCCATGTAATGTTTACTTTCCTTTTTTCCTTACTAAGCAACCAGGATGTGCCTGTGTGAGTGACTGGGCAGGAAGCAGAGTTTGTTTATGTGCTCGAGCAGTACATATCAGCCTATGCACATCCACCAGTTTACTGCTGCCAATCAATGGGAATAGGAAAGAGTTAAGTGACAGCCCAAAACCAAGAACCCCAAACCTATTTTAACTGGTCTCTTTCTGAATAAAGTTCACCTAGATTCACAAAGCAGTACTCAATATCTTACGGGGRAAAAAWGGTTATAGGTAAATATTAATCCTTTTTCAAGCACAGCAAGCTCTAAGTTACAGAGGCTGTTCAAAGTAAAGTGTCTCTGCAACAGGATCTGATCTGCCTGCAAAAACATTTGATGGCAAGGGTTTTTTTGGAATACCAATCATCTGGTATGCCACCTACTTATCAAGCACATCCACAAAAAGCATTGTCATCTCTTGGTCATGAATGTCACCAATTACAAACCTGCCCAAAGGTATTTCTTGAGAACCTAAGAACTCAGCAGAGAAGTTGGTGGAAAATACTTAGCTGAAGCATGTTAATAAGAATTTTAAAAGGAATGTTGTGATTCTGTTTTGTTTCCAGAAGACTCTTTTGGTACAAGAAGCTCCAAATCAGAAATTAAGAAGCTCTTTAATGGAGTTCAGAGGCAGCAGAAGGTGCCAGGACAAACTTCTTGCGTTGGAATCCAGACACCAACATYCACTGCCATGTGCAAAGAAAACTGCTGTGCAAATAAAACTTTGGTTTGGATTTTGTATCCATGGGATTCTTCACTTCTGCAGGCAATACAATCGTGAGGAAAACTGAACCAGAAAAATGACTGAAAAAAAAATGTCCTAAAAGTCCAGTCAGACAGGTCAGTTCCTCAAGCACAATATTCCTCAAAAGACACCAAAATGTTTTATGCATGGATGATGCAGGTTCATGGACTTCCAAGTGGTGGAAAGCAGTGGAGATAGCACCTTCTCAATCCCTGAAGTATCTAACTCAGGAAGCCTGGCTCCTTGCAGTCAAGAGAAAAGGCCTTCAGAACTTCAATACAGCCTTGTCTGTCCATTGCAGAATTAAGGCCTCATATTTTCAACTTATTATTTGAATTTGCAAACAGAAGGAGAGAGGCAGAAAAAAAATAAATTAAAAGACATGTCCAGCTTGACCGTGTTAATCCATGACTACAACTGCTAAGTCAGGACAAGAAGCCAAAATTCCCTCCAAGCACTAAACCAGCAATGGCCTCTTTCTCCRCAAATCACAGCAGGGACAGAATGGCTTTTCAAACAAGCATTTATGATCAAAAGGCTACAGCATATTATAAATATTTATATGGCCCATTAAATAATAGTCTGTATAAATATTATTCAAAATGTGCAYGCTGGAAACCACAGACTTCCCAGTTTATCCTTATACAAATGTGTTAGTTTTCCCACATAGGCAATGAAGAAAGAAAAAGGAGGGGTGAAACTCAGTTGCAAAAATATTTCTTTTTAAAAAAAAGAAAATCCTTAACATTATTTACTTTAATTTAAAAGGAATGAGTAAGTAACCAGACGACTGTTTCAGGACCACTCTTAGACTCGTCTGTCCTACTTTACTTCACGGTTATCAAGTTGCCAGGACGTACCTTTCTGTTAAAGCCACAGGACAGGAGGGCTGCACTCTCACATCAACACAGGCCCAAGCTCAGCACAAGATTTTAGCAGCAGCAAGTCCAGATTTTGCGGCACCGTGTGCTTAAACACAAGGAATTAGGAAGGACTGGCATGTCTGTTTTAAACTTTGATCTTTGGAACGCTGCGGGCTGCCCAGACCCGGGATCATGGATAAACAGTGTGTTTTCAGTAGTACAGCTGTGCTTTTCCATGGATTACCAAGAAAAAGATTAATAGGCTCAAATTAGGCTTCATAATCTTTGTGTGAAAAGATGTAAATATGCTAAATAAAAGCTGCTTTTCAATTGTAGAAAGGAGATAAACCAAAAGAAGCAATTTGACATTATCCTGGAAATCCAGCACTTTGTTGGCTTTCTAGAGTTACAGTAAACCAACACAAGTGGTGGTGGTGGAGTGGCAATCTTTTCTTGAAGACAGTGAAATCCCTTTCTTCTTCCAGGTTCTGTAAATCCTGTTTGAATGTGGAAAGAGAAAGAAGGCACATGTCTGTGTGGGAGAGCAGGAGCAGATGGAGAATTCTAACACTGTGTTGAAGGGCAGTACTAATATAGAAAATATCCTTAAATGCCCAAGGGACTGTGCTGTAACTATCAACAAGTACTTATTTTTCAGCCACCCCACAGCAAACAAAACAAAAACAAGGAACAAAAGCACACCTCATCTCCCCTCTTCCCTTCCCCAAACAGAAACACGTACCTGCAGGATCTCCGTCTTAGGAATGTGAGAACTGTGTTAACAATAACAAAACTGGAATAAATAAAAATGGAGCTAGGRAATATATGCTTCTTCACTGAAAACCAAACACCTCTAGATTCTTTCAKCCATTCTCTGGTACATTCTGTGGAGCTTTCTCACATCCTACAACAAGGAAAAACAGCCTCAAACAGTGGAAGGTACCTCATTTTAGTAGTACGATCTGACCCTGACTCCAGTTCCATAATATCTAGATTGTTCCACCAAAACCTTCCTAATTGCCCCCCTGACATTGTAATGTAGTCTCAATAAATCCCACCACAGGCAGGACTGAAAATATTCTACTGTTCTCCTTTTCTCTCTATAAATAATTCACTATGTACTAATTTGCTGTAATGTCTCTCCGTATCTTTTTTTTTTCCCCTTGCTTTCAAGTGTCCAAGACAAAGTCATTACTTCATTGCTGCCCTCTGCCCTCTAATTCTATCTTTTGGATTTTAAATACTCTCAGGCCAAACTAATTCCACCTGCTCTGATATAAAGCAAGGCATATCCAGGTTTATCCTGGTGTAACCAATAAGTGGAGAAATGAAAATGACTGAGTAAATTATTCTAAGAAATTAGATCCAAAATTTATTTCTTTTCAGCTTCTACTGCCTCCACAGACATCTCACTCAGGAASAGCAGAAAGATGTCAACATGACCAGTGCCAGTAAATACCAAGCTCTTAAATGTACAACAGACTTGGTTTTCTCTATTTTCTGCTCRAGAAGTGATTTGTACGAAACAGAAAAATGATCTGCTCTCCTTCCAGTTCCTGTCTTCAGCTCACACGGGCACACACAGCCTGTGGTACTGATGATCAAATAAGAGCAATGGCATTCTGGCCCCTGATTAAAGAGCAGAGCGCGGCTGTGCTGGGTCAGATGAAAGGTCCAACGAGTCCAGGATCCTCCACAAACAGCAGAAGCCATAAGAAAAGCATATGCCTGCCCTTTTCATCCTGCAGCACTTCCCCAGGACACCTTCTTCCTCCTGCTATCTATAGTAGAGGCACTTCCTGAGCCAGAAATTTTATCTTTAGGATTAGCAGACCTTGAAGGCTTTTTCCTCTCTAAATTTGTTTGTGCTCTTTCTGAATCCAGGGAAACTTTTGTAACTGCAAACTACTGTGGTAGTGAGTTATACAGTTCTGTGTAAACAATACAAGAAAAAGCCCTTTGGTTTGTTGTGAGCRTGCCACCTGCTAGTTTTGTTTGATGTGTCTGAGCTCCTGAGCTAGAGGAGACATTAAGCAATTGCTCTGTATTTACCTTCTCCGTGCAGTCATGATTCCATCGCATTCTGAATCATTCCTAAAGGGCTCACTGCAGCTATCCACAGACCACGGGTGTTGAGCTGAACTGACAATCCCAACGTGGTCAGGTAAGTCAAAAAGCATTTTCCTGCTCATGGATGCGACACTAACAAGTACTATAATACACTTCATTAGTAAGTACTAATAAACAGCAAGAAATGATCCAAAGACTTTGGGCAAGTGGAGATATTGCTCAGAGATGCTCACAGTAGGAAAACAACGTGTTGGTGTCAGCTGAGGGGCTGTTCTGGAGCACTGAGGTGGCTATGGGAGGCCAGGGATTTCCAACTTCAGGCAGCTCCCAAAACACTGGCCTCACAACAGAGGGATCCAGGACCTCCTTCCAACTACATGCTTGGAGAAAACTCAGGACTACTGCTCACCCTGCTTTTCCTTGGAAGGAACATCCAGGCCCTGCCGTGGTTGCTGCATGCCCCATGGGCTCCTCATGGCAGCAGCACAAGGCCCATGCCGAGCACACCCAGCTGCCCTGAGTCCTCCCTGGCCTGTCACTCTGCCACACAAAGGAAACAAGTGCAGCTCTCCCTGCTCCAGTGCTCACCTAACCCCGGGAGCAGCAGGAAACAGCTGTGGAGAGGAGCTCTCAGGAAAAAGGMAGGCTGAGAAAAGGGCCACGAGAACACGCAACATCAGATGAGAAGACACAGGCTACTGGGGAAATCCAACAGCTCCAATTCCCTCCAGAGCTCTCTCAGCCCTGCTGGGACTAGGCCATCACTTCAAAAGCAGGGTCTGATCCTGTATCCATTAGTGGCAAACTCCCAGCCACATCACTAGTTCAGGATTAAACTCCTGACGCTTGTGAACATCGCAGGTGCACTCACACGTCGGCAGGATTTTGAACACTTGCCATAACCTCCAATTTGTCAAGCAGAGGAAATGCTGATCAGTTTATGCCAAGACACAATTCTCAGGAAATTCACAGGAAAACCTAAGGAATAATGGGGGGGGGGGTTACATAGCAGCACCCTTTCTTCTCCATAGCCTGTCAGTGGATACAATTCATGCACACCATGCTCTTTAGATCCATTCCCTGCTCTGACGCTGCAGCTGTACACATCCCCGAAGGCTGTGCTAATGACCTGGCAGACAGACATGTCCCAAATGACACTGCAGAATGCCTGAAGCTCTGAAAGAAGACACTATCTTGTTTACATTGACTGAGGGGGGAAAAAATGCCATCTGATTATTACATAAATTCTGGCTGTAACAGCTTCATGACTAGTTGAAAAGAGGTAACAGGCTCCAAAATGACTGATGGACCCAAGTGTTTGGATCCACCAGCTTATTAATCTAATGCTAAGGAAGATCTTTCATATCCCTGTGTCTCTATCACTGTAACCTACCCATGACAGAGAGAGAGAATAATCTCTGTTCTTTGCCTGTAAATTTGATTCATGTACTGTGAYCTTTTTTTTCATTCAATGAAGAAACAAATAAAAAAACCCAACCAACCAACAAAACACAAGCCAGAAAAAAGCATATGGTAAACACAGCCCTAGCACAATAATGTTAATTTGCAAAATACCTGTTTAAGTTATAAAATGTAATTTGGAGGAGAATGCAATTCAAAAGGCACAATTACAGTTCATGTAACAGCTTTACACTGCATTCCTGGAGCAAATCAGCATAAGCACCAGGAGCTCCTGTGCAGGACACATGTGTTTACCTGGAATCTTGGGTAAATACAGCCATTATACTACTGTGAATACTGAATTAGCCAACTTAGGTTAATGTTGATATTCTAACTTTAATCCCATCTTCACATTCCGCTGCTACATCACGGTTGAATCTGGCACTAACCCCGTGATTACATATCAGCAGATCAGTATAAAAATAATTTGTTCTGAGTTCACAGTTTTATCAAATGATAAAACATCAAAATTAGCATTCTGGCTGAAATCCACCACATTTCCCATCAAAGCTTACACATTTAAGCAACATCTGAACCAACTGCCTATAATTACTCCTGGCAGATACTGGAGCACTTAGGCCAGCAGTAGATGCAGCAGTGAAATAAATTTTTAAAGACACGCTGCAAACCACTTCTTTCAAGATGCTCAGCCCAGAAGCAAGCATGTGCCTATAAGCCAAATCCATGGTTTATTATACAGGATTTGTTCACTCTTGCATAGTAAAAGCCCGAGAAGAATGACAGCCTCAAGTAATCTGTCARTTTAAAATTAAACATTTATTTGGGCTGCAATTCCAAAAACACTAGCCCTGGAGTTTCTGTCACAACTACTCAAGAGGAATTGAGGCTGCGTATTAGCTTAGGTTAAAAGAAACACTAATTCTGTACAAAACCAAGTTATTTATTTATTCAGAAGAACATTTTAAAATTATAGTTTAACTGAGAAACGCAGAATCAACTAATAGAAGTGGCTAAGAATACACATAAAAACCTCCTAGCATAGAATTAGTTTATTTAGTGTCTCCTGACACTATAAATTTATTTCTGCCATGATTCTTATAGCTGGGAACAGCTGCCCCTACAAGCAACCAATTAGCCCTGTACTCCTCTTTCATCCTGCTATCCCAGACACCCTTCCCAGGAAAAGACAGACTCCTTTTTTTTTCCATATGCTTGTACACATTCCTGGAGGAAAGGGGGCATTAGCATTAAAGACCCTCTAAAATTTTAATGGTTTTGTACTATATGTAAGTACATTTAGAAAAAAATGAACTTCAACTACTTAAGCAAACAGTCTTCCAGAATAAGGGAATACACGAAGATGAAAAACAAGACCACCTTCACAACAATGTGTCTGCTTATTACTTTCTAAAAACCTCAGAGATGACCAAACCCTCTCCTCTACTTCCCTGGAATTTGTTTCATAAGTGTTCTCCAGAAGAGACACACTGATACTAAATTTATTAAACTTCCTAACAAATCCCAGGCACCTCAGCAGAGGAACAATCTGCCAAGTCACCAGTTCCTCACCGGTGCAGAGCGAGGAACACGGCCCTATTGGAAAGTCTAGAGCCAAGCACGAGTAAATTCCATCAGGTTCCTGGGATGTGCTCCGTGCCAGCCCACGAGCTGTATGGGAACACAGGGGCACAACAAGGAGACAGGGCTGCGAAGGTGCCAGAAAATGGATCTGCACGAGGACGAAGGAGGCAGTGGTGGAAGCAGGACACCAGTGCCAGCAGCACCTATGCCAGAGAGACGAGACTGGAAACTACATTTATGGAAATCTCTCGGGGATCTGGAGGATTAGGCAAGACTGTGAGTGATGTGCATGTCCCACCTGCCCGGGTCAGGTCAGCTGAGCACTGTCATTTCAGAGAGTCACAGAATAAGCTGAGTTGGAAAGGATCCTCTAGGATCATCAAGTCCAATTCCTGGCCCTGCACAGAACAACCTTATTGTCCAAATGCTCCTTTGTACTTTGTCAGGCTTGGTGCTGTGACCCTGCGGAGTCTGTTCCAGTGCCCGACCACCTTCTGGCTGACAACCTTTTTCTACTACCCAACCTTAACCTCCGCTGACGCAACTTCAGGCCGTTTCCTCGGGTCCTGTCACTGAGCACCAGAGAGAAGAAATCAGTGTCTGTTCCTCCTCTGCCCCTCACCAGGAAATTGTATTTGAAGCACAGGGGAAGGCAGCTGGGATAAGGGTGATCCAACACCAGAGGAGGCACTGTGAGGGAGAGTCTGTGTACCCACCCCAGTCCTGGTAAGTCTCAAATGCCTCCCCTGGCACCGAGCACCCCCGGGCTGCCTGCGGGCTACCAAGGGCACCCCCGCTCCGACGGAATGTAGGAGCTATATATGGCCGTGCGGTGGAGAAACGTCAGGAGACAACTCAGGGAAGCCAGAAGGATGTAAATCTCATCAGCTACACGAAAAGCAGGCTCTGAACTGATTTGGAGCGATGTGACCGCTCAGCCCACGCACGGCCGGGGCRCGCCGCACGGGGCCGGCCGCTGTGGCGAGGGGCTCCCTGAGGAAGGAGGCGGCGCTGGTGATTCAACAACCACACGAACGCGAGACCTCGTTTTAGTAGCGGGATCCGAGCCTTCACGGAGGGGGATGGATTCCTCCGGGCGTCACGGCGGAGAAGGGGCAGGGACAGGGACAAGGACAGGGACGGGGCGGGCGCAGGAGCCGCCGCCGCGCTGAGGCAGCGCGCGCTCCCCTCACGGGCGGCCGCGCTGAGGGGCCAGGACCCGCCGTGCCCTGGCGAGCCCCATCACTTACTTGTGCACTGGCACTRCGCAGGCCGAGCACACCCCGGCAGGGCCGTCCCCTGAACCCCACCGCTGCCGGGAAACCCGCCGGGCTCCCCCTTCCCGGGCCGGCCGCGCCTGCGCCGGGAAGGGGCGGGAAGGGGAGGAGGGAGCGGCCCCGCCGGGCGCCTCTGAGGGCTGAGGGGCCRCGGCGGGTCGGGAAGGGAATCGCCTTTCGCCCGGGGTTAAACCAGGAGCAAGGCGGGGGCTTGGCGCGGTTTGGTAAAGGCGCTGATAAATCGTATTTCCCAGCCATGTTGCCCCGTACRGGACTGAAAATATCGGGGGTCGCAAAAACATTGGAGCGGTTCGAGAAGCCACATGGATAGCCCCGGAAAGAATGTATACAATCCAGAAGTATAAATGTATATAAATATATTACCTACAATATAGAAGAATAAATGTATATAAATGTCTACAATATGGAAGAATAAATACATGTGAATATATATAAGTATATAGAAGAATAAATAAGCAGGAGGGAATGTTAGGGCTGAGGACATCCCCCACCCTGATCCATAAATATGTAATTGCTTCTTAAATAAATAAATAAATAAAATATTTAAATAAATAAAACAGGGCTGCAAGCCGTGAGTTTGGTTTTCTGCATGGGAGTTTTACCTGAAAAGCTGGAAAATTACTAATGTGAGAAGTAAACCCTGAGTTTACTTAAGGTTTGCTTAACATGGAGGGGGGATGAGGCAGTGGGATGCCCTCAAATGCATCCCTGGAAAACAGAGATCACAGAATCAATTTGGTTGGAAAAGACCTCTAAGATCATCRAGTCCAACCCATGGGACAGCCATGGCTGAGCACTCCAGCGGTTTGGGATCAGATCCCACCACATCCCTCYGTGACCCTCCACAACCCACGCAGGGAGGAGCGGATGGCAGCCCTCRCATTCCCATCATGTCCAAACACTTCTGGCCCTAGGGAGCCACAGGGATTTTTCCCGTTACCCCCCAAAAATTTTACAACAGGAAATCTTGCAGCAAAAAAAGCTCTCTTGCAACATTTCCAGAGTATTCCCACTTCGGCCTGGGCAGAAATGCTGCAGGAACAACCTTGCTCAGGGAAAGATGAGTGTTGTCTCGTGGTTTATAGCACAGGGTTCGTGGTCAGGAGCTGTGGGTTCTCATTCCAGCCTTGCCACTGAATCATTTTGAGAGCTTCGCTAGTCACTTTGTACTACAACCAGTTAGTAATTTTCCGTTGGAATGATTTTCTGATGGAAAACATGCTCCTACCAAACTGAAATCTGGGTGAAAATCGATTTTTCCATTGGGAATACCTTGTGTCTGGACAGGGTCAGAAAGGAGATTAGACCCAAACTGAAGTGTTTGGGGGTTTCTTGCATTAGTCCAAATGTTTTGCTTTGAATAGATAGATTAAAATAAAATACCCYCTCCTGACTATAATTCCAAGTCAGCTCATGGCAGGGTGGGAGTGTGTGCTCTCATGCTCTGCTTTGCTCCCCGGGAGGTCTGCACTGGAGTGGGATTCAAATTTCTCTTTTCTGAGACGTGCACATCCCAATCTGAGTCAGACCTGGCCCGTGGGGACAAATCCCAGTGCAGGGACACCACTCTGACCAGGGAAGCGCTCCATGGAGAKAAAGTGGAAAGTTCAGAGACACAAACAAGCTGTTTCACATTAGCTCAGTGGCCTAAAACAAAGCACCGTGACTGGGGAGATACCCAAATGTTTTGTTCAACTGAAAAGCAGTAAAATGAAGCCCAGAGAAATGGACCCGATTCTGTTCCAGAGTCCTACCCCTCTCTTCATTAAAACCAAATTTATTTCTGCCCTCCATATATTCACATGCTGACACTTTCTTTTAGTATAATACTTGTTCTCCTCTCACAATATATTTGTAGACACCATTGAAGTTCCTTATTTGTTTTGCCAAGTTAAACATTAACCATTTATTTCCTTTCATAACAGCAAGTTGTGGATTATCTAATAAGTTTTCTCCACACTTGTTTCAGTCAGAATTCATTTTTTCTGAGCATGAGCGATCAGAGCCTGACATACTGTGTAATGTTCAAAATGATGGCTTGCTAGAGACTTGTACAGTGGCAATAATAATTCCCCCTGCACTCTTTTAGTTAGGGACAGGGATCAAATTTGCTCTTTTTACACCTATATCACATTAGCACCTCGATTTATCCAGGTCTTTTTGCTCCAATAAATAGCAAAAATAAGTAGAGACAAATGTATTAACTTTTGCTTAATACATTTTTCCATTTCATCTCACTTTTTTAATACTTATATAGTTTCTTTCCAAGTGGGTGACAAATGAAGATACTTTCAAGAACAATTATAAGATCTCCAGCTTCCAAAATCGAACTCCTGAAAATGCTTTCTTTTTATTATTAAAGAATCCGAGTTTAGATTATCACATGTTCCCAAGCCTGCATGAAGCTTAATTCATTGCTCCTTTGAAATATTCTGAAAGCCAAGGGTTAAGAGGTGTTATATTAGTGCAGAATAATAATGATTAATTTGTGCTTTGTATCAAATGCAGGAGGAGTATATAGGTGTGCAGTGAATCCTTTATAATTTCAAAATCTTCTATAAACTTGAAAATTTCCTGTGGATATATGTGCCTTAAATGGAACACAAGACCACTTTTTCCTGTTTAAAGTGTAGCTGTTTTAGTTTCTCTTCAAATAGCCCCCCTCTTTTTCCAAGATTCTGGACAGATTCACTTAAAATACACCCTTTTGCCTTTTCATTACAGAGTAACTAATGAAAATTCCATTTTAAATGTGCTTTCTGGGAGACAGGGACTTTTTTTTTATGGTTAACCAAAGCCCATATTTCAAGCAGCAGGGATACAGCTCCAGGTAGTGTAAATCAGCATTGCCTGAGATGGCCCTCAGTCCTCTCAACCCCACAGAACAATTTAGTGGGTTTAGATGACAGTTGGCATCTTTGAAATATTCTCTTTTGCAGAACTAGACTAGATGTGACTCTTGCTGGAGAAGAAATCTTGCATAAATCTGTCTAAAAAGACTCAATCATATTACTTCACTAGCCATGGTAACCTTTGAAGGCCAAAGTCCAGACAGGTTGAGAAATGGAGCATGAGTCCATAAAGGTGACAATTCCATTAACTGCAATCAGAGGGAGAGGTGAATGGTGAGATAAAGACAAATGACTTCTTCYGTAAAGAAAAGAAAATATGTGTGTGAAGGGGAAAGAGACAGAATGAACATTTTCCAGCCTTGTCAAGGAAATAAAGACCCAGCTCTGCTCCCTTGAGATCAACACAAAAAAGTCTCTTGAGCTCCACATACTCGAGTTTTGTCCCAACATCCCGACTTCCCGGKGAGTGTCAAGCAGCAATGGACCTCTGAACATCCAAAAATTCCACTTAGGTGTTTATTAGCATAACAATAGATGGCAAGAAAATATTTATAAAAGTTTTGTTCACGTGTGTTCTTAGGCAGTTCATACAAGTACCTGAGGGTGGGTTTTAATCTCATTTTAACAAGTATAACACCGGTATAGGAAATAGAAGCTGGGAAATACTCTGGATTAAATGCTCACTGGGTCATTAGACCAGGACTATTCATTCAAACAGGGAAATAGGGAAGTAAAAACCAACTGAATTCTCTGCAATGACAAGAAGGGATTTTTGAGTGTACAATAGGAAAAAAAGGAAATTTCCTTTGGGGGACTTTTTCTGGTTTTAACAGAAATATTAAGTTACTCTTGGATACTAGAGCAGCCAAAAAGGGAAATCCCTGTTTTACATGGCTCTAAATAGAGCTAGAAAAATAATTCAGGTTTTATCAATTTGTGACCCATTTCCTCACGTTTTGGGCAGCTCACCTTTTAGTACCRAAGTGAGAAGCCGATACAAACAAGCATACAATATTTCAGGCTCCACCAGAATTCCAGTGTCTTGCCTAGGGCCTGTTCCTGCCTGCCCTCTTGGCTGGACACCAATATSCTTTATTCTCAGGGGAGTCAGCCTTCCAAAAAACCACTTGGCACTCGAGTCAGGGCTGCTCTGTTTTCCTAACGTTCACGGCAGGCAGGATGTTTTCCGACTCTGGTACCCAACAGTTGAGCATTCCAGACAGCACGGGGATTTTTCTTTCAAAACCACACTGCCAATGCCATAAGAATAAGTGAGGTTCTGTGACACCGTGTGATCCTGGTGGGAAAATAGGATGACTTTGTTGTCACACAGCGATATACAAAGGGAAAATGCGCATGGCTCTTGCCACCTTTGTAAATTCTCCTTCTGTGGTGTGAATGCTGAAGAAATCCTGGCTTAAAGTCCTGTTTTCATCAACTGGTTCCCCTCTGGGAAGATTGCCAGAAGGAGGAGACCCCCTCCCAAAATGCCTGGCCAGAAAAGCAGCCCACGGGGCAGTGTGGCGGAGGGGGTGCTCAGTAGTCTCTGCACACAGTGTTTTCAGCAAGTGAAAATGCTGTTTGCTTCCCAGAACACACAGTACAGATACCTCTGCAACCTTTTTGCCTATCCCTTTACACTCCTTAAATTTTAGAAACATGACTTTATCATTAACATTTCTATTCAAGTGATTCCTGAGCTCTGTGATGTCGGGGCCAGCTCCAGCTGCGCAGCCTTTCCCTTGTGGAACAGACACTGCACAGGGCAGGCAGGGCAGGCAGGTGACAGCTCCCAGCCAGGCCTCCTCACTGCCCAGGAGCAGACTGTCCTGGGAGGCAGAGTGCCAGAGACATCTCCCATCACAGCTCTGTGCCAAAATCCAGATGTGCAAAATCATGAAATCACAATCTGTCGAGCTGGAAATGAATTTCACAAGCCAAGCTGTGAAAGTCTCCTTAAATTTCACAATACTTTACATCTCCAGAAAAACAACGAACAGAGGTTAAATATTTTTTCTGCAACATCTTTCCAAGACTTTTTCCATAGGGTATGACCAGCTTGCATGAAGTACTTTGTTACAGTGGCAGTATATCACACAGTGATGCCAAATCCAGTCAGTGTGCAGAGAATTGAAAAGGCTCAGCCACCCTTCAGGCAGCGTGTCCTGATGCCATTCCTGGCACCTTCTACAAAAGGTAAATCCTATTTTGCCCTTTGAATTCCAAAACTGGTGAACACAGTCAYGGGAGGCAATCAGTCAGGATCTGTTAATTTGTAAAAAATATAACTGTCTGTTCTCCAAGGGTAAGATTAACTGGGATCTGTACTTCCCAGATTATAAACAACACGCAGCCTTTCTCCTAAACTCGTTGCAAAATGTACAAATGTTCTAACGCCAGCTCTGTAATCTTCTAAAATCTTAAACGGAACAGGGGCTCATTCCATTACATGAAAAGAAGTTTGTAGGATCATGTAGCTACCTGCAAATCATACACAGATAAACCAAACGGCACGAGAAACAGGAATAAAGTCACCATTTCTGTAGCTGGTTCCTATAGCAGTGAGATTGTCATGCTCTGTATACAACCCAAAACAAATTGTCTGTTTAGAATTAAAATATGACACTGTTTCCAAAAGCCTTGCCTCTAGGGAGATAATTTTATACTACAGGGCAGATTCAGCCCTGGTGTAGGATTTCTGATTTTCATGGAATTGCACCATTAAGGAATTTGGCCCAACATCTTACCCATACTGATGCAATTCAACTTTTAAGGGACAGTTATGGGGTTTCCTCCTAAGTCAGGCCAAGTTTCTGGAACAAGGGAAGTCTGTAAAAGAAACCGTTGGAGAGATGTTTTAGTCTGGCATTTAGGAACATTCACACATTGGAAAACATCACAGGATTTATTTTGTACATCTTGCACATTAGAATTTCGTGCTTCTTCTTCTTTCCTTACAGATACATTGTCAGTAGGTGGTCACAGCAAAACTGGATAAACCCCAAAGAAATGTAATGAAATGATTATAGACAGAGTGAGTTGAAAGACATTTGTGGATCCAGTTCATTCTGCCTCATCTTTGTTATATAAATCTATTTTCCATACTTAATGTATTGCCTGAGCTTGCAATATATGACTAACAGAACGTCTGCACCACTCAGGACACTGATGAAAAATGTAAGATGTTAATTCTCCAACATTTTAGGTAACTTTAACTATTTCGGGCATAACTGATGTCACACAGTGCTTTGGATTTATGCTTTGCATGACAGATGGAAATCTGAATACACACACTGATGCTCTCACTGATGTTGAAAACTTCTGTGCAGGAACAAAGAGCTCTAACACTTCCCTGCTCCTGGAGCTAAGCTGGTATTTCCTAAAATCATGCAGCTCCACAGGTCATGGCCCAGCAAACAGGAGTTTCCCCAGCTCTTCCTGCCAGCGCTGCACGTACCGGGCACCGTGACGGGGCTGGAAATGTGATGCTGTCAAGGGTCTGGGGGAGATTATTCTCTTGCCTCTGCAGTTGTTTGAGCTGCCCAAACAGCATGAAGCAGATCTCAGGTTCTTAAGGCTTCCTGGGAAAATCAACGCTGTTTCAAAACCGTACCAGAACCAGAACTGTGGTAAGATTAATAGAGCTTGGGTCAAAAGGGAAGAAGGATGGGATAGATTTTGACAGCAGTGAGCTGGTAAATGATGTGCCCAATGCTGAGCTCTCTTACCAGTCCAAATATTCAGTGCATCACATCAAAAACTTCTTTGGACTATAGACATAATATTTGAAAGAACATGGAGAAAGATAGAACAATCAAAGGTACATTTTAACTTTCCTACTTGCATTCTTACACTAATCTCACTATCATAAAGCCTTAGTGTAAATCAAATGGAGCAAATGCCATAAGTAAATTGAAATACAGAGAGAAATGTGTGTAGAATATGTTTTAATGTGTGTACAAGAGTTACAAAAAACTTCGGCACAGCTGCAGTTYGCACAAGCAGCAGAGTGAACCTGCTTCAGGCATTCTTTCAAATCCCATTCTGCTTTGCTRCCCTTTGGATTTTGCAGTTTGTCTTTCCAAAGCCATGATAAAACCACCACCATGGCTTTTTGAATCATTGACCAGTCAGAAATGCTGAAAATGGAATAAAAAGCAAGACACAACAAAAACTCAGAAATACAGATCATTTTTGCCATTTCTGTCAGCCACAGCTAGGAATGTTGTGATAAAGCAAGATAAGAAATTGAGGAAGGAAATAACTGGTAACTGCACTCTTATTTTAGGCTGTTTTATGTCTGATTGTTTYAAAATTAGGAGGAATATGTGACTGGGTACGTAACTCCACCCTCTCCAAGAATTGCTGGGATCATTGTTTGTGAGCGTGATCCAAACACCAGAACAGTTTCCTTACCTACAGCCTGTTGCAATCATGGAAATACCCTGGGATGTTCTGGTTGACACCTCGTCCCCATGGTCACAACGTGCACTGGAAAGTCATCATCTTGGGACATATGGGACTGGAAAATTAGGATGGCAGATAATTATGCCATATTTCCTTTAATGGAATCCTGGCCACCAAGGGTCAGTAGCTAAGAAGCAAATCCATGTGCAGGGCATGACTTCACCATGGTGGGCACAGGACCTGACGTGTGGCTGCTGAGAGCACAACCTCATCCTTTTTGGCCACCTATTACAGTCACCCTGAATGGCAAGTGCCCTGCTTCAAGGGTTTTCTTTTCTCCTTCCTTCATTGCTTTTAAATTAACTGGCAGCTCAAAGTTACATCTAAAGCTGTTTTATATGCTTTTCTGCTTTAAAAAAAGCCCATCTAAGGATTATCTACTCAACATGAAGCTTTAGGAAATCACATTGRTCTGGAATAAAAAAATATCTGTTTGAGTTGCTTTGAGTTTAATGTTAGTGAAGGAGAGAAATCCCAGATAGAGCTGTGGATGTGACTTTCATCCTTTGAGAAAATAAATGTTCTAAGTCAGCTCAGTGGTACTTGTGTCWCTGAGTTTCTAATGTTGAAAACTGACACCAAAACCATGACCTGAACAACTTAAAATTTTGACCCAAGTGTAATGTCCCTCTGTAAAAGAAAGACCTCCCAAATTAAGACTTCGGCTGCTCCATCTTGAGCTAAAGAACTATTTTTCCAAGCTGCTGCCTGTATTGGGCTTCAAACCAAAACTGAATGAATGCAGAGGAGGAAGCCTAATATACAGCAGTTAAAATATATGGAGGATTTGGGGGTTTTGGTGCATCAAGCCCTTCAAAGTACAACACAGTTGCAGTTTGGTATTGCAAGCATTTCCCTTGCCACTGGAAGGTTAATCTATCATGGAGGAATACGTTGCTCTCTGACAATATCACAGGCTGGTCACGTTCTTGCTGTATTAATTTATTCTCAAGCAGAACAAAATGAGTGCCACCTGTGGTGGGGGGTGTCTTGCTTAGATTGTTCTCGTATATCTTTTATACTCCTATTAAAGGGAATCAGTTCAGATGTTGAGCATAGTATTTTTGGCCTTTTAATCATGGCCTTTTCAAGGTAATCCATATTTGAGCAGTGGCCCATGATGTTATCTTCATTTGTAACCTGTTSCCAGTTTTATTCCATAGAATTTTGCACAGATCCCAGGACCAGGGAGGCTCATGACCRCAGTTCCTCCCAGCCCAGCTCCCAGCAGTCCATCCCAGCCCTCTGCAGTGTGTTTAGTGTGTGAAACCCCACGTTAGTACGCTGGGTTGAGCAACAATATCTGGGGCCACCCCCTCGATGTCCTTAATATTGGGTGACAGGAAACCAGGGGATGGAACAAGCCACTGCTTTTGGTTTCCAAGGTCCCAAACCCCTGAGTTCTGGTTCTTGGGGGATATCTGCTCTTTGACAACACTTCCCACCATGTGTTCCAGCCAGGAAGATGGATGTACCTTAGCTACAGTGAGTCATTCACTGAACCTGGGCCAAACTTTGAAGCAAATCTGGGCCAGTTTACTGCCTCAGGAGGAAACCTGGTTTTTGCATGAATTAGATGTGAAAATAAGCAGAGCCTGACTGACATCTCCTCCAAATTCCAACTGTAAGGGTAAAACCCAAAGGGCATGAGCCTCAGGCATGACAAAAATGAGGAGGGGAAAATGAGGCTTCCTGTCTCCCCTCCAAGAGCCAGAGAGACACATGTTACTCAGAACTTAGGGTAAATTGTTAATTATTTATACACTAATTAAGTAATGCTTATAGAATGGCTTACATATGTAAATGGCTGGAAAGATGCTTACGTTTTTCCTGCACTCTCCAATTAAAGGAACTTTCATTACAGAGCCAAACAATTCCATTCCAACTTGTTACACCAGTTCTTTAGCCAGGCAGCATTGCAGCCACTGCTCCCAGCTCGAGCTGGGCTATTGTGTTTCTCTGAGGAAACTTCYGTGCTGGTTTGTAGTTGTTTTAATTCCATCACAGATCACATTCTGTTTAATGATAATTTGATTTTGCATTGCAAGACCCAGATGTACATTAGGAGGTCACAACCTTTCCATTTATCTCGTAAAGTAACTATTTTTTCCCCGAGTTCCATCAGGTTAAAACAGTTAGCAATTTTTCTCCTTGAAGTGTCCCTTCAACTTGGCCAAGATATATAATAGATCAGTGTAGCTACAAATGCATTACAACATTAGTCATCAATTAGTTTTAAACCATCACTGTAATATATCATTTATCCAGCTTGCTGTAGCACTATTGTGAACATTTAATTTTTTAAAGGCATCTTGATTTTTTAACCTGACGGCTGCATCCCCCTTTTGTCTCCTGTACAGACATCTCCTTAAGGAACAATAAAAATTAGATTTGTTTGACCTGCACTCAGGGTTCGTTTAAGCGAGATGGATTTTAATTGCTCTGCCCAGTCTACCAGACAGCTTTTATGTAATATTCCAGACATTTACGCACTGTCTTTTCCCTTGCTGTAAGCAGGTGTGTGTGCCCACAAATGCCTGTAAAGGAGCTCTTACAATTCATTTCACATCTCTGACAATCCTCTGGGAAATYGCTTTCTCTGAGATACCGTTGGCATCAAATTAAGGGCTCCGGTCATTGGCACTTCTTCCCTCCTAATACCATTTTCCTTTGTCTTTAACATTCACCTTTTTGTGTGGCTAATTCTAAAAGGACTTTGCTGAGGACTGTGTTCCTTGGGCTTGTGTTGTCATTATATGGCACAGGTGACTCACCCCTGCATCTCCCAGTAGTGAGAATGGGTACAGGGCCTTACCTGTCTCTCCCCAAATCCATGTTGTCCTTCTGCCATTTGCCATAAGATCTATGATTTGAAAAGCTTTGAAATATAAGCTCAGATTGAGAGAAGCAGGCTGTGCCACAGTTGCTGGGTATCTTTTAGCATCTCTAACTTCAATTAGGGAGTCACGCGAGGAAGTTATCACAGCCCTGACTCAGAGCCCGAAACACCCTGGCTGCTCTGCCAGCTTGGAGTGGAAGCACAATGAGCTCACATTTGCCCACGATGAACCTTATTTGCTCCAGCTGCTCCGTCAGGGAGAGGAGAACCTCATGTGGAGAGTTCTCTCCTTGCTATCTCTCTCCTTCCACGGGTGATACAATCTGAAGATGAGGTCCTCTGTTTTTCTTCTTCTCCCCATTCCTAAAAAGGAAAATTTGGCTGTCCTGTGAGTTACCAAATCAGCACAAAAAAATGGGCCTCCTAAGCAGTTCTTTGTGCCTACAGCTGGTTCTGGGCTCCTCTCTGTTGGACACACACATGTACTCAATTCCCAGTTGTGCTGGATGCCTATTAAAAGAACAAATCTGCAAGTGAGGAGGGTCCCTTCTGCCTTGTCAATGCAAGTGAAATACGTAAATCTCCTGCATGCTGAGGCGAATGAATGCTCAAAGTGCTCGGGAGAACAGCTGGGAAAGAGAATAAGCAGTTTTTATTCTGCTGCAAAGTGTCACTGATCCAACTCGCTAAGCTGATCCTCATGTGGCACATTGTGCCTGCTCCATGATACTGCCTACTGCCTCCAGGGAGGGTGATTCAAAGTGCTCAGCACTTCAGTCAGCACAGAAAAAGGGATAGACCTGCTTCTCCCACAGTGGTACAACCAGCATGGTGCACAGCAGCAAGGGAGCACTGGCGTGGAAAGGACAATTCCAGTTAGGGGCCCTGTGAGGGAGTGGAGGTGGAGATCATGGTGAGCCATGGAAAAGCTGTGGAGGAGCAAGGGGAACTGTCTGTCTTGCCACCCTGAGAAGCCAGAAGAGGGTTTGGAATAATCTTCCTCCATGCTACTGCATTTCTCCCCTTTTATCTGCCAGTGGTAAATCCCAGTCACTCAGGAGACATCCTGGGGTGAGACTGGTACGTGATGGTGGGTGAATCACAAAACATTTAAGGAAAATGAAGGGTTCTGTGAGATACTGTGGAAGGAAGTCCCATTTCCTTTCCTTGAAAGCGAGCAGAATTGCACACTTGACCAAACCCCAAAGTACAAGTGCACAGCTCAAGGCATTCACCTTCCCCCTGCCCTGCCTGAGCCAGCACCCCAGTCCCACCATAAACACACGGGTGACTTTCCTCTGGACAAGAGAGGGGAGCAGCAGAACATGTTCAATGTTAATTATGGCATCGGTGGGAGAACTTCAGATGAGGCATTCACTGAGAAAAGCCTTAGAAGGCTTTTACTTGATGTAGAACCTATGAACACAGCAGCAACATCAGGAAAGAGATGGGAGGTCCAGCACACTTACTTTGCATGTGGACACATAATTCTTAATTTCATATTCTGTTTTTTTTTTTTTTCCCTGGGGCTTTTATATCCATCAGTAAGACACACCAATATTTTTACTTCCCTGACAGAAGCACTGAAAATCAGAGCCCATTTATTTAGTACCAAACAAAAGCAGAAATAAGAGCAGGCTTCAGCACTGGAATACACATTTGTAACCCTCTGAGGACCAGATGCAGCAGAGCTGGAACACTCAGCAGCTGTAATGTGCACTGAGAAGTCACATTTGTTCAAGAAAAGCCACATTACTTACATTAATTGGATGTGTCCAGCTCATCCTGAGTCCACTTAAGCCTTGGCAAACCTCTAGCTCTGAGCATAACAAAGGTATTAATACAGATATTCCTTTATATTATCCCATTTACATAATGACTCCCACCTTTGCAGCCTAATACTTATTCTTTGGAACACAGAGAACTATTGACTCATATCTGGACTGGGTTGCCAAAACCTCCTAAATTTAGAGATGTTTGGAACAAGAAAGAGAGTTTGGTTCAGGCCCATCCACAACAGCAAATTAAACACAAGTCATCATCTGTGCGAGCGACATTTTCGGCATGTCCAGAGCCTGGCTGGAGCTGACATTCCTTCTCCCAGAAAGATTTACAGAATTTGTGCGTTGAAAAGCATTGAGGTAAGCCCTGGTCTGAGGGCCAAGTGCATAAATTAGACCTGTCCCCTCCCTCCAGTAAATTACAGACGTACACGCCGTGGGTTGGCTCGCTGTGCTCTTGGCAACTCCAACAACTCAGTGAGTGTGTGTTCACAGAAAGGGAGTTTGTGTCATACTCACACATTTACATTTTCTTTTCTGAGACTTTGGTGCAAGGAATACGTTGTACATCATTTTTTCCCTCCATTCACATCAGATGCTGGGCTAAACAGACAGGAAAAAAAAAAAGTAATATTAAAATGTTGGCACGTATTGCACTTTCTCAGCAGCAACCGTGTCGCTTGCACATCACTTTGCTTTAAATGATGTAGGTCAATGTAAGGTCAGCAAGAAGTGCTGGATTAGCATCTGCAGAGACTGAGGTCCTCTCCTCATTCACAGAACAAGTCCAGAGCAAGAAATGTCATTAAAGCTTCGTGCACAAAGCTTCTGCCTTAGAAGGCAGTGATATTTCCTCAGGTCAACCACRTGCTCACCTGTTCCCCAAGCCCTTGTTTTATATGGAAAACACACTGACCAGCTGGCAGGGTGACAAGGGGACCGACACTACCAAACTGCTTCTTCAAACATTGTCAAGGTTTTTATGAGCTGTATATTTGCAGAAGTCCATGTACCTGTGAAATAACTGAATCACTGTCTTCCATGTGTCAAAATGATGCCATTTCTGGGCTGTTCCATCTTCCTCCCACAGATGTACCACGTTTTTGGGTAGAGTGCCTGGCCTGAAAACCCAAATACGGATGGCAGCTCAGACTGGCTCTTGGCAACTTCTAGAAAAGGAGCACAGTGAATGGCACCGGGAACCCCACACAACATCCCAAAGGGATGCAGTTCACTCCAGGCTTTCAGCCTTCCAAGCTGGATTATCCGTGTGAAGGTTTTCTCTATGATCTGAAGAACCAGTGGAATTTCATTGAAGGCTGAAAGCCTTGTGTAATCAGAGTACCATGAGAATTAGGGTTTCTAAAAAAAACCCAGTATTTTGAACATACTGCAGGGACTGCTGCTACAAAGTTATGCAAATTCCAGATCTTCTGTTTCTGTAAATAAGAATTTTCCAGGGGGGATCAGAGAGAGGAGACAGTCATGTGCTCTACCCTGAACAGTAATCAGGAAATTCAGGCTCTGGTCCCAGCTCCACTCAGACACTTCAGCTCACTGGCTTCCACTTTCCATGGTAAGACCAAAACAATGGTAATAAAAATCACAATGAAAGCAATTGAAAAATATTTGCATAATTGTTTAGCATGTGTTTGCATGCTTTGCATGTTAAACAAGGGATTGTTCCTCATCCCACACTCTCAGGATAGGTAGGGAAGTAGAAAGTGGGGAGGAGAGTGGGAACAAAATCTAATGCATGTAGAAGTAAATTCAATTCTGTAGGGAAACAAACTGAAATGTGTATTTAAGAGAGACTAAATATGAAAAGATTCAGAGCCTGGTGGAAAAAATCAGGGAGTTCACTCAGGGAACAAAGGCTGTGACACAGAAAGAAGGATGGAAATAGTTGTGGAAGAAGCTGAAGAATGGGTGGGCCAGGCTGGAAATACTGGTAGAGCTGAAGGTGGTGTCCATCATGATGATGATGATGATGATGATGATGATGATGATGATGATGATGATGATGATGATGATGATGATGAAGAAGATGAATCCCTTTTCAGTCTGGACAGTGATGGAACACGAGTCCTGCTGAGTCAGGTGGAACTCAGACGGTGACTCTGAGATTCTGCTGCTGCAGGGCAAGGGCCGCTTGGAAACCTTGGTTATCTGCGGATCTCGCAGCTCCTCTGGGAGCGTTGTCTGYGGATCTCAGCTGCTTCCAAGGCACTGCTGAAGCCAAACTCCCGCCTGGGGAAGGTATTGCTCCAGAACCCTTTGATATGGCACATCTGCCAGCAGGTTCAACCAGTAATTAATTGAACAAAGCATTCAACACAATGGGACAAACCCATGTGGGAATAAGCCTGAGTCACAATTGTGCAGGAGTGCCACTCCTGCCCTGAGCCGAGCCCATCCCAGAGCTGTTCCTTCTTCATCCATCCACGGTCTACCACAGATGGAGTTCTCCCTCTGACATATCAAGCTYTCCCTCATCTGCGACAAATTTACTGCCTTAATCTTGAGACCCCACTTTATGTGCACATGCCAGATGAGGTTTCCTAAACACACACCCATGCAGACAGAAATATCAACAGGAATTAATGCAGAGAGATGTCACCTTGGCTAATTTAACTTACTGTGTCCCCTCTGTGCTTTGCTAATTTTCAGCTGAGGCTGTTGTACGTTTTGTTGAATTAAATTAGGGAAAGGCTGATTTGGGAACAAAAAAATGGAGCTGAAGAGGAGTTGGGGGTTTCATACTCAAGGAAGTAAAATGATAACCCTCTACCAAAAGACAAATACGTGATACTCTGGCTGTAAAAGTCATAAGAGCATCATGAGCTATAAATTACAAGAAAAAGGACAAAGACRTAAAGAAGAACAGATTAATTCAACCATGGGAGAACAGGAAGAAAAGCAGCTGGTTCAGATATTCATATTGACAAAACTCTGGCTGGATACCAAATATACCCTTCCCACCCTGAAGTTGTGTGGGCCTGAAGAGAGCACAAACATCCCTTATCATTCCATATCATTGATTGCCAGTTCTACTCAGTGTCCAACTACCAGAACTTTGACCTCTGAATGCAGATATGATGTGGTCCTTATCACCCTTTACCCCACAGTACAGGCCTTTGGGTTCATGTGGGGAGAAGCATGACCTGCCATATGGAAAACATCAGTCAAAATAAAGTATTTTTATCTTATACAAAGGGTCATTCACTGTCTCCCTCACTGGTGTTTGCCATAACCTAAGACAAAGTGAGGTTGTTTCAGCACTGTCTGGTCTCAGGCACTGCAGATGGATGTCCATCCAGTTTTGCTGCAGTCTGGCATTGGCTTTCCTCATGCAAGGAGCACATTTAGCTGTCTGTAAATTCCGTAGATGTTTTTMGTAGAAGTGGGAGGTTGTGCCGCCAAAGGAGAACATGAGCCAAAGATGTTCTATTATCCATATCCTATTAAAGGTCAGACAGAGCTCTTACCTCAGTGCTATAATGTGACCAGAAACTTAATTGAAAATATACAAAAAGGTTATTAACAAAGAGATGAAACCATAGTAAATTTAATATAGCCCGCAGAAGGACTCCTGCTAGAAAGAGAAGGTTATGTAGATAGATAAATAGGCCTTTAATTAAGGTGTATTGCTGGGTTAAGTGTAAATTTGCCAAGCAAAAATGAAGATAGAAAACTGGTAATTGCTTCCAATTTATATTATAAAAATCAGTCATATYCATTTTACTTCCTATGACAGCCTTACTTAATTCTAAGCTTCATTCACTTAATTGGAAGGGAGAATTCTTTGAGTAAAAATGTAAGGAATTGAGGAAAGAGACAGGCAGATTGCAAGAATTGAATGAACAGCACTTTAAATGAAATCATTAAAACCCCTCGTCCAAGATTCTCAGTAGATTCATGTTTGCTGTCTCAAGGGATATTTATTATCAAAGCTGAGTAGGAAAAGATTGGGAATTATATCAGAAAAAAAAGTCTCTAATGGTTTCTTGAAAATTGAATCTGAAGAACTCCCTGTTTCTATTAGTATCATAATTTTTCCATGTCTCAAAGTTAGTGTAGAGTAGAAACTCAAATATTTCTCTTACCGACAGCTCTTTCAACGATGGTGTCACATGTAACCAACGGTTCACATGCACAGGAGCTGCATTTACCTCAACCAAATTCTCACTTTGTTCACAACAGTTGCAGGGGGGAGTATGATGAAAAAGAGCTTTGTTGTGAGTATTCACACAATTCTCTTTGCATAAATCAGCCTCAGAGAAAAAAAAAAAAGCCTTCCTAAAGCGGTGAGTCTTTGCGGGTTTGGGAGTTAACTGATAGTGATAAGGAAACAATACGTGGTGGCAGAGGTGGCAGATAAGAAGCAGAGATGTTAAGAGCTGACATTTAGATGTAATAGTCCCGGAGAATACCAGTGATTCACAAGAGCAGATATCAGAATCACTTGATKACTACTATTGAATAATAAATCCACATCTCTTTTGCGGATAAAAAAATCATTGCCTTAAAAAAGATTTAAGTTCTCAGGGGAATTGTTTAGTTTTTCAGTGTGAATATTCACAGAACTTCATGATCTGTAGGTAACTGTCCCTCTCCTTCCCCTGACAAAGCCCAACACAGGGCAGCTTTTCCACATTTACTGTTCCTGGACAGGAGACAGAATTCTGTAATTCTAATCAACCAACGTGCAGTGGGTTCTGCTACGGGCAAACGCACCAGCAGCACCATTCCCAAGTCTTTCTGAGATCCATTTAAGCAACCTCTTGAAGAGGATCCATAGCAGAAAGTGGGGAAAGCTGAGGCAAAGACAACCATACTAAGTCTCTCCCTGTTCGAAGTCAAATGTTAAAGAAATTCCTCAGCGGATGGTTTTGGACTACATCTCTGGTTTCTGGAGGGAAGTGACAAGGGACACTACTCCATCAACGATATAAGAGAATGTTAAAACATCCCAATGCCAATCGTTCAGACATAAGAAATAATCATGTTGCAAAAGTAATTAACACTTTCAGTTTTCAAAGGGCTGAGGAAGCTTTAACTAATTAAACAGCAAGGTTAGAGTAATTAAAACTCAGATGTTAGGTTGCTAATGGGAACAGAATAATAGATTGAATTAATTATCTTAAAGAATCCAAGACTAAAACACAAAAACATTCCTATGTTTACATGAAAAGAATGGGATCTCAGTATGTCAAGAACCTTGAAGGTAGCAACAATAAATTTTTATCTGTCAGCGGGAAGGGAAGATAGAGCTCCAGAAAGCCCAGGAAGGATTAGGAAGAACAGTAGACAATTGACAGTGAAACACAGACAAAGCTGGGAACATAACTATAAAGTGCTTGAGGAAATCCCTAAATCCGCTGGTATTAAAGCATTTACAGTGACTTTTCAATTTCATGGCAGCCTCACTATCAGAGAGTTCTGTCATTTCTGACAGTGGAAGCAGGCTCACGTCTTCAAGTCAAAAAAGCTTCTGTGAGGTTTGAAGTTATTTCATGAAATGCACTTTGGGTGATTTTCCCAAGATACAGCCAATAGCTACCAGTCAGCCTTAGCTGGGAATACAGAAACAAGCCAAAAAAAGGGAAGATACAGGGTGAAACTGAAGCATTTCAGCTGCTGGGTAGGGAGCACATGCTGTCAGAGTTCACTGATACCTTATCACMGCAGCAAGGCTTGCCCCATCCTCTGCTTCTACCTCCGAGCTACCTTTGCCAAAATGTGTAATTACACCAAGAACTGGATCGCTGAAATAAGCCAAGTAAAAAAAAAATTCTAATAAAAATCAAGGAGTTTGTCTGTTTTCTTTAGCCCAGATTATGTCCATGATCTAATTTAAAGCACAGCTCCACACCACAGTTGGACTGGCACCAAGAGGAGACAGGAACCTGCAGCACAAGGGCAGAAATGAACTTCCAGGAGTAGAAGAATTTTCTTACAATGGCTTTATTGCTTTGCTTTTGTTTTCAGTAAACATAAAATAAGCCATCTTCAGGAAAAGAGAAGTAAGCTAAATTCCATTTTCCAAGGGGAAAAGGATCATCCAGGCAGTCACCACGAACCTGTTGAAATGTTGTGTGTTCACAGCCCACCTTCCCCCTCTCACTGAGTGGGACAGAGCATGCACATTACTTGGGCACTAAAAGTCAGTTCTAATCAACCTCCACTTTTATTAAGAATTAAGCCCTAAAAATAACTTCTCTGATATCAGAAATAAAGTAAGATGTGAAAACCCAGCAAAACCAGAAGAAATATAAYGGAAACTCCCTTTGCTTTCAGTAAGAACGGGGTCTAGATAAGCATAAGAAGAAGGGAAAGGGGTTATTTCAGGGAAAAAATATCCATGGTTCTTGCCCAGAGGGACAGACCCAGCCATTCTTAACTGGAAATACCCCTGTGCCACTCTGTACCAGTTCCTCCAACAAATTCAGAGTTGTTACACCACAGCTCCATCGTGCAGTGCTTCCAACAGGACACAGCACATGGAGGGAAATGCAGATGTTAAGCTGAACTTCCTCACTCCCTTTCCTTCACGAGACCTCTGTTACTTAATCCTTTTGCCTGTTCATCTGCTCTGACAAAACCATGAAGCTCTGGATCCCAGTGCCCAGCCAGACCCAGGCGGTACTGCCCACCCTCCTGGTCCAGGCACCATTTCTCAGCATCCTTCGCTCATCCCCTCTCCTGCCACCTCTGCATCTTTTCATTCGGATCTTTCCCTTTCGTTTTCAAACCTCTACTTCTTCCCATGTGCAGAGTCTTTACCAGCATGGGGTGGCACCTTCCCTGTTAGTATAATAAGCTGCAAGGCAGGAGTGATTTATCCATTCACCACCGTGCTAAGAGATAACACCGCGCAAGTGGTCTRAGCTCTCCTGGACAGAACACACAGCAGGAGTGCAGAAGCCTGAGCTCATCCTGCCCTGACACCCAGCTCCGGCTCGGGCCAGTCGTACAGCCTGATCCCAGCCCTGCTGAAGTCATTGCAAAGGGCTGTTTGACGCAGCAGCACAGGATGAGCTCCCGCATCTCTCCCCTGCTGTTGTTTCAAGGTGTCTCTAGGGCGAAAGTGTGTGAAGTGTTTTCAAAGATTTAAAGTACTACAGTTGTCATCCCACAATTCTTATTCATCCCTGATAATTTCTGCTTGTGGGAGTGGGCCCGTTGGCTCCATAGTCGTCATTATTTGTAACATTTCTAGTATTATTCACAACACATCTCCTTCTCTGACATATTTTTATTAATTTTAGAAGTGGAACATTTTTAGTAGCAAGCTTTACATATTCAACAGATGCATGATATAATTAACCAAGAAATGTCGTAAGAAACACAAAGAAAATATTCTTCTCATTATATTCAATATTTAATTGCTCACAGTTATTCTCAAGTCAAACCTTCTGCTGCTCAGAGAGAGTTGTCACAGATCACTTACATTGTTTCGTGGGGGTTTTTTTTAGTCAGCCTAAAAGCMCATTTTCCTAGTCTTAGACTTTTAATCTATCAAAATGAAAAAGGAAAATCACACCCTAGGTAAGGCTGTAGCATTAGTACTTTATCCTCAATTTTGCAAACACCCTGTAGGGATTTTGTTTACTTCATCAAACAAAGGTTTGTATCTACCCGTTGGTAGATTTTTCAGAAATTTCTGCAGAAATTTCAGCAGCCCCATAATGCTGCTGGCGTTTGTAAATCCTTCTCTGAATCCTCAAAGAGAAGTAAAGTGGGTGTAAAATACACAAACGGGTTTGGCCAAGTTTGCCAAAGTTTAATTTTATGACTGAGTGGCCCAGTTTTTTCCCTTCATGATCCTAAGAGCTGGAATTGCTCATTCTCTCCTCTGCCATCCAATCTGTGCTGCTGTAGGTACAGAATGAAGCAAATGTTTTTTCCTCTAGGAAAGGGCTTTATAGGACAGGGATTCACAAGATGGTCTGTAGACCGGCTGCCTCCCCTTTTTCTACCCCAAAAGGGGTGGTAATGAGCCAAAAATCTGCTGCAAATGCCACCTATAAAAGAAAAGAAAGTTTCTAAGACACTCTTTGTACATGGGCAGGCTGGAACAAGGCTAAGTGAACAAATGTTGGCWTTCATGGAATCATGGAATCTATGATTCCTATGGACCTGTGCGCCTTTGCACATGGCAATCTATTAGTGTTAACTTTATCTTACCTAACTTTAGCTGTCTAACATCAAYAAACTGCCCACTCCAGATTCTCTACATATTTTGCTGAGTATTAGGAAGTGGTATTAGGAAGCAACTTCAAAGGACAACTCATTTCAGCCCAGCAGAACAAAGTGAGAGGGGATGAGTCACCTCCCGGTACTTGTCCCCTCTGCCAACAGATCAGGGCTTGRGTGGCTTGTTTAGGCTGAATGCTTAACTTCAGATGGCTCGAGTTAGTTGAAGTGAACCACACTCAGATTTGTATTCAACATCAAATCCTGCTGCTTCCCACAACCTAAATTATTGTAGTCATCAGGTGCCTTACTCACTGCCTTTTGCTGTTTTGTTCAAGGAGCATTTATAAATAAAGTAAAAAGCCTTTCCTAGAAATGAAAAGGATAATGCTTCTTGCATCTTTAACTTCGCTTCTGGTAGCCAAGTGCTCCSTGCAGGACGGGCAGGTGTGGGTGTGGTGGGCTCTGTGTGCGTAAGACATGGCAGTGATGCTGCAGCCAGGGAGGAGGAGAGATTTCCAAGAGCTTCCTGGCAAGCAGTTGGTCATCCAGGTGTCAGGAGAACACAGAAATGGGATGACTTGGCAGCCAGAGCTGTGCTGGTTGGTGCACTAGAAATCAGCACTTTCTACAGTGGAAGCAGATATCCCCATCCTAGGGAATCTCGGCAGCTGCTGGGGGTGTCTCATTCCCTCATAGACCACTGAAAATCTGCATGTTGGATTTAAAGATGCAGCTAATGGATATCCTGGTGACTCAACATGAGTCAGCCCAATTAAGAACTGAATCAGGCTCTTCAAATATTCCCATGAAGCTCTTCCTCTGAAGACTTCAAAGTGCATTACAGAGATTCAAAGTGCTAACAAGGAGGATAATCCAATGATGATATCAATTCTGGCATGACACGCTTCCCATGTGACCAGGGACAAGTCCATTTAGAGAGACACTTACTGCACATGTTYAGAAGCCACACAGAGATTTGGACTGGAATATAATAAAGATTGCATCTTGACAACCTTCTCYGTGGAATTCTATGAACCGGTTGTAAAATTTTATAGAAAGAGCATTCCACTAACTATTGTACTCTGGGGGCTTTCCTACAATAAATACCTGTCCTGCTCCATTTTGGAGCATAAACTGAGCTTTACTGCTCAGCCAGATCTCTGAACCATCAAGCCCCTGCTCACAGCTCTCACAGAGGTTGTATCTATACTACAAACCCACAAGGAGAAGGGCACAGTTTTGATCCATGATCTCTCAGGCTGTGTCACTGTTAGAACCTTCTCTGGCATGGCACTGGCCTATCCTAGCTAGGGCTCTCCCAGGCAATGCCTTGGAAGACAGCAAAGACCAAGGATTGTTCCCTGTAGACCGTCTGGATGAGGCCACCTGCTTGGGATGCAGGAATGGGGGGAAAGAATKGAATCATGTGGCTGTGAGTCATTACACACTACTTTGTGTTTGGGTTGTTCTATTTTCTAGCCATAGCCAGAGAGACCAGGGAATGAATGGTCACCCTTCCTGAGGCACTGAACTACTCTTCCTGAAAGAGTTGCTCCCTGAAAACATCTCTTTGGTGAGAGTGYGCAAAGAGAAAGCTCCTGGCTTTGGGCTGGGTTTGCCCTGTGCCGTGGCTGAGCTGGGGACGGCCGTCTCCCGGGCTGCCATCCAGCTGGATCCGGCACCAACTCGTTCACTACAAAAAAGCAGAAAAAGAAACAGGAAAAAACGATATGAGGTTTCCATGGCTACTGGACTGTTTACTTTCTTCTGACTGTTATCACAAATTTTGCCATCCAAACAAGCAACAGATGTCGGAAATAACGTTTGGGTTTGGTGAGCGTTCATTTCGGATACGCCACAGGGAAAGGTACTGACTTGGAGCCCAAGCAAGTGCCACAAGTTYGTCAGTGGGCAAAACATAAAGTGCAGACAGCCAGACTTCTAAACACTGGGCTTGGAGCTCTTCTTCRGTAATGTTTCCCAATTGCATTGAATTTCTAGATTTCATGTTCTTTTGTTGAAAATAAAAGGTCAAGAGTAACACATCAGGTTTTCTGGAGAAATGGTACAAACTTTCACTTTAATATTCTAGAAGAATGAAGAGAGAMCAGAAATCAAAGCCATGTAATCTGTTCCTGTTATCAATTATGTTGGGGTACAGAACAGGTTATCCTCTATTCATTTATGATGTATTCAAGAGCAACAGGTGGAAGTTCAAGTAGTGTCTGGTCAGCTTATCATTATTATTCAGATAACAAAATAAAGCTTAAGTGGAAAAAATCTCAAAAATTTTCATTAACCACTAACCAACCCTCTACTTGGTTTCCTATGATTCTAGTTCTATTTCTCTATTAGTCCTATTTCTAATATAGTCCTATTTCTCTATTACAGCTCCTTCACTCTGGTCTACTTTTTGGATCCTGGACCCTGCCTTTGCTACAGAGCCTTTTTCCTTCACTCCCCTGTTTCAGACGAGTTCATTTCTTTAACATACTGCCAGCATTTACTGAAAGGTTCTATAGAGAATTTCATAGMCAAATTTCCAGCACGCAGACTAAGGACTTTGCTAAACCACAATCTCAGTGCTCTTGATTTAGTTTTCTTGTAAATCAGACTTTTTTTTTTCACAGTATAATAGATCAAAACCCCCAGAGAGTTTCCATAGATGTCTTTGCTGGCTAAACAGGCTGCACGAACCACAAGCTRCTCAATAGTTAATAATAAGCAGCTTCTCCCCTCAGCACTTGGTTTGAAAGGACTACGAGCTCTGAGTCATTGCACAGTTGATTTGAGCTTAACCCTAATAGCTCTGTTGTGTCCTGGCTTATTCCTAAATCTTCTTGGAAGCGGGAGAGCGTCAACAATAAACTTGTAAGGTTTAACACTCTTAACACCAGGTAAACTGCTTTATCTCAATTAAAAATATCAGTAGTGTCCTTTCCACAACATCGTGGAGCTGTAAAGTAACGCTGGAGCAGAAGCATGTGCCTGCTGGTATATGCCTGAAGAGTTCTGGGAATTAATTCTGCTTTGCAGAACTATTCCAGTTATTCATGTGACTCAGCGGCGGAGACCGGGATCTTCCTGCACTCCAGGGTGACGTGCTGATTCAGGCTGGTTCAGCAGCCTGGGATAGGAGACACCTTATCAAAAGAAAAGCCCTCTTTGGGGACAGGCTCTCCCAGCAGCTGGGAAGGAAATTTCTGTTGTGCTCCCTGCGCTGCTCCGGTGGGGTGAGATTAGTGAGTTATTATTAGAGCTGGATGATTTTCTTTACTCTGRGTAAAAAGGGAATCGTTCTTTTCACCAATAAATTATTTCTTGGTACTGCTTCTGGGATGTGTGTCCAGATGTGATCCTAGGGCTAAGGCCAGCACCGTGGCACAGGAAAACAGTGCTCTGCACCTCTGCTTTCAGTCATACCTAAGGGTATTTCAGCCACACTCGGTATTCAAGTTTATTTATAAATGTTTTAGAAAGGATTAATACCTGGCTGACTCTTGTTACACACACGTCGCAGACAGGAACAGTAAATGGCAAGTCATTTATCAGGACCCCCTGGACTTATTCAACTTTGTATGATCAAGACATTCAGAATAGATTAACCCTTTATAAACCCACTGCAAACAGTCTCTGGAGCAAGAGGGCACTCATCAGCCCCATTATCTGATTGAATGCAGGCATCTGGGAGGGAAACCTGGGCATCTCTGCCAGACAGCCCACACTCTCTGTGGGTAACACAGTCAAGAGAGTGAGATGAGTCCTCCAGAAGTAAACATGTAAAGTAGGACTATCAAAAAGAGGCCAAAACATTTTAAGTGACCAGCCCAGAATTTCACAAAACAGACTGTGGTAGATCAAGACAACTCACATTTCCYAATTTCTGTCCTTTTTCTGAGTCCACAAGACCACAGCTGCCCTATAATCACATCATCATAGCTCTGCAGTTCTTCTGAGAAGCTGTGAATGCATTTAATCAAGGGTCTTAAATCTGCCAGCTCTGGAAAAACAGACTTCCTTCAATATTGTCCACAATCCAGTATTTTTGTAGGAGCAGCCAGAGTAGCCAACCCAGTAACCACCCAAACATTACAGTACACAGAAGTACCTGGTGAGGAGCAGGGGTTACATCCCACACCTGTACTGTGGTTTCACAGTTCATCCTGATACAAATAACAATTACRAAGTGTTTTTGAAACGTGTTGTACCAATTGCAATACCTAAGTATTGCTTCCTGTACTCATTGTTCCTCCACAGCCTCCCTCCCCTGACCTTATATTGGATTTTCTCTTGCAAGAGACATTAATTTCTGCCTGCTCTGCTGTTCACCTCTCCCACAACAAATGGTACATGCAAAATATAGGGGAAACAGTAGTTAACCCCTTGAATGGATAAAGGAATGAGTACAGCAGCATATGATACATAAATGAATTTTTAAAAAAAAATCCTTCTGCTGTTTTAGGTACAGCCTCTCCCAACTGCCTCCAGTCCATAAAGCTGTAAATTCCTTCCAAAAAGAGAAGTTCAATATTTTTATCCACACGAGAAACTTAACCAGCAGGTACTCAGAGGCATAAATCCACRTGGTATTTGAGGGTTAAAAAACAGAGGAAATCTGTAGCCTGGGAAAATTAGGGACTTTCCATTCCCGGTGTAATGAAACGACAGATTTAAAGTTCAGAGTGAGAAAAGTCATTGAAAGGAATTAGACTTTAACCTTCCCGAGACATACAGGCTTTGTTTTTCAAGGCTATTGATAAATCTATCAGTCTCCCGATTACTGTCCCACTCACCCCCCGAAAAACCCTCTAAAAGAGGAATTTGCTGCCTTAATTGGAAGGAAAAGAGTTTAAAGACTATCCACTGTAAGGTCYCTGTGAAGAAGGAAAGTCCCCGGAGGCAAAACAATAATTGGTTTTGACCTTCCGCAGTTCGGGAGGCGTTGGTAAAGACGAGACTTAAACACAGCCTGACAACTGCGAGTTCCAATCAAATTCAGAAAGAGACGGAAATTGGATAAGCAAATTCCTTTTTGTTCATGACCCCGGTCCCGCTTTCCTTTCCCCCTGCAGCATGACACATCAGAATGTGTCCTGCGTGCCATAAATCAGCGGCGGGGCGGCGGGAGCCCTTGAATGGCCGCGTTGTGCGAGGGCCCGTCCCGCGGGCGGGCGGCAGCCGCGGTGCCCGGGACAGCGCACGGCGAGCGCGGCACAAAGCCCGGCGAGGGAGGAAGGAAGCCGGGTGATTTCATTGCTGTTTTCAGCACGGTGTCAATTCCCTCGCTCCGCGTTTGGAAGGACTCTCCACAGCAGCGCTAGGAGCCGCTTGCCAATTTAAGGAAATTTGGTTTTGAATGCAGAAGCCCACAATCCTCATTCTGTCAGAAGCTGCGGCTGACAAAGTGCTTTCCTTTTTGTACATCTGAGCTCATAGAGGACCCTCTTTGTCATTCCCTGCCGCCGCTCTGGGAAACGTAATGTTTCCTGTGTCACCTTCCGCATGGCAAGTGCGTCTTGTCTGGGTGTCCCTGCAGACTCCTGGCAGAGCTGGAGGCACCTCCATGCTTCCCACAGCTTGTCCCTGCCTGTGCCTGTCACCCCTGCTCTGCCTGCCAAGGTCTGACCACGCTCCTCATGTTATTTGTTACCTGCAGACCCCACACTGAACGTAAAACTCCTCTTTCTGCTTTAAGGACAAGTTAATAAAGCCTCCAAGGCCAGCAGAGAAACGTTTTCCTCACAATGGACACGAATGCCAACATACAATCAAATATCTTTAAAAACTAAAAGAGAAATGGCAAAGACTTGCCGCAGCGAGGCCATAGACCAAATAAAAATGCATGAACTAATGGTGAGTTTTTCCACCAGCCACTTTGAGATGGTCACCACTGAAACCTGAGCCATRTAATTTGCAGATATGACTCACAAGAGCTGGAGGTCCAAAAGCAATAAGAGCAAAGATTTGAGAGATACCAAGGCTTTGGAGACAAAAAATATTAGTTATTTTTAAGGTCTGATGAGACAGACATGAAAATGTCAGTGGTCTACAATAAGGTGAGTGTGATGTCCAAGTATTTTCACAAAGTTGAAATGGTTTCACTTTCTCCTGGAAAGGGGCTGAAAGCTGGTAATGGCTTTGTACGGATGGGGTTACATGAGTTATGAGCAGTAGGACTGTCCCAGAGTGCCAGCTCCACGTGCTTTGACCTTTCATCAAGTTTTGGGAAAAGCTGCATGCCTCCTTCAGCTGAACCTAAGCCCTGTTTCCATTAGCCATGGCTCTTCCAGCCTTTTAGCTGTCATGACAGCTGGCTCCTGCTGACTCTATGGAAAGGACTCTGTCCCAGAAGGGCTCCCTGGCTTTTTTAGGCCAGGAGTGCCCAAAGAGTCAGTGTGACATTCTGAGCCTGATGGCAGAGCAGAATATCTCGACAGCATCCGAGCCACGCTGCAGCTGCTGCAAGTCAGCAACGCTGGGACTCTGACCTGGCTCTTTGGGAAGACCAGACTTGGAACATGCTTCAGAATTCCAGATCTCTACCATCTGCATCCTCCAAGTCTTTGCTACCAAGATGCTTCCCAACCATGAGTCCTACCTTGATGCTTCCCAACCACGAGTCCTACCTTGTCTCATACCTGTTTAAAAAGATTTYGTTAACTCACTTTGATGTGGGGAACTCTAGCAACAGACAACTCTCCTTGCTCTGATTTTCATTCCACAGACTGAGACTTCTACAATGCTCTGCTCCCAGTTTTTCTCTCCTGTCCTTAGGAAGTATTACAGACTATGAGCAGGAGAAGGAATCCTTGTCGATAGTGTTCAAGCTGTATGTAGGCAATGGAAATTACTAAAACTGGAACAGGCTCAGCACTGGCACTTTATGTAGGACAATATGTACCTCCTGAGCTGGGCTGTGTCCCCAGCACGTCCTTGCTGAAGTGACACCTTTGCAGAGGAATGCTGACATTCCCAGGGATGTGTTGTGGTAGTGCAGAGGCTCCTGAAAAGAACCAGCAGGGCAGGTTAGCTGGGAGCATATAAAAAAATCCATAAATAACATTCTGTAAACAAGGTTCCATAAAAGACCTAAAAATACCAAAAGGGCATTTTGTCAGTTGTTGGGGTTTGTAAAGTTATTTTATTTAGTTTTGTTCTACTGAATGGGAATGAAGCTTTAGAGCCACATAAGAGAAGAGAAAAAGCTAACATTCAAACGGCAAGATGCTGTGTGCCTTTAACACCCTGAGAAATCAAACTGGGCTGAGTTTCCATCACAGTGGTCCTAACCCATTATTAGCTCTTTAAAGTCATCGTTCAACACTTGCTCAGTGCTCAGAAAGGATGATCTTTGATTCCAAGAAGTCTCATTTTAAGTAGTAAGGAATACTTGCAACTTTTGTTTCTGCACTTTGTTTTTCATTTTCGTATTTTAACTTCCTCKGCTTAACATATTCTCTCTAACTTCCTCTGCACTTAACAGTGAACAACAGGCTTAGCCATTGATCTCAAAATGGTTCAAAAACATTCCCCCCCGATTTCAGAAGACAAGGCAGAGTTTTAGCACACTGAAGGAATTAACTCAAGTTCCCTGGGCAGGTCAGTAGCAGAGAGAGCTCAGTCTCTGCAAAGTCACAGCGACTCCTCCATTTTCTCCTATTTTCAACACTATGAGTGGCAAGAAGGAAAGCCCAGGATGGCAGGGGTGACATTAGGGCAGGAAATGAACMAAAACGAGTGTCCTGAAGTTACTTCCTAACAGAGGAGCAGGGGAGAGTTTTCTATCAGAATCCTTTGGCTCTCCCCGTTGAGGCTTCAGCAGATTCTGTTCAGAAGAGGCCGCATGAGGACCCGAGACAGACAATTTTCACATTCTGTCCCAGAGCAAAGCTGCAGGAGAGAGCCCAGCTGAGCCTTCTGCATGGCACCTCAAGTCTGAGACTGCTCAGTTATCCATACTCAGCTGTTCCAGGAAAACAGGGGATCCTGCCGGGCTGCGAGMGTGTCCGCAGAGTCACGGCATGGACACGGCCACTCTCCTGACTTGCAGGGCACTTTGCCCCACAGATCATTTTGAGTCACCACATTTGTTTTCAAGGTCTGCTGAACCCCTCAAATGTACATTTTACAGATCAGCAAGGCAGAGGCTGCCGTGCTTTCGGCGGCGTCTCTGTCGAATCACGCTCTCCTCGGAGAGGGGGCACCCAGCGCTCCCAGACATCCCTGCTATGGGAATGACACACCAGTCACACTGCTCACACCAACTGTGGCAGTAAACTTGAGTTCAACTTTGACATTTAGTTCCTGCACAGTGACTCATGGCTGCCCATGGTGCTCCGTTTAGGGATGCAAGACTCCAAAGCCAATGCAGAAAAAACCCAGCAAGCTACAGAAATCAGCAAGAGGCATTTGCTGAAATGAGGCACCTCATAATTTTTATATATTGCAGGGAAGAAACAATAGATGAGGGCAAGTCCCAGTTGCTGTCTCTTTTTGCAGTGAGAACTGGCAATCTATATTTAAAGTACACTTTACTAAGTGTACTTTTACCTGATGTACTTTTTATAAACAGTCTACCAGTCAATGGTGTCACCAAAACCATTCAGCTTAATGAAACCATCAACTCTTCCGATTTCCAGAGTTTTAGGAAAAAATGGGATTACACAAAGTTTGGAGTGCATTGAATAAAACTGTAAAGAACACCACATGCATTGCTTATCATGTTCAGCCTGTTTATAATCCTTGGCTGATTTACTGCTCCTAAGAGTCACTGAATGATCATTTGTGTCCCTTCTGGCCAGGCCTGGGATCCCCCAGGGAAGGTGGAAGGTGACAGCAATGAGCATATTCTGTTTCTGAAGGAACACTGGAGCAGGTCAGAGCAGGGCTCCGTTGTCATCCCAAGGAACCCACCATGGCGAAGCCAGGACATGCAGCTGGTGCAGACAGAGCACTAGGAAAAAYAGTAATTTTTAAATCCTAAATAACTTTCTCTATGTGGGTGTCTAGAATTACTTCACAAATACTGATTAGGATAGACATGGTTGTATGTAAATTAACAGTTRGAGATTGTTTTCCTAGGCTGAGTGAAGATATTCTGAAGACAAAGTAACAAAATTCAGCATTTCCTTAAAATCTACACATCTTACAAGGGTGTGCTCTCACTTTTTCAGAGGCTGAAAGGCTGCTCCTTTGAAATGTTTAATTTCCTAAGATACAATTTCCTTGTACCACCAACATCTGTACGAAACCATGAATCCAACTTTGGAGACAGAGCTGAGCTCTGAGATCAGAGGCAGCTCACAGCTCACAGATGCCTGGTGTCAGCTGGAAGAGCTCCTCATCACTGCYGACCTACGATGACTTTAGGAGCTGAGGAACAGCCCAGAGTGCCCAAATTTTCCTTACATTTCCACCTATAGGTATAAAATGCATTACCAAAGTCCTGTTGCAGAAAGTCTGTAAACAGCTAAATGAGGGCATAGACACATCTGCTGCCTGGAAAATGTCCAAGGTAGCATACTCAGAAACCCACCTCCTTTGCCTCACCTGCATCACGGAATTATTTATTTGCCTAACAGCAGTTTGAGGCAAGTAGTACATTCAAAGGTTGGTTTAAGGCTTATTGATAGTGGCATGAGGAAGAAAATTACAGTGGACGTCAGTAATCTGAGCATTTTTGGACTAGAACAGTGCTCAGATTTAGGAACAGTGATGCTATTTCAAGGTTAGGTTTGCTAATATTAGCAGTAGTCAGACATACCAGAGTGCTGCTTTTATTTTTTTGTTTCTATTTTTCCTTAGAGCCAAAGTTTTGACTTAAGACAAAATGCAGCCATGGCAGCAGGAGTGGCAGAGGGGATAACACGTCACCGTTCAGCCAAGTCAGTTGGATTAGCAGGTTTTGGGAGAAAGAGATTTCAGTCTATTTAATTTACTTGTCTTAGATTTCTTGAGCTTGTTTCAAACCACTCAACCCTTAAAATCTCTCATGAGTCAGTGTTTCTAACCTAAGACTCGCCGGAGATTATTTGAATGTACCTGAATTTCTCAAAATCCTGTAAGGCTAGGGATAAAATTATACTCCCTGAAAGGTGCAAAATAAATATTCTGCTCGACCTGAGTGCTTATCAACAGGTATAGATAATCATCATAGAATCCCACTATGGTTTGGGTGGGAAGGGACCTCARAGTTCATCACATTTCACCCCCTGCCATGTGTAGGGACACCTTCCACTAGACCAGGATGCTCCAAGCCCCATCCGACCTGGCCTGGAACACTTCYAGGGATGGRGCAGCCGCAGCCTCTCCAGGCAATCTTTGTGTGGTAGCTGCAGTCAGAGGGTGACCTGCTGGTGACCAGCACACTCAGTTAACACACACTGCTCTTTGCACAGATTACATCACACAACCTGCATGTTGCTTATTTGCTACCCAACGCTGGTCATTAAATAAACATTAATGTGATGGGCAGGCATCTTAACCAGGCAGGCAAAAATAACACCAGGTGTACAGAAACAACTTATTATACACATGCAAGTAGGTAACACAGTCCAGGTAGGTAGCAGGTAATGCTGTCCAGGTGCCCTCTGGTAATCCCTTAAAAATAACCTCTCACATCTTTCACATAAGATCCTTTCCCCACTTAATTTCATGTTACTACATTTTATAGAAAATTCAAATGATGAACCTTCAGTTTCTTCAACAATGCATTAGTGTGACACAGATGCTCTGATTTGGGGTCAATTTCAATTCTTAAAAAACAAATTACTCATAGTACGTGGGAGTGAGAACTATTACTGTTTACCTACCTAACTGCTCTGAAATCAGCAGATTCCCCTCACTGCTGTACTACCTTTTTTCCATCATGATTCCAAGAAGATAACTGGCAAATAAGTCTCTGAGCAACTCTGCCAACAGGTAAAATTCACAGTTAAATATACCAGTGGCATTTATGTATGTATGCATGACAAAGCACGTGGATRTATGCAAGGCTAAGCCCTGAATTTGGAATTCTAAACCTGGACTGGACTGTGTGAAATTCTCACTTTACTAACCTCACACTCAGTTCTTCTCCCTGGAGAGTAAGCAGCTCTCACAAATGGAGTCTTCAAGGTGCTCAGCAGATTTTTCAGAGGACCCAAGTCATCTCCTAAACACTGGGAGATTCGCCATCTAAAATCCCCATGGGCATTCTGGAGGATAAGCCCTTCAATATTATGCATTTGGCAGGAGTTTTGCTGTTAATGGCATTAAAAAAACCCAAATAGTGCCCCTATTTTAGATCCCAAAATGTAACTCAAATATAAAATTTTCCTCAAACCTACTGCCATCATTTCCAAATTTCCGTGAACGCCTCCGTGGCAAACATCTCTGACAGCACCCAGAGAGGCTYTGTAGAGCAGGAGGAGCATGTCCTGCTGTGGGTGCTGCAGACCTTGGCCCAGCTCTGGCTTTTAGAGCAGGAGCAGCAGCATTCCCGTTGGGTGTTTGATGCCATTCCCCTTCCCACGCGCACGCAGGGAATGTGTGGCCGTGGCRGGAGGTGAGCACTGATCCCAGGGCAGCATCTCGCATTTCACTGCTTTGTAAAGCCCAGACCAACACTGTGCTGTCAGTGTTCTGCCTTTAAACGAGCCCTTTCATTTTGGTGCCCTGTGCAGGGCTTTTTGTTTTGCGTTTGGGCTAAAATCCTTTTAACTTGGGATTCTTTTGTGAGACTTTTCATCCCCCTTCTGGATGTCCCACCCACTCAGCATCACTTGAAATGAAAGGATTAGATGCCAACTGATCTCCAAGTACAGAATAAAAGAGAACAACAAATTCTACCAAGGATTTCTCTCAGACTGTAAAAATAAAAGATGAGTTTGTATTGGCAAAGGCCTCTCTTGATCTGTTAATATCAAGGAAGACAAAATTATCTGTGTTCTTTGTGAAGCAGCAGTTGTTTTAGTGGGGAAGGAAGCCAAGACAGCTGTTAGATAGTTCAGTACAAAATACTGACACGACACACCAACAACAACACCAGCAGTGAGGGACTCGGCCAAACCGCCAAAACACCAAATATTATTGATGTTTCTGCTTTTCAAAAGTTTGACAAAGTGCGATAATTGAAAATTTTCAGTGAAAGGTGACTTCTGAGTTCATCTTGGCCTATTCTGCTTAAAGGATGCTGTGGAAAAAGCAGCAAAATCTCTCAKCTACAAAAGACCCCATTGAGAAGAAGGAGGCAGGTTTTGGTCAGCACTCAAGATTCAGTGGGGAAGGAGCCATCCCTGTTTAGTTTGGATGCAGGACTTGACTCCTTTGAGGAATGAGAGGCCGTGAGATTTCAACAGCTTTTGAGGAGTCCTCAGGTCAAGCTACTTGAACAAATGGCTTTGTCCACATGACCTGCAGCATCATGCAGACCTGATTATGAAATCATTTCTTCCACTTCCCTCGGGCAGGATGAAATACAGTGTGCACTGTGGTCGGCAGCAAACTGGAGCTTCCTGGCTGGGACCTTGCTCTCACCCTGTCATCTCGCTCCGCTGGCTTGACCTCTCCTGCACATCATTTTCTCCATTTCCAACTTCCCAGGAAGGATTTATTTGCAGATCTCCAAGACTTGCAGATAGATCTAATATCTAAATACCAGGAATTCAACTCTGCTTTCAGTGGCCCTCTCATACACCCCCCCCAGGTCACACCTGTACAGCTACAGGTAAGTTGCATAACCAGCTCAGCAACAGAGATATGAGGGAGGGAGCAAAATGTGGCCCATCAGCAGAAGCTCCAGCCACCAGTGCGACGCAGGCTGTTGAAGACTGCAGTAAACGTGCCCTCTGGCCTTTTTTGGAAGGTTTCACATCCAATTTCTCCCCTTCCAGGCCCCTGTGTCCTCTGGAAAAGCTTTCTTTTACTCAACTACACCCTTCTACATGGCACTCTACTTTCCTCCCCAGCTGCACCTTCTAAGCTTTGCTAACTCAAATTACTGTCTAAAATTGCATTTATGGGAAAAAAAGTCATTTTCTACGAGTGTAGAATTACACATTGGCTGTTTTCTTATAGATTTGGATCATAAAAGAACTTAGAGAAAAAAAACCCCCACATATAAACTTACAGCCCAGCTTGGCTTTAACAGCATTTGTCCTGCATCAATAGTTTAGTAGAGAAGAGAGTGGGATACATTTTTATAATAAGGAASAAGAAAGACCCCACAGCTCTGATGGAAATCAGAGTCCACCCCACTAAGAGAAAGCTCCCACTGATGCCATGAACCTATTCCAAAAYGGAGCTCAGCCCCATATCTCCCCAAACACTCATTGTGAAATTATAATGAACACCCTTTTCACAGCATCAGTGACTCCTGCAACCTTTTTCCCCTCTCTCTTTTTACAAGGGATGCATCACATCCTAAATTCCGTAACAGATGTTCTTTACAAGCCTAGAATAATTTACAATGARTGTTGTGTGGATAGGGAACTCAGACTTTTCAAAATCCCTGTGTTTGCATGTGGACACAGCTCGCCTGCAGCATGCACAGGCAAACTGAGTGAAAATTCCTGAGATCCTCTAACCTACATGTGGGAACTTTCCCAAACAGAAGTGGATTTGACAAGCCAGCAAGTAAAGAGAGATAATTCTTAGAATTCAAAAGTCAGTAGAAATATTTAAATCTCCACAGCAAAATTCACTTTTGGTGTCTGTTATTTCCTATCTCGGTTTTCTGCTGTGGCTCAGCACAGTTTTCACTCAGGGAGCAGATCCTTTTGACTCACCAGATTGAAGATAACCTTGCCAAAAGGGAACTTTCAAGAAGCTGCCCACTGAATTCACAGGAGATGAAAGGAAAGTTGCAGTTATAACAGCAACATCACCTGACAAAGTTTTTGGCATTTTATACCTAAAAAAAAATCTTTTCTGCAACTTCTGTTAGTGTTTTCAACAGCTGGRTGTTTTACTGTGTTCATAGGCAGGTCCAAATATAAATAGTAGTTTCTCTACTGACCCACATACTTGGCCTATATTCAGAGTCTTTTAAGATATTTCCATTAGCTGCAGAACAGTGTCAGGTCTTTCTCCAGTGTAATCTTAYTTATGAGGTCTTGTTTCCCAGCACAAAACAGGACTAGATCAGCTGGAGTCGAGCTCCTTGCTCACAGTTGGAAGCCTGTTTTCCTCCTATTCTCCACAGACATATGCCTTTACCCTCAGTATCTTTCATAGCTGCATTTTTAGATGTAATTTCCAGTGCTATGTGAAGAAAGGAGACTGAAAGAGAGGATAAGCCATAGCTAGGGGGAAAACTGAGAAAATAAAAATCAAGGAAGGAAGCTAGTAGAAGCTGAGGCACATGGCTCCACAATTACTATTTTTTAAATATCTTATAACTACTTTTACTGTACTCTTAACTCATCTGGTCTGTGAAATCTCCACTCCAGAGAATCCAGAGTAACTGAATTAATCTAACTACAAAAACCGTGGCTCAAATCCTCTGGCCTTTGTCTGGGGAAGTCTTTCATTGGAGCTTTCAGCTGGAAAGAGACTGCAGGAATTTGTGGCYGTGGAGCATGCAGTTACAATAAATATATAATTCATCATGGAGAGGTTTGTTAAAACCGTTAGGAATAAAATAAATGTTCTTCTTTCCTATTGAAAAGAGATGTCAGTTTTTCTCTTACGATTACTAAAAGGGCCAGCCAGGGAGAATAAAGGCTTATTACATGGGAAAGCATATAGAGCCCTTTTATGAACTCTGGCTGCAGCCCTTCTCTTTGTGAGACTCTTTGTTTCAGTTTGTTTTTCAGCAGCTGTATCTGATCTGTATCTCGCACACTTTCATCCTGTGACAAAACACAGCTGCAAAGTGACTACAAGTTTCTCATCTGTCCATCTCTGTGCATTCTCACAGATGGGACAGGTATGAGAAGCACCAAACCCGGCTTTGGGGTGTTAAATCTGATAAATAATGGTAGAGTGAGTCACAAGGTCTGGCTATCTCTTGGCTCATCTTTCTTGGAAGGATCAGTGATAGCACCGTATCACAAAGATGCTGAAGTTCACCAGCATGAAGTGAAGGCAATTACTGGCATAACAGGGTGACTGGGGTTGCCATCCCTTGAAAGGGGATTTTAAGGACAGAAATATTTTGTTTCCAAATGCAGAATAAGAAAACTAATGACCATGTGTTTAGTCTAAGCCTTCCACTCTGAAAAATCCTCAGCACTCAAACAGGAGTGGCAAGAGCACAACCAATGCACAACAGCCTCAAGCATCTCCTTGCCTGATTTTGATGACATAGCTAAAAATATGWCAGGGTCCCATTGTATAAAATGTGCATGTTAATGCCTGGTTTAGACAAAACTGCCTCGAGAGAAAATTGTATTTATGTAAATGCATCCCCATGTCTTTCCTACCATCCCCTACTCCCTACCATTTCAGGAGAGCTGAATATGCTCTCCTGAATATGCATATGAATATGCAAATTTCACAAGCTGAATATGAAGGGTCTGGAACATAAATCCTACAAGGAGCAGCTGAGGGAGCTGGGGGGGCTCAGCCTGGAGAAAAGGAGCTCAGGGGGGACCTTCTCACTCTCCACAACTCCCTGACAGGAAGGAGCAGCCAGGTGGGGGTCAGGCTCTGCTCCTGGGGAACAAAGGATAGGATGAGAGGGAACATCCTGAAATTGTGCCAGGGCAGGTTTAGGTTGATGTTAGGAATAATTTCTTCACAGAAAGAGTGGTTAAATTGGAATGGGCTCCCCAGGGCAGTTGTGGAGTCACCATCCTGGAAGCAAAAAAAAAAGCAGACTTTGTGGCACTTTGTGATATGGTTTAGTGGGCATGATGGTACTCGGTCAAAGGTTGAACTCAATCATCTTGGAGATCTTTTCCAGCCTTAATGATTCTGTGATTCTGAGCTAAGGAACAGAGAAGAGCCAAAGCCATTTGTAAGCCTGATGAGGGAACACAGAAGACACCGTGCAGGAGAGGGCTGGTTTTACCCAGAAGGGTTGCAGCGAATTCAGTGCATCTTGGACACCAAAGAAGAGCCATGAATATCCTACAACTGCTGGACTTGCCATCTCTCCCTCTCCAGAAGCTTCTCGAAGCACATGCTCTGTAATGAGCTGCTCACCACAGATTGGTTACCCTATTCCAACCCCACAAAAAGACCACTAGGAACAGCCACTTCCCAAACACTCCCATGGAGCCCTCTCCTTCCTGCCCCATGTGCTGCTGAAGAATCCCACAGCTGCCGATCGTGATTTACAGAGAGGGGTAAGACACACTAATGACTGCGACTCTTACCACTAATTACCACTTATTCAGGCACTAATGGACTTTGCTGGCCAATGCAAGTCAAATGTAAAAGCCTTTGCAATTTGAAAAGAACCATTTTAAGTTATTAAACACTGTGGATCTCAGGCACTGGTAATGGTTCACATGCCCACATTTCTCTCCACAGTTAAAAAAAAGGAATGTGCAGTAACAGCAGCTGCACCTGCCTGACTGGCCACGTTTGACCTGGGCTGCACTTGCAGCTTTTACTGCTCTCCTTACTTTGAGTTGAAATGCAATCAGCAAMAGCAGTAGACTGGCAAACACAGAATCAGAAAACACCTCCAAAATCATCAAGGGCCACCTTCCACTAGATCAGGTTGCTCAGAGCCCCATCCAACCCGGCCTTGGACACTTCCAGGRATGTGGCATCCAGAGCTTCTCTGGGCAACCTGTGCCAGGGCCTCAGCACCCTCATGGGGAAGAATTTTTTCCTAATATCTCATCTAAACCCACTCTGTCAGTGGGAAGCCATTCCCCCTTTTCCTGCCACTACAGGCCCTTGCAAATACACTCCATCTTTCTTGCAGGCTTTTCTTGTAATCAGAGAGGAAAGCAAAATATCAAATATTTTGCAGGATGGAAACTCTGAGTTATTTTTAGCTGAAAGAATCAAAATTAGTTCATTAAGAAGTTCTATCTGATAATGTCAAGCCATTCATATCTATAATTAATCTTTAATATTGTAGTAATTTTTAGAAGCTGAAAAGAGCTGAACTCTGAAACAAGGAGTCAAAATGAAAGTTGCTTTTTCAATCTCAAGTAGTATCAGTGTTTCCGTTGAAAACTTCATCAAGATCAACTTCCCCCAAAATTCTGATTGTGCCAAAACAGCATTTTCAAGAAGAAATTTATTCTGTTCGAATTAAAAAAATAAATTTAAAAACCCAACAAAACAAACCAAACAAGAACCCCAAGACACAAAACCTGGCTGCCTGGCAGCTTCCACCTCTCTAAAAATAACTGAGCCAAGTCAAATCCGCCCACCTTCCCTCTCCATCACAAAGGCAACCTCTCACAGTTTGATTACAAACCTCAGGGCACGCTGTGGTTTCGCTTCCAGCTGTAGGTCCCGGAGTCGGGCTGATTACAGGAACACCCCATGACTTCCGACATGAGAAAGGATTTTCTCAGAAAGAATTGGCCCAGACAGCTATGGCAGTAGATCTGTCTTGGCAAATGGCTATGATGGACATTGTGGAGCAGAATAAGCTCTTTCCCCGCCAGGGACAGGTTTGAAGGTGGAAGCCCATTCCCATCACACGTCTGGCAGCCCAGCTGCTGCTCGGAGGGATGACTTCCCCACTCTCTGGATGGAGGCAGCTGTGCCAGTAGAGCTTTCCAGTGTACATCATCACACTCATTCAAGTGAGCAAAGGGTTCTCTTGCTTTCAGGACTGTATTTTAAACCTTAGCTAAGAACATTTCGGGATCTGAGCGCTGAATTTTTCATTTGTGGGGTTGAGAGAGTGCACTAGTTTCATTAAGAAACTGTATGAACTCAAAGTAAAAAAGGAACACCATTTCCAGACACTGATCTAAATACTCTTTTAGAAATCATTAATTATGTATTTAAGTTTAACTTTTTGCTTACTGAACACCTCTTTCCATTCCTACACACAAATCCCACTATTCCTCCATGTTTGGGAATGGAAGGTGTGCCCATGGCACGGGGTTGGAACTGGAAGAGCTTTAAGATCTCTTCCAGCCCAAACCATTCAAGGATTCTGTGATTTCAAGTTGTGCAAAATCTTCAAAATTATTTTGATTTGGTAGYTTTTACTTCCATTTTGCACTCGCTTTTCATGGGTGGGATCGACTTTAGTAAGAGGGAAAGCAAGGAGCAAAGGGAGATCTCTGATCCACACCAGGATAAGGAAGACAACAAGAGCACACACATGTTTCTCAGCTGCTGCACATTTACAGGCAGGAGGTCTAGAGAAGGAGAGAAATCAGGTAACAACTCTGGTGAAAACAAAGGTGTTTCCGGGTCACTAAAAATTCCAGAATTATTCCACATTTTCTCCAGTCTTCTTTTCCACTGCAAAGACCAAAACCTGCCCCGTCAGATGCCAACCAAGCTGTTACTTGTTTTGTTTTGCAGGTTGCTAAGGAACAGGGCTGTTTTTGCTTACTTGCCTCCCTTGGGCTATTTCACAACACTTTGTAATATACACTGCTCTTTTTTGCTGCACATCTGGTTTTGATTTTAGGTTTCAGAACCCCCTCTGAAAACTGAGATATTAGTTTTTCATATCTATCATCTAGACAAAGTGCATCAGCCTGTCAGACTGAGTGCACCGGTGAGACACATTTAACCCTCTCAAGTTACTCTCCCAAAAGCTATTTTCATTTGTTGTCGAGTTCAGATGGTGGAAGTAGCTCAAGTATTTTGTCTAATTTGCTGTGTGAAATTAGCTGCAACCACCATTAAATTTTAGGTATGAAATAAAACTASCCATTCCTTCAAAACATGCCATTGGATAGGGAACCCTCCTGCCTCACAAATGCTAACAAAGGGAGAGCCGTGCCGTGGATTAATTGCTCACCACCCCATCAGATGCTCRACAGCTTCTCCCAAAGCTCCTAGGCTTTCATTTTCCTTGGAAGCAGCTACTCCCAGAAAGCAGTAACCAGCACGGAGAGGGGTTCTCCTGTGTGTTTGGAAAATGGTGTTGTGGGATGGCAGAACAGCCCAGTTTGTCCTTTGGGGAAGCTGCAAACACATCCCTCAGCCCCAGCACTGGAGCTGGCCACAGGATCACGGAGTTGCTGGGGTTGGAAAAGCCCTCTAAGATCATYGAGTCCAACCATTTACCCAGCACCACTAAACCATGTCCCCAAGTGCTGCATCCACAGGCCTTTTGAACATTTCCAGGGATGGTGATTCCACCACTGCCCTGGGCAGCCTGTTCCAATGCCTGACCACCCTTTCAGTGGAGAAACTTTTCCTAATATTCAATCTAAACCTCCCCTGATGCAACTTGAGGCCATTTTCTCATCCACTTACAAACAAAGTGATGGRGATAACATGTATTCCTGCTCTCCTGATACCCCTAAACCAAGTGATCCTGACTTAGGTCCTCTCCCAAAGCCTTTCTTTATACTCTGCAAGCAAAGCTCTGACAGAGAGGGGGTGGACAGAGCTAACAGTGTTTCTTTAGTCTTCACCCATCTGGTCCCAGCGTCATTTAAAGTTGCAATTAAAATTTATATCACTAGGCTAAGGTCACTGGGAAAACTTCTGCCAAGAACTACATACATTTGACACCCTGCAGAGAAAAGAAACTGCCTCTGCTTTATCCTGATCGTTTGCTTTTCTCAACACCCCGAGGATTTGTCTCCCTGCCCTTCTTAAGCCACTCTGGTGACTATCTGATCCTATAAAATTGTATACACCAGGGWATCCTCCTTTCTCAGCAGGACATGGGGTCCAGCAGGTTCCAGAGCTCCGGAGCAGGGMCAGGGTGATTCAATCTCTGGCCCTGCAGGGTCTGGCCGCTGCTCCTGCCCAGCAGTGCCAGGGAAGTCCTGCAGCACAGCAGGCTTGAACAACACAAGTTTTTCTAAGAATCACCAAAACTATCTGGGATTATTTATTAAAAAATACCAGCCAGGAAAGACAGCTCTGGCACCTGTGCTTTGTGCTGGATGAGGCACAGGCTGCCACAGCCTGTCTGCTGCAGAGCTGGGGCTACCAGGGCAGGAGTCCCAGGTGAGAAGAGTGAGGTCTTTGACAGGGCATCCACSTTCTTCAGACCAACCCTAAATCCACAACCTTCATGTGAATATAAAATTTAAAGCCTGATTTTCAGACTTTGTCCCGAGACCTATCCCAGCAGTGTTAAACATTCACTCTGAAAACATAATTGATGCCATAGAGGAGATTCATACCAGTAAAAACTAAACTTGGAGACTTCCAAATTTTTGTCTCACAGACTGCCCTTTCGTAAACAGGAGGATGATATGAGAAGACCACTCCACCACGGAGGGTATGTAGGTTTATAAGACTGCACAGATGCCAAATCTTGTGAATTTTAGAGACCTGCTGAGTTCTGGACACGGTGCCAGTAGCTGGCCCTCAAGGTACTGTCCCAGTGCTGCCCACCTTCCTTCCTGACAGGGCACTGAAAACAGCTCAGCAACCAAAGGGAAATGCCTGAAGGACAACCGGGCAGTGTGACRTTGGATTTTCCTTACCTCACCTTCTCCCGGACACAGCAGAAGTTGGCTTAGCATGGAGCTCCATGTGACAAACCCRGGGCCTGGCAGCCAATCCCCCTCCTGTTTGGGCCTCTCAGGAGCTGGGCCAGGGCTAATTGCTACAGGGTCTCTGTGATCCACGCAACCACAAACACTGTGGTCCTGCAGTGCAGCAGAGATTGAGAGTGCATGGGACAATAATCCTGTGGAAAAATCTCAGGATAAAGCACAGTTGGTCTCATCATTACCTCGTCACAGCTTCTTAGATGCTCTGGGGGGCAAAAATTGAAACAAAGGTATTAAATATGGTGAACCACATCTTTCCATCTCTTTGCATCAAATCTGAACCAACCCAACGCTTGGAGCCCTCATATCCAATTTCCCCCCACACCCCTCTTCCCTTTGGTGTGGTCAGGCTTTACCCTCCGCGCAGCCTCCCGCCAGGCCAGCCCTGGAACACTCAGGCAGCTCCCTCCACCCAGCCAGGGTCCTGCCCAAGAGCCGTCCTGCGGCGTGAGCTCACCGTGACCTTTCGGCAGAGCACAGCCCTGCGTCCCTCCCGTGTTTGGAGAGCCTGGTGGAGCCTCCTCTGCAGCCCGAGTGCTTCACACTTAACCAATTAATATCTCTTCCCACAAGGCAAAGGCCAGGCTCTGTCCTGATGGATGGATGCTAGGGCAGGAGAGGGTTAAGAATATCATGGAGCAGTGGGGGCATAGGAGAGCTTGGTCTGGAAGCAGTTTAAGTAACCTAAGGAGAATCTGATACAGACCAAAGACACACAAGTACAGATGCATTTAATAGAAGCCTCTCTCTGCTCGAGATCTACAGCTGAGACTCCTGCAGCAGAATGTGCTGTTTGGAACATCCTGTGCTCCAACCACTATGGCTATGGGAGGAATCGGAGCCAGTATTATGTGCTGGTGCTCTGAAGGACTGAATGTTCACTTCAGACACACGTTTGGGGGATGTATATTTATGCATAGATTTTGGGATGCAGCACATCCCACTGCGAACTTGGACAGCAGCTCGCTCTTCCATCTAAGAATTCCTCTCTTAAGAAATCCCAGTGTTGTGTAAATAAGGGCCCAGCCAGAGCTGTTCCAGCAGCAGCTGAGCCAGGTTAAGACATTTTCACCTCCGGCCTGCCCACAGCTGTGTATCCACTGCCCCCCATTAGGGGTTACCACCCTTTTCCATGAGCCTCATAACCACATCTGCGGACACTCCCAAATCTGGCTCTGTCAGAATGATCCAGCTTARCTCAAGTACTTTTTAGTAGGTTTATTGTTTGGGCTTATTTTTGTTTTTATTTTTTTTGAGCTAGCTCATCTTGAGATTGATAGTTTCTTGACTCAGTTCAGCTGCAACTGGAACAGCATCTCTGACCACACTCCAATAAAACTGTTGCAAAATTGCATTTGTCAGTCTCTTCAGTCAAAGCCTGTAAGAGTAATCTAAAGATAGTATATTTAATATTAATCCCCTAAATATTCTTTTGTCTGCTATCTCAGTGTTTCCTAGGTATTACTGGAAATTTAAATACCTCATGGTGGACTGATCACTTTTGTGTACAGCAGTCTTTATTGTCCAGCACCTTATTTAAGGAGATCTAAGATAACCAACACTCTGAAGAAACCATCACAAAAAAACCCAAAACTAAAACCTCCAGTGTGCCTCCCTTTTCCAGAGAATTTATGTTTTCCCTTAGGTGCAAGAATCCAGTAAGTCACTGGGGAACTTGATCAGAAACTGTTGATGCATTTACACTCTTTGTATTATTACTCTGTTTCATTTTCAATTCTTGGCATATGGGATTTAGGAGAGTTGTACAGCCAGGGCCTCACATGGCTGTGCCAGGAAGCAGGAAAGGTAGTTTGGGGAGACACAAATATTTGCTTCGCTGACCTCTGTGTTTGGCTCCTAAGTAGGTTTGATTTGTATTCGGGGCCGTGCTTGTGCTCTCAGGGAACACACATAACTCAGGCCAATTGTATGGGATGGGAGTACAAAGAGGAGCCCTGCTCAGGCTCTGACATTTACCAAGCCAAGAGGTTTGAAAATGGAGCCAAGTCCATTGCCTGGCTTGGCTGTACGAACCAAAACACAAGCCTCGCCACTGGAATTGATTATAGACACATGAAAAGAAAATACATAAAATGATACATAAGGTTCTTGTAACCCCCAGGAGCTGATGCCAGAATACTCTCATTGGCTTGGTCCTGCCCTGGCTCGACACCACAAGTGAGTGCAGAGCTCAGCCGAGGCCGTGCTCAARTTTTCATCAGATTAACTCTTCACTAAGGTCAAAGCAGCCCTTCTTGCCTGCTCCCAGATCTGAGCCTTCCCTCCAGCCCCCGGGGAAAGGAGTAGCTGAGTGTGTGAATGCAGGATTTACAGCCCTTCAGCTGGTGCAAAAGGTGCTATAGCTGCCCACAGGAGGATAGGAAATTGAATTAAAGGAGATTAGGAATCTATACGACAGAGTAGCCAGAAGGCTGTTTATGCTAAATGTAAAATACTCCATGAGCCAGCCCCATATAAAGTGTATTCCTACTCTGCTGCAGATCCCAGTTATCCCTCAACACAAACTGGGGGCTTTGGCTATGCATTTGTTAGCTTAATTACAGCTCATAATTCAGTTAGGAAGCTTAACCCATACCGACCACTCCATTGATTTAAACAACAAAACCCAGCAGGCACTAAAATGTTACGTTTCTTGGAAGAGTATGAGTTATTCATAGTATTCTTTCAAAGGCAAAGATTTGTGCCTTTCTGTAGAGTCTCACTATTCTCCAGAAAGACACTTTTTTCTCAGTTTGAAGTATTTGATATGATAGTTTGATATGATTAATGCAACGCTTTCAGGAAGGGCTCGAAAGCAGACATTATAATTTTGCTGCAATACCAGTGAGACTCAACATTTCCCTGGAAATGGGCAGAACCAAGATGATGTTAAGCATTTTCCAGTAACCCCTGTGCAAAGTGTTGGGAGCTGTCTGAAATGACCACTGAAGGGATTGTCTGAAAAATGAATTAAACTTTTATCCAAAACCCTCGAAAACTGAGTTACCACAACTAATTTCCTTGTGGACAAGCACCTTTCCCTTCTGAAACACCAAACCCAAGGGCTTGAAGCAAATAAAATTTTCCTGGAAAAGAGCAATGAGATGATCTTTAAAGTCCCTTTCAACCAAGCCATGCTGTGATTCTATGAATACTGGAGTCCAATATTCAGGAATATCATATCTTCTTCTAAGGAATGAGTAATTTACTGCTGCTACAGTTGGTCCTATAGCGATTTCCCTTCAGATTTCAGAAACTCCTCTGTTCTGCTAACAGAAAGCAGGAGTTCAATAGTGCGCTCAAACTCTCCCAATTTAACTTGAGGTTTAGTCTTTTCTAATTCAAAGACATTTCATTTGAAAGTGTTTTTGCTTTATAATAAACAGATAATAAACAGATTCTTGGTTTCCTACAATAAAAAGAGAAAAAGACTGTAAACTTCAAACTTTTAAAAGGGCACATGGGACTATTCTCTAATTTTACTCTTTGGCTGTGGAATCTATACTCATTAAAAGTGAAAAGTTGAGTTCTGATTACTATTCATGCTTTAAAAGCTTGCATTTCTACCCYAAATGAAAGGCAAAATGGGCTGATGTGCTTTCACTTTTTGGTTTTAGCCTTTTTTTTGCAATATGGCATCAAAATGCAAAGTTTGGATTTCCTAGGGTGCAAAGAAACAAACAACTAGTGTAACACCATTTTAAAAAACCTTTCTAAAAGGAAATACWTGTATTTGAAGATGTAAGATATTGAAAACATTTTACAGATTATGAATTTTAGCTACTAAGTAATAGAAAGGGTCGTGAAATGGCCCAACTCTTTCCTCGCTATGAATTATCCGAATGTGCTGATGATCCAAATGTTTTGCTCTATTTTTCTACAGAAGCATAATAGATAAATACTAAAAATAATATAAGTGAGTTACAGACATAAATGGAGATTGGATTCCTGACAGCTAGCATGAGATAGGCAATAATCTAACCTGATGGSAGAGGGCAAGAAACAAGAAAACGTTTCCATCTCCTCATTTTACTATTGGAAATGGAAATATGACATCGCATAAAGGTCATATTTTGGAAGACGCTGAGCTTCTGTACATTCTGTTGTCGTACTATAGTAACAAGCCTTCCGAAAGCCTGAAAAATAGGATTTTATTTGAGGCTAGGGAAGGGGTGGCAGAGCCAGGACCCACATCCCGGGATGAGCAGCTCTCTGGATCCTGCTGTGGATGTGCAGCATCTCCCCGCGCAGCCCGGCCCCAGATGCAGCTGCGGCCCTGCCCAGGCYGGGCACACCCTGCTCCCCACGGGCTTTGCCAAATCCTAAATGTCGAGCTGTCTGCTCACAGCACAGCACAACCAAGCCTTGCAGAGCGTGTGCAAATCAACAGCACATGGATGGGTTTTCCCCGCGTTCCCCACGGCTTTCACTCGGTTTGGCTGGAGAGTTCGGAACATCCCGCGCTTTAAAGGGTGTTTGGGAACTCTGCTTTCTCCTGCAGCTTGGAAAAAACCTTTAATTATTATTTCATTAAAACTGTTATTTCAAAACTTGTTTTCATTCCTCAAGCAGAGCTGTAATGATCCAGCCAACACTCTCAATGCAAACACACTTAACACAAAATGGTTTTTAGAACAAACCATTAATTTCAAGACTTCCTGGTAATATATATTGCTGTTAAAGCAAATATTTTTCCATAGGTTTTGAGGCTGTGTTATCAGGGYTGTAATAAATTCTGCTATTCCCACGTAAAGTCATTAAAAATAGAAAGGCATCATGTGTCAAGTGAATTATTTCCGTTGGATCAGATGAATTAATCTCATCCTTATTTTCCAACCTTAATTCTAAACATTTCTTGAAGGAACTGAAAAATATGTAAATAGGAACAATCACTTGAAATAAAAATATGCAGCGCACGTTCTGAAAATATTGACATGAAGTGATTGACATTATCAGAGGATCTCTTTGCCTCGAGAGCTTTCAATGAAATTAAATTGTTTCTGACAAGTTCCTGAAGAAATTTTTAGTTCAAATGAAACCATATTTTCAAAGGAAAACATTTTGGAGACAAATTGCGTCTACCCCCTTTAGTGCAGAGTCCCTCATTGCTCAGGAACAGAGGGGAGCTGTTGGCCCTGATGGGACTTTCAGTCTGAATTTGCCTATTTTCAGTGCCCTGTGTCAGAATTCAGTGGCAACCTGGGGATTTTACTTGCTTTTTTTGTTTGTTTTTTCTCACTATGAGTAATTTGTGCTGCACATTGATGTTGCTGCTGTTTGTAAACAGTGGATTATGAGCTGTTCCTAAAAGCTAGAACAGGTTTTACCAGAAGGGTGCTTGGCCTTTCCTTTAGTTTTTCTTTCTCCTGTTCCATGTGTGTTTAGCTACACACTCAATTCCACATTTTCTTGTAAATGCGAGAGCAGAATAAATGTGGGAACCACAACACTTTCAGCTGCCCCACCTCATTCTCACCCCAGAGGTTTCTAAACTGCTCCTCACAGCCAACTTCTGCAGATATGCACGAGCAGCAAACCACGGCTGCCTCCGAGGCACGTCTTGTCTCCACGCTCATTTGCAGTATTTTTCTTGGGACAAGTCCCATGGGATGGATTCGGAGGCTGTTATTTATTTTTGCAACAYGGGTGTACTGAAATCGGGAAAATCCAAAATAGGGCATGAGCAACAGAAACAGAAATGAAAAGACAAATGAGTTTCACACACAACCTCAAGAGTGTAAACACTTTTTGGGTTGGGGTGTCCAACACTTTAAGCCTGAGGGTCGGGGATAGTTTTGGGAGCTCTTGTGGGTCCTGTGGATCAAGTGGTCCAGGTAGATAAAGCATCTGGCTGGATGTAGCTGGATTTCAACTTACAGAATTTTTAAGCTCTACTTTAAATATTTCCCCTCTTCTCCAAGATGAGAGGTTGGTAAAAATGATGGGAGAGGCCTTGTAATACTTCCAGAAAATCAGCTGTGCTGTGTGCTGAGGCTCTCTCGTGCTGTATCAGCATTTCTGCTTCCATGCTAAAAACTGGAAGTGAAAAGGCATCTTGTTGGAAGAACCCAGAATCAAGAAGYGTGGAGCCAGGTTGCAAAACCAGGAAAACAATCAGAGGGAAGTAGGTGACCAAAAAGGAGGAAGAAGATGTTTCTAAACAATGCTTGTATTTGTCTAGCTGGGCAGCAGAGTTACCAACTGACCAATCCAATAAAAGGAGATCTGCATTTTAATCCTGTTTCTTATGGCAATGTATGGAAACATCTCCTGTTGGAGTCATTGCTCACTTCTCTCCCCAAAGGTATCCATAAGAATGCTGTGAAATTCAGCTGGTAAATTTTTGGCATATAAAGGAGGGAACTGAAGAAATGCAACATTTATTTCATAAGAGTTTCTCAATAACAAAGTTTTTGATCTTCCTAACATTATCCAGAAATAAAACAGATATTTTCTGCTCAGCTGAACCGAGCTGGCTGTGTGGAAAACATTTCAAAATCTGCCACAAATCTTTGGGTTTTTTYCCTGATGTCTGTTAATTTAGTTAAAACAAATCAATTAAATGTCCTAATTACAACTGAAATATATAATTACATTGTGCACTCRGTTCAGTGCATGCTAATGAAGCAATCACCACCTTCTTATTAGTCACTCTGGAAAAGTAAACCCAAGTGGGAGCTGAGAAATGTTTTCCTGTATCTTCAAACAAGGCACTCGGTCAGTTCTTTGCTTGTTTCTAAACTTGAAACTTGAGCAAAACAGGCAGAAAAAGATACAAGATCATTATATACTCTTTTTTTCCTTATAGCAAAAATTCAAGAAGAATTATCATCCCCTAAGATGGATCAACTCACTTAGAGACTATTTTTAACACAGATGTTAATATTTTGTCAAAAACTTTTAGCAAACAAGTATAAATTTTAAAAGACAGTACACAGCTCTTTTAAAATTACTTTGCTATAATGTCTGGGTAAGCTTCTGAACAGGTAGGGCTTGATTTTAAAGTATTGGGAACATAATCTGCTGCTGAGTATTGACATCTGTTGGAGGTGGGAGTGCTCAAATTGCTGATCCTTGTCCCTGCTGCCACCTTGTAGGTAAATCTTCTTTCAGAACATGAGGCACCCCCCAAAATACATTTTTGCAAGTTCAGCATTGTTTCCTGTCAAGAATAAGCAGCTCTGAACTCTTTATACCTTGGATACATCCTCTGTTTTGCTTCATCCCAAATCTAATTCAGATGAGAAGTATTTTGGTGAATGTGCTTTGCCTGCCTAAACAGAAATATTAGAGCAGCTACTTAAATGGTAATTGATAAATGCATAAAATTACTACCATTCAAACTGCAAATCAGTTAGCAAAATTCAATGAAAGTTAAACATTTCATTGCATTAATGATATAAATGCATAAATTTACAGAGAGCAGCATCCAGCCACTTGGCAGCCTTCCACTGTATTTACTTAAAGGTGATAATGCATTTAAAAAGCACTTGAAGCAGAATATGTATTAAGCGCTACTAAACTTGCAGAGATTTATTAGCACAAGCTTTTAGACTGTCTCTGCCCTGAAGCAAACTCATTTTTATTTCTGAAAATTAAAAAAATAGAGCAATATATCATTTTAAGAAACATCAGCGAGGTTGGTATGGGAGTTATCTTAAAATCCAGTATTTCTTCATGATAAGTGGAGGTCTGTAGCTCTTATGGGATTGACTGATAGGGCTGCCCCAGAAATGCTGATAGTATCCACAGGATGTTCATTTACACATTAGTGAAAGAATGGAAGTTTAGAAAATTCTCTAGGATCTCCAGAGATTAATGATCTGGCACTTCTAGCACCTTAAAGTGCTCTGATTTTTCAGGCAGCACTGAAATCCTGTCCATCCAGACAAAAATCAGGCACTGCCAATTCTTTGGAGAACTTCAGCTGATGAACATTATTAATTCTCACTGATGCGAGCAAAGAGAGCAGGAAAATATTTGCAGGTATTTAAAGGTGTTTGCAAAACATGTTCTATGAGCATTTGCAGGATAGAGTGGATGCAAAAGGAAATATCCTAAACACTAAATATGGATCTCGGGATAAACCAGCTGGATATGTGCCTGCATCACTATCTTCACTGAAGAGAGATCCATAGATCTTGGAAATTAARTGGGAGACAGAGCTTGGGACTTCTCTTTGAGTTGGAATAAAACAATGTGATTGAGTCAATCGGTCAAACAAATGTRGGAAGTGTGTATGTTGTGTGTCGTGGCAGCTTGGGATGGACTCCCATCTCTTCATTTCAGCAACAGTACAGCAAACATTATTTGTGGCTGAAGAATCAAATCAGAATAAACTCACCCACTGTGAAGAGTTCAYATGCTCCATTCCCAGGTGTCAAGGCTCCTAAATGCACCCAGACCTTAAACACAAAGGTCAGTGCCTTCACTTCCATGTGGAGGACATGGAAGGGTGGCATTTCTTGTCACYTGGCAATAGCACAAGGCACAGCATTCATGTCCCAAGAATTTTGTCAGGGCTCTCTCTGAAGGCCRCCACACCATCCTAACTACTGCTTTTAGTAAGAAACAACAGAAATTAGTGAAGATTTGGACCATGAACCTTCCCACTTCCCACCAAGGTCAGAGATGCTGGTGCTGGAGGCCCTGCATCCTGAAACCAGCACATCTCCTGCAGGCTGCCATGGTAAAATTCCAACTGTCTCGTGCCTGGTACAGTCAGGAACAGGGAGTGAGTGTGTAAACATGGCCGGTATGACCTGCTCCAGAGACACACGTCCTGCTCTTACATTTTTGGGTCTATACTGAAAGGGCCGGCACCCTCCTCTTGCCTGGTGCATGTTCTGACTGAGCTGCAATGAGCAGATGACAGAGATTTCTCTCCATTTTAATGCTTTTCTGGCCAAAATCCTCTCTACAATTTAACTCAGCGAGATCTTTAAATACAACTGAGAGCAGAATTTGGCTCAGGGAGTGTTTCCCCATTTTATTCCCTACAGCTTTTCATTACCACCTTCTAAATCTGTAACGAAACCAGGAGTGTTTTTACGGTGCGCTGTATGAGAGTGTTGCTAATAAGTAGCTCCATTAAAAATAGTAAACATAAATCATTTATTCATTTTATGCATTTCTAAGTCCACTTGAGAATATTTTTGGCTGAGCCAAGGCACAAGTAAGGGTGTTAATTATTATCTTACTAGAGCAATCAGTTAATAAGGCAGTTAGGAGAGATGTTTGTTAGGAGGTTCTGGGGTGCCCGGAGGCTACTGAAGTCATTGTCTGGGATAGAACACGACCGCTGGAGCTCGCAGGAGTCTGGTGGCACCAACCCAAAGCCCTCGAGGCTTCTGTCTGCAAATTAGCTGAGAGGAGAGAGCAGACACCAGGTCTGAGCAGGGAGCTGTAAACAAGAGGTAGGAACTCCCGGTGCAGGCTCTCATGGAGCGGAGCAGCGTCTGGGGCCCCTGCGAGGAGGCAGGCAGGGCTCAGCCGACGGGGTGGGGATGGAGAGGGAATTGGGTTTGGTTTCCTTCTCCCCCCGAACAGCAGCAGCCTTTTCCGGGCTCTGCTGTGTCCTCAGGCCGAGGAACAGGGCTGTGCACCACTTACACAGCTGAGCACCTGGGAGCAGCTCTGCTCTCCCTGCTCACCCGTCCATCCTGTGTGAGGACCCCAAATGCTTTCAGTCCCCTCCAGGAGAGAAGAGCTGCTTTTTTCACTGTCCTGCTGCAGTGGACATCCAGACCAGCATAGTACTGATCAAACCCATCGACTGACTGACCATGGCCAGATGGCCTTTGCTCCCACTGTACTTCCAGAGAGGTTGATCCYWCTAAACCCAMTTTGGTAAGTGGTGCTTCAGTCCARAGGCCAAGGACAGAATGYGTTTTCAGATTTAATTCTAAAGGTTCAAGGACAGCAGCACGCTAGGGCATCCTGCTCTTCTTCTGCCTGATTTCTGCCMCTTCACTGCTCAGTAACTTCTATTTTCCACTCACCACTGCAGCAGAGTGTGACAAGAGCCAAACACCTCCATTAGTGACTTGCAGGAGGGAGGTGATCCCAGTCTCCCGAAACCGAAGGAAAACCACATCTGTCTGCCCTCAGCCTAGGGTGTGTCAAGGAGCCTGTCCACAAGGGAAATGTTTCTGGTTATGAATTATATGCTACAACATCCCTGTGGCCCTTTTAGGGATGCACTCCATGGCGCTCCGGGGGTAGCCTGTTCTAGGAGATAAMTTCCCCCTTTGGGACAGAAGAAATATTAGAGGAGTTGACAGAGAAGGGAGGGGAAGAAGCCACTTTCTTATGTACTTCAAAGCCAAATAATATGACTCCTTCTGTCCGACAACCACAGGGGATGATCTTGGGTAACTTCAAAACACTTAAACTGATTTGCAGCACAGACATAATTTTTTTAATGCTGGTCCTTTTACTTGTCCTCCCTAATCCAGTTAGGCCTCAAAATATGGCTGTAGGAGAGAGATCCCCCGAGACCCTCTTTCCTTGAGACAAAACAAGTCCAAGAACATATCCCAGATCTATCCTACAATTTGGGATAGTACCTAAGCAGAGGCCTGTTCCTTGTCAGTGAGAGAAATATGGTCGTTCCCATTTTGCAGATGGTAAACTGAGAAAGAAYGGGTTGAATCACTAATCCAAGGACACAGGAAAATCTGTAACCAGGCTGAAAAGTGAACCTTCCAACAAAAGCTTCCAACAAGTCTTGCATGAACAGCTCCGAGCTGACACTGTCCCTGGAAGCTCCTCCTCCAATGGGAGAACATAGATGAAATATAAATATTAGATACATTTAATTCATTATTTAATAATCTACTGGGTTTTCTGGTGGAATGGCTGGCTCAGGGGTACAACCTTGGCCAACAACTGCMGTGACAGAGCTCCAGCATCTCTCTGCCAGAGAAACCCCTCCTTCCCACAGACAGGGAGACATTGCAGAACTATTATTCTATAGAGTTCAATTGACACTCCAGAAGATGACTTCGCTTTTAAAGAGATTAAGTTGATTCCTTCCCATAAATTCAGTAGCTACCCCAACTATGCCTCATTGAGAAAACTTRGTCTGACAAGAGTCATGAATTATAGCCAGGATAAAATGTTTCATTAAAATACAGATAAGAGAACTTAGGAAGCAAGGGGTTTGTATGGGTAAAACCAATTCTGCTGCAAAAGCAAATCCGTAGCCATTTTTCAGGTCAGTAAGTTGAAGCCTGGGTGTTATAAATCCATCATCGATGTTTTCTTACAGCTATAGCAGCTGACACATCTGAATCCCTGGGAGCTAAAAGCATGCCAGGAGAAATGAGCACCATCAAAAYACATCAGAAGGAGATGTATAGCAATGGCTATAATGTACCTGACTGCTGACGGAACAATATTGGCTTTGCCTTCCCCGAGAGTGCCCCTGCGTAAAAACGAGTTCATCACAACAACTGCCTGTCCAAGAAGGAATTGATTTCAGGGTATCAATTAAAAATCAGCCCCAGTATCACTAGAGGGAAGGGTTTAAGCATAATTAATGCAAAAAGCTTAATAGCTTTTGAGGTTCTTTTGAGGTTCAATTGAGTACCTCTGATGGTGGTGCACGTGCAGCACTCTCCAATTCCAGGAGAGTGTAAATTACTCCCTCCTGCACTGATCCATTTGAGTAGTTGTAAAATCTTGATTATATCCATGTCAGACGAGTTCAGTTCAGAATAGAACTGCCCAGAAAATTATCCCTCTCTCCCCCACAAAACATTACCATTTCATTAAAACAATATGTTAATAATTAAGCGAACAATTGTGGATAAAATCATCTCCAAGTTTTTGTTTTTCTGGTGAAAAATGCATGTGAAAAAGGAGTTTCTTCCTCACAATGTTCAAAGGTCATGTTTATGTCTAGATTCAAGTAAACAACAAATTTGTCAGTAACATTTTGATCAAGGGCATTATTTGCCCKAGGTGATAATCCAAGTTAATTTACAAGCCAAACAAGGTTATAACTTTAATCTGTGAAGGAAGAAAGTCCTAGGGATTACTGCTGTGCCGTCACTAAGTGTAGGGCACTTGTGCAAAACTCCATGTCAGGSACAAGAGTTTCAAAGTGTCTTGAAAGCTGAAATACCCTAAAGTGGAGGTACCAAGGTTTTGACATAGGGTTTGTCTCACCCACCACCCGAAAGCACCGGGTGATTTTGTCCCTTTCTGCTCTGTTCCGACACGCTGCCATCCTCAGTGTGTGACTCAGGACAGGGAAGGGGAGAGCTTGGGGTCAGCTGTGGGGCATCGCAATGATCCATCATGATAACTCACTGCCCAGGCCAGAGGAGTTCCCAGGAAAAAGCACAGCAAAGCTGGGGGCGAGGAGAATCGCTCTGGCACGTGGTATTTCACCTCTTACCTCGGTTCCAAAGAACCCCATTTTCTCATTTTTTTCCAGAATTTTGTGACACTTGCATGTAAATAATGAAGTCAGAAGAAGTTGTGTCAATGAATTCTTTAAGAAAGACTCAAATTCAGTATTTCTTGTCTTTTTTTTTTTTTTTATCTAATCTGGACAAAACTGTAGGAACTCAGTGCTTCAAAATCTAAATTTTACAATGTGTTTTTGGAAGCCTTTATGTTTTGGAAGCCTAGGTATAACATATTCTGAGGATGTTCTGGTACTCTAAATGCATTCTAATTTCAGGAATACGATACTATCACAGTTTCAAAAATAAACATCTGAAGAAAACTCTGGGGTTTTAAAAATAAGACATTTGTAGCTTAATGTTAATGATGTTTGAAGAAATCTGGAATGGTATTAATCATTTAAATTACTCATTGATTTCAATACAAATGTACTGAGAGATGAATACGCATCTACCGGTCATGTTAACCTGCCTTCACAGAAAAATAATATTTCATGTGATACAATGAAATGCTACAAAAATGAATCATTACCTTCTAAATCTAAGCTACAACCTTTAAAAAATGAAATTATGGACAATTTTAAGAGTAATTTTTCCATATTTTTGGAATAATTTTGCCTCTATTTTTAATGCTTGCTTTAGCTGAGTATTCAGAAATATCTCCCTCCAGCCATTCAAAATAATACTGAAGAGTCAGTGCCCRGTTACTCAGTTCTTCATGACCTGGGAGCTCAAAGGCCTGTGCAGTGTCAGGGACTGTCACAGCAGGAAGCAGGAGGGTGACTTTGCGGTGCTTTTGCTCAGTACACTGGAACAAAACCAGTTGTCAGAGGCAGAGGACAAGGCATGGGGCTCAGTTCCTCACTGCAGGAGACCCGAATCAGGAGCACCAGGAGGGATACAAAGGCATCTCCAGACTTTCAATATTCCCATTGGTTGCTGCATCAATTTGAACATCTGTATTTTTAGGAGGAATAGGAAGCAACAATCTGCTTTGTAGCCACAGCTCYTAATTCTCCTGTTCCACCCAATGCCATTATTTAGAGATTGGCTTGTGCAATTCTCTATTTATTACTGGTTTGGTTTTCCTTTTGTTGCAAGAATGAAGCTGACAGCTAAACACGTGTACCTACATTATGAAATCATGCTTAACAAGAAAGAGCTAATTAAGCTGTTACACTGTTGGCCCATGCCCTGAACGCTGACAGCAACGCCCCACGACTGCACTGCCCTGGGAGGGACAGGGACGTGACGGCAGCATTGCGAGACTCGGCGACTCGGCAAGGGGAACACGCCAAGAGAGGTGAGTGCCTTTCCAGCCCATGCATTGCAAGAGTCTTCTTGGCATGGCCAGRGCCACCACCACCTCCTCTCTTCCCAAAATCAGTCTGCACACGATAGGCAGCACAGAAACTTCTCACCCAGCTTTTTTAACAAAGCGACTCTGAGCGCATGGTGACAGAAATTCTGTGTGAAACTGCTTAAATCCAGCTGGTCACAGCTGACCCTTCCTTTGGAATTCTTGGCCTCAAAGTTTAGGGTTTGGGATCCCAAAGGTGAAGTCAGTCTCCTCCATACCCTGGGKGGGATGACAGGTGACCCACACCACAGTCAGCAGGACTGAGCGGTGCCCTTTGCACATTCCCAGCACTTCCCAGGAAGGTGTCTCAGCTGAAGGACTCGGAACCCACCATGTTACTCCAAGAGGATTACATTATTCCGGATGCAGTARGAAGAAAAAACATTCTGTATTGTAATATGAACACAGTGTAGCCTTTTTGGACAACAAAAGCCTCCAGCCATAACACCAGCAAGAATTAAAACCACACTCGCAAGATGTCCARCTACAGTATGTGTTTTATCATTATTCTGCAGGCATATGTTTTGTGTGACTTGGTTCATTTATTTCCTTTTTGTTTTCAAAAGCTAACACATGGCCCTGAACAAAAATTACACTTAATTTTTTATTTGTTCAACTCAGTTAAAATCACAGCACTTGTTTTGTAGAGTTTTACATAACAATGTGCTGCTTTGTATGACTTTTATGTAATCTAATTTCAGTAAACTTGCCTGGAATAATTTAGAAGGTCTACAGAGAGTTTGTGTATTCAGTGTTAGGGACTTGCATTTTACAGATTTATTCATGTCAGACTTAAAATTCKATTTGAGTGTGGGAGTTAGCAGCTTCCTTGTCCCTACATAGAGATAAAACCCACAACAGGTGACAGGATAAATTCTTCCATCCTATCCAGGACTACATGAGAGGGCTGYTAAACTCTGACACTCATCTATTCAAATGGAGGACCACTGGAAAAAAAAAAAAAAGATGGTTCAGGAAAACCACTTTACAAGTACAGATTCCAAAGAGGTGGGAACTGTCTTGTGGAAGGCTGGGATTGCCTGACAGCAATGGCTGCCTGATGAACAGAGTGGACAAAGGAGATAGCTGATAGGTAAGAAGATGACAGTCCCTCACTGATCTATCTGGAAAAAGAACAACAAAATGTCAGCAGGAGTAAGACAGACTGTACAAATCAGGGGAGAAGCCATGAGCTGGGGGAAACCTGGACATCTTGAAGCCGCTGACCAAGTTGCACAATACACTGCAGAGCAGTCAGGAAATCAATGCAGGTTTCCTCAGTTATTGTTTTGTCCAGGTCTGTTATTAATAGTTTTGGACAGACCTTAATGACCCYTTTGGAACAGCTGCCCTCCTGCTGAACAAGGCTGGACTGCTGGGAAAGAGTGTGGCTGAACAGGGCAAGATGAAGGGATTAACACAGACTCTGAGGGTGAGGTCCTGGTTTTGTGGAAGGGGAGCACATGTGGCTGGTGTTCCTGAGAGCCAGGGAAAATATCAGTGTGACCACATAGTGAGGGGAGTCTGAGAGGGAGATGGCCCTGAGCAATGGGGTCAAACACATTGGTCAAGTTGGGGTTGCACTGAGGGAGCTTTTCCCGGCTCTGCTGTAGCAGGGAATCAGAAATGAGACAGAATTGACTCACAAAGGACGAAAACATTCAGCACAGGCACCCAAGGTGTCAGGAAGAGAAGCCCGCGGTGGGTCTGACTGCAGTGGTACGTGCCCACACGGCATTAAGAACTCGGTGCCAGATCACTTTTGAAAACAGCAGCTGATTCTTTCTGAAATTGCTTCCCCAGAACTGCCTGTTTCTTCCGAGGAAGCCCCTGGAAATCAAACGAGCCGTCAGACGTGTAACACTCGAGTCTGCATTTCTCGYCCTTCGTCTGCTTTCCTTCCTCTTTTTGTGCCTCTTCTGCTTTCGTAGGGACGGCGCGTGGAGCAGCGCGGCTCTGACATCAGAGCTGGGGGCGGTTGCGACAGAGCGAAGGCTGACGAGCAGAGGAGGAGGGAGGAGGGCAGCAGAGGAGGAGGAAGGAGGGCAGCAGAGGAGGAGGAAGGAGGGCAGCAGAGGAGGAGGAAGGAGGGCAGCAGAGGAGGAGGAGGGCAGCACGGAGAGGAAGGATGGCAGCAGCAGACGTGAGCATCTGTCACGTCCTCGGCACCGCTGTCACCGGGACTGCGCTCCTCATCCTGGCCCGACTCCCACCAAGGGCTCGGCTCCCTCCTTCTTCCTTCAGCTGGAGCGACGCTGCAGTTCCAAAGGCTCCAAAAAGCTCCGCACGCATGTTTTACATTACAGATAATTCCTTTTGATATGCCTTTTCCTTGGACCCGTAGACAAAATCAAAGGCAGGTTTCCCTGGGAGATACACATCGAGCTCTGCCTGCAGCTCTGGAGTGTTGCAACGCAGCTCGTAGCAACCAGGGAGAAATCGGTTCTCCTTTCTATGGCAAGGGGTTGAAAAACAAAACAATTTCATTGTACCTTAAGAAAATCAGCTTTAGTGGATTGGTGAGGGCAACTTCCTCTGCGTTTTTGAGGSCTGACCAACATCAGGACCACAACTCCAGCACAGTCAAGATTAAATCCATTGTCTAAAGAGATCAGTATTACACTTAGATTCCTATTAAGGTTTCATGGTACCAAGAGGAGGGGTTGGGGGGGAAGTAATGAAGTTACAGGCCTTTATTGTACAAAGGCAACTGGAGACTTTTTTTAGGATGTTATCTATCAGCCTGTCTGGCAAATGTCTGCCTAGTAATAATGTATCCGTCTGCTGAAACAAGCCTAAATAATGCATCATTATATCAATAATTAATAGGCACATGGGTCAACAAGTTCAAGATTGTTACAGGCAAAGGAGATGTGAAGGAAATAGCTCATTCCAGGCCCTGCCAGGCCCGACATGGCAAGCAGAGCTTTGCAGGAAAGGATGGAAGGAGTGTTGGCAACCAAATGCCACAGCAAAATGTGCAGAGGACACGGCTTGTGTCTGCTCAGTCCCCACTTACTGACAGGAAACAGGAACCCACCAGGATGGCACTTCCCACAGAATAGAGGAAGAGAGGCAGAAAGAGTATCCCACGCTCATGATTTGGGAACCCAACTTCTCTAACCACATTCAATAGCCCAGATGAATGTGAGCCAAGTAGGTATTGCTGATTTTAGTGCAAGCTGATGGTAGCAACAGCTGAGGTCACCTACTGACCAAAAAAATCAGTGCCTGAAGTAACCTGGGGTATTTTAAAACAGAAAGAGAAAAGAATCAAACTTACCATATGAAAATGAAATCAAAATCAGAGGGGATGTCAAGATAGAAACATGGAAGAGATCTTAATAACAACATCTCTTTCCTGAGAAGAGTGCAGAAAATCAGGGTATTTTGCTAATTGCAATTCCTCACTCTCAAACCAGGAGGGTGGGCTCCCATCCGATACAGAAGCCTCCTGACATTATTTGGGATCCAGGGATAGAAATACAAGATTGAGGTTGCTATTTGTAAAACAAAGGAAGAAAGGAGGCAAACTATGGTCGTGAAAACTTCATCCCCTGCAGGTTTGCTCAAGTATCCAAGAATCACATGTTCAAGCTGATCTATGCACACACTGCCCCAACACAATGGGACCCCTTAACAATGAAAATATGACTAAAAGTCTCAAATATGATGTGGTGTGAACACAGTATCTTGGGGAAGCAATTATAATGTCTATGTTAAACTTGTCTTAATAATAGTAACTTAAATGCTTGGGGGAAAGAATTAAGATTTTGGTTAGGTTGGGTTTTATCGTGGTCATTTGCTTTTTGGGGGGTTTGGGTTTGGTTTCTTGTTGGGTTTTTTGTTTGGGTTTTTTTTTCAATACAGGCCTCGTATAAGAAAACACAGCAAACATCACACTTCCATTTTCAAAAAACCACAGCCTACTTACAACCAAGGCAGTACAGAGGGAAACTGAAAGTAGAAAAGAGTTACAAGTTGCAAAGGCAATTCTAGTAACAAGTCATTTTAAAAGGCAGATGACCAAAATAGAAAAATCCCAAATTAATAGTTACAGTAAACTGTGCTTTTGAAGTTGTGTGATAAGTTAGTTACTGAAGATTCTGTCAAAGGGATTTTCTTCAGAGTGAAGTCCTAGCATATATGGAGGCTGGTTTGTGCTCTGGCCTGTTTCTAACCAGCAAACACTGATTCTGCTCACTCAAGGAATTCCACCAAGCTCAGAGGAGAGACAYCAGCAACAAGTGAGGACAATATGTGAACTCCTTCTGAACTAAGATGAATTAATAACAGGGAAGTCATGCAGTCCCACAGTTCATACAGTCAAGGCTCTCAAGGATGCATTATGCAGCTTTCTYATTTTCTTCTTTTAGAGCACGTGGCTTTGGCATTCAAGTGTGCAAAAGCACCAGAGGACTTGTGTGCATCACCTCATACTCAAGAGACCCAGGCACTTGGGAGTTGATTCTATAGAAATTAATTCCTAAATGCTGGAGCCACTTGTTCTCTCAAACTCTTTCCCAGATAACACTGTACTGCTTTCTTGGGAGTTTCTGACGCACCAAGGAATCCCCCCATGGAGGTGGTTGTGTGGGGCTGTATTCAGTCAGTACACACCTACTGAGTTATCTAATCCACATTTAACCTTACCACTGTAAGCTTTGACAGTAAAGGAAAATGCCATTTATTTCTGCATGTTGCCTCAGGACAGAGGTTCACATTCCCTAAGAAGGATGGGCCCTGGGAAGTGCAAGGGGCTCTGCATTGCTGGGCAGTGACACAGGAGCAGGAACACAACACCCTGCTCCTGGTAAGGGCAATGTCTCTGTCCCCTCTCCATCCCGTCCCACCTTCCATGGAAGGAAAACCAGCTGTTCACAAGCCCCATTTATACACCTGAAATCCTACAGACATGGCTAAAGAGTGAAATGTACCTCTGAGGGCATCTGCAAATGATTCCAAGATGCAAGGCACTGAATAGGAAAAGGAAGTATGGCATCAAGACTTAGGTGGAGTGGAAATTTTCAAAATTAAAGACACTACAGTTCTACAAAAAAGATCAGATGAGAGGGCTCCTGACAAGTGGTGTAGTACATCATTTTATAAAGAGCCTTAGGAATGTAGATACCCAAATCTCTTTCATTCCTAGTGCCTCATTCCCTTCTCCTTTGAACATCCACCTAGGGTATGTGGGATGGCATCAGGTGCCCTGCTTCTCTCGTAAGGGTAAAACAACAAAGGCCATTTTTCCTCAACATATAGAAATGGATTTCCAAGGTTCACCTCTGGAGTAAGAGCAACCACTTCATTGTTCAAAGGTAACTTATCATAAAGACACATTTTCCTTAACTTAGTTGTCCTGAAATCAGAAGGCACCTTCTATCAACACACATGGTCCTCACCATCTTCTGACTCTTGTACTGTTCTTTCTCTGAGTTGTCTTTATACTAGCTCAATTTTTATTGTAAGTTCCTCAGTTCTATAATGCAAAACACTTTTCATCTATTTAGACAAAAGAGCTGGACTTCAAGAGATCCTATGTTCTCATAGCAGAAGTTTGGTAGTCAGCAAGTTCACATGGTTCGTTTTGTATGTCCAGTTACCTGATCCCAACTCCTTTCTCACCCACATGATAGGAAGGATTATTCTTCTATTCATGCCTCACAGTCTTCTAATGGATTTAGGGCACAGCTCTTAAAAATGTATAAGAGAGACAGGCATCGCMTGATTTTGCTATGGATATTTTATGAGCAAGTCTGGGTGCATGCTGTGTGCTTGAAACAAAAGGCTGCACAATGTGCTACCAGGGCAGGAGCCGTGTCATTATGTCTTGCATTCAAGGCTTCTGGGAATCTTGGGCAAGAAAAACAACAAAACAAAGGCATGGGAGAGACACCAGGATGGAGTAAATGGGTCAAGACAGGACCGATACAATTCATTGTTATTAAGACCTGTAATTCAGTCATTTGTCAGAGAACAAATCCGATTTAGGAAGCAGCAGCCTGGCCCCTCCTTTTTTATTGGCTGTTATTTGGGGGTTGCATTTCTTAGTTAATTGACTTAAACTACTACCTTGAAAAGACAATACTGGTACCTACGTGCTTCTTACTTCTGCACCTGCAGCAGCCACCATGAGATGTTTTGGTACCAAGAACCACTTCAGCCATTATTTATCACTGGAGTGATAACTGACATCTGGAGCATAAACTTCCACTGCTACTGGCCTGATTAAAGGTGTTGGCTGACATTTTTCAGAGGCACTTGAGTCTTTCAGGTGTGTTTTCAAAGAATGCTCTTGCAATGCTTGATCTATTCCTTGAAAAAGAYGGACACAGGATGGAAGTAGGGATGCAGCTCACCATCCACTGCTCACCAGCCTTTCCAAATCTACTTCTCTTACCACCATTGCAAACACAAAAAGTGCTATTTGTATTTTCTTTATTCTATTTGTATCATTTTCACTATTAGATAACTACAGACCAGCACACTCATGTGGCGCGTTACAACTTCAGAGCTGGAGGAAACTGCCCCGCTCAGTACCAGTAACAAATACCCAAATTCTAACTGCAAGCACACACATATAAGGGCATCTACAGCTAAAAATGTGGGTGTCTTTCTTGCAATCTTACTCAGAAATGAACTTTTAAAGAATCAGCTTTGCCAGAGATATTAGCTTCAATCTTCAGTTTCACAGCAGATTCATCACCAGGGAGGGCACGAAGGAATTTTTACGCATTACTTTTACACGCCACTGTTTTTCCTATGAGAAGATTTGAGTCTCTTGACAATATAATCCATGGGTCCACGGTTTATACAGCAACCCCATAATAATACTTAGAACATACACTGTCTTTTGTAAATATTACCCTATTATACTAAATGTAACAACTTCAGTTTGCTATTTATGGGAATGCTCTTTCTCAAGATGCTTCATAGTAGAGAAATGTAAATACCTCTGAAGTGGTAGTTTCTATAGAGACTTATTTTTCCACTCAATTGTAGAATAAACAGCCCAATTTTCTACAAATCTGGAGCATCTCTCCAAAGTGGCAGATAATAATACTTTATGACTCTCTAGCCATTTATGTCTTTGAAGTTTGCTGTAAATAGGAACTACTTATGCCTTTGGGAGTATTCTTAGGTAGTATCATTAGTCTCACTATGAGAGGGAGGTAAAAGAGCAGGTAAAAGACTTTACACAGAGTAGGGTGGCACAGCTCAGCAGCTTCATGTGCATCACACTTTTATTGCTGGCTCTATGACAGTTGATTTTATCCCAACCTCAGAAAACATCAGTTTCACTCCCAGCAAGAACAGGTCTCTGTCAGTAGTAGCTCTGGACTGAGGGCTGAACACGACCCCAAAACAGGCAGTAGTATTTTTTGGAAGCTCAGTCAGTTTTGCCCAATGGGTGTGTGAGGAGTTACTGAATTCGTCTCAGGTTTGCCAGAGCTGCTGCATGGAACAGGCCTGGTCTGGAGCTGGTTTGTTTACAAGACTTCCAGCTTTCAAGGAAACTAAGACTGGGAATCCATTTTTCCTGCCATTGACACAGCCTGAAGAAGCTTCCATGAGAGCAACCATGAGGAATTCCTGTCCTCCCCTCAGCCCCTTAGGGAACACTGCGCCCATCATGTAAGTTGAGGAAAAAAGCTGAAACTCCCTTGGGCTAAGCAACCACTCCTAATTTTTTTGTTATGTCTTTTTACAGGGAACAAACACAACAACACTTAAAACACGGGGCGATTGCAAAGCCCCACTTGCCCATGTGTGTCCCCTGACCCCTTCCCTCTGCACTGGGGCTGTTCCTGCTCCCTGGGCCACTATGGAAAGGTGCCTGGGCAGCAGGCTCTTCATCCCCCAAGGTGTTTAGCTGCCAGATCTCCCCGTGGCTGATTGTGCTGCACATCCCCATCCCTGCCGTCCCAGCCCCGCGCAGATGCCGCGCGTTAGTGCTGAGATCAGAGCGTGGGAGTCATCCCTCCTCCACACACCAGATGGTTCTGCACTTGTTTTTAGTGCTTACCTATCTGCTCCTCGACTCCTGGGAGTCATGTGAATCTGGGCAGGGACAAGAAAAGACTTCCYCAGCAGCTAACAGAAAAATAATTATCAAAAAGTTTCCTTTTCACGTGTTATCTCAAAACACAGAGAATGTACTCAAGGAGCATTCGGAACCTTCTCAGAAAGGAGAGAAATCAAGAGGTAGGGGTAGATSTGGAAAATTCCTCAGTATCCAAACAGCGTGGTCAGCTCAGGCAGTGCTCCTTCTGCTCCAGGGACAGACAAGACACCCTTCAGACCAGACCAGACCAGATCAGATCAGATTAGATTAGATTGTCCAACAATCAGTGCTGAACTAGATTGTCCAACACTTTGGCTACCTTCCAGTTCCATTGCATAATGAAGAGCAGGTATTTTCATCTTCTCCTTCCTAAACCAGCAATATTTAAAAGATGGTGCATCTGCCTAATTTAGCAATGACAATCCATCTGATTTCACTCTTTCACTTTTAGGAATTAACATGTTTTGATTTTATCTAAACAAAACAGGTCATACTTCTGCACTACCTGTGCAGTAAATGAACCTGTAAATAGATAAATAAACAGAAACTAGTACAAGTGAGGCATTTTATGTGTGATATTTCTTCTCTGGCCTTTTTCAATCCAGTACAGTCCTACTAACTGTTGTGATTTATCCTGCAAGTTGAACGGGATCCAGTTCCTGGGGGTATATAATTATGTCTAAAAMTTTTTTCTCAAACTTGATTGCATGAAGAAGCCTTAAAGTGCGACCAACCCATCTGCATTCTCAAGACTTAAAAACAAGAAGGCAAATGGGGAGATCTCCAAACGAATTTGTAGAAAAGCATCCGAGGAACACCTTGTAAAAGCCTATCTCAGGTTTGTGGATACCTGATGTAGACAAGCGTGGTAATGCTGACATGCTAAGAGAGAAGATAGGTCATTTTATCCCCGGAGCCTTGAAACCTGTCATGATTGGTGCTCCTTCCCTAGGAACCCACACTTAGCATGATGAGCAGGTCAGGAGCAAATCCAAAACATGATGAGGTCAAAAGTGGATCTTGTAATCATGTTTTAGTGAAGGAAAGCAATAGGAAGCAACAGCTCAACTCACAGCAAAGGAGATAATGGCAAAGCATAAARCCTAAAAATAGGGAGCTCTACAACAAAAACACCCTCACCCAACTACGCAAGCAGAGCCATTCTTCCCTGATCCTTCCTTTCCTGTTGCAGATCTCTCCCACCTCCTGCTTGGACTTCTCAGCTTTACAGTCAGAGCAATCACAGAGCACACAGAGAGGTGACGTGTGCCAGGTGCCACGAGTGGCTCCTGCTTCCTTCAGGGAACTAAAAGGGTGTCCAGCAACTCCCAGAGGTGATGGCATTGCTAAAACCACTGCTGGGACCTGCACGGATTTAGCCAGAAGTGCAGCACCTCTTCCAGCCAGGGAGAGCAGTTGTGGAATGAACCAGAAAGACAAGGGTCACCTCGAATTGGCAGGCTGGGTATCCTCACATAAAAAAACAGGTTTGGGAGGTTTTTTTGGTCACTCTATTATCCCTCATTTTCTTCCTGTAGCTGGGCCTTGATGAACACCTATTTTCCTTTTCCCCATTGCTAATGTCTGTTGCTCTCACATCCTGGTCCCACTTAACTCCATCCATATCCTCCCATACTGCAGAGCCCACTTCTCCCCGTAAGTGGTTTCATTTCCTCCCCCACTTCTCCCACCACCAGAAGCCTTCTTTCCTCCTATTCCCAGCGGAGAGTGCTCTGCTCCCCAGCTGATTTGAATTCCTCCCTCCTTCTGTGGGCGAAGAATCATTCAGAGTAATGGCATTTCAAACTCTACAGAGAAGGTAGGTAGACTCAGTCCCGAGTGGGAGTGCATATAAAGTACAGTGATAGTGGGTGCATCCAACCCCAAGACCAGAAGTTCCCAAACTTTCCCAGTGTATAAACAGTGCCTAAGGTCTGGATGCTTCCTCCTGGGCATATGTGTTGATGGCAACTACCACAGCCAAAACCAGTGCCATGCTATATATATAAATGTAACATTTAATATTTAACCTTTATGTATTGTTTATCATTATCATATCATACAATTACATGATACCGTTATCATAGATCACAGAGGATTCAGAAAGAAGTTAGTTAGAAATATTATCTAGAAGAAAAAACTGTAATAAATTGGAAAAAAAAGGGTTTCCACTTCATTTTAACATCTGGGAGGACAAACTTCTTACCATGAAATGCTTCTACGTCATCAATAGAGCCCTTTCTATGAAGAACCACTGAATGTAACATTTTTAAACTTGTGGCTTATCAACTACTGTCTTTTCTGCTGAAAGTGGAGTTTAATTCTTGCCCTATCCCTGCAGAAGTAGTCTTGGCTCATGCATCACCAACAAAGCCCCTTCTAGTGACAGGGTGATTGGAAACAGCAGCCAGAGTCCCACCACAGCCCATGTCTCAGTGACATTTTCATTCTGAGTCACAATTTGATTCAAGGCAAGAAATAAAATTGCCACTAATGGAAGTTCTGCATAATTCTTTATCACCTGAGCACATGAAACAGAAAAGCTACAGAATGAATTGGTCCAGAACTTGATGTGCTTAACAAATGTTTAATGACTCTGTTCAGAACACCTACATGTTTTGTTCCTGTTACTTGTACAGCTCTTACATGTGACAAAGAGACTAATTTTTTAACAGAGGAGGGAGAAGAAGAAAGAACAGCTTAAGGACTCTTTTTTCTCTGAGTATAATAATAGCAGTATGGGGCTCTATACCAGCTATGTCTCAGTAACTTCTTTTAAGCATGTTTAGCCTATAATTGAAGGATAATTTTTCTTATTGCCAACTCCGTCAGCTCACACTGACATCAGAAAACCCAACAGTGTTCTTTCTGGCTTATGTTTCATCACCAGTAAAGAATTTTGAAAACTGAATTTTCCTCTGTGTGCATGAGTATAATCCTTAAAATTATGGCTTTGGTCATATTTAAGCAATACCCTGTACCCAGCAAAGAGGCTGCAGCACACACGTACCCCACCAGTCCCTGTATGCACTGGTGTGTCCTGGACATGAATCAGAGAGTCCCAGAATGGTTTGGGTTGGAAGAGAACTTAAAGCTCATCTTGTTCCACCCCCTGCCATGGGCAAGGACACCTTTCACTATGCCAGGTTGCTCCAAGCCCCATCCAACCTAGCCTGGAACACTTCCAGGGATGGGGCAGCCACAGCTCCTCTGGGCTGTACAAGAAGCTTTGCAGACAGAAGGATGGCATGTTGCCTTTTCAGGCAAGTCACCTCTTAGATTGAAAAATCTGCTTAAAACCAATGAAACTTCTGTTTTCCTTTGGCCATGTTTTTCTGTGTCTGATCCTGCCACAGTTCAGATTCCCGTGGTGTAATTAAAGAGACCACAAGTGACAGAGAAAACAAAATATGTGCAAGTGTTACATATAACAGTATTGAGGACACAAGTTCTTCTAAAAGCTCGTTTTTGAACAAACTGACATSGCAGGTTTTCTCACTTGGATTTCAGACAGAGGCTAGCAAAATTTACAGTAACAAACCCTTTAATTTTCACTCCATTCAGAGAATGACTCAGCACTGCAAGGAAAAGCAAGCCTGAATGTTGTGAAGTTTTGACAAACCAGCCGAGGAATGAGCAAGCAGGAGTCCAATGTGGAAGCAGTCACAGAGTTTGCATCTGAGGAAAACTTTGCTGATTACATTTTGGAGGTGGTTTGTCACAGGGCAGCCTCCCTGCAAAGTGAAATCCCATGTGTCTATTGAATCCAGTGCCAAAGAATTCCCTTCTGGGTATAAAACTGGTCAAAGAATTCCAGGAAGCCCTTCCTTACAGAGGAAGCTAATTCAAAGTCCCCAAATGCATACCAAAAAAATAACTTTCCTTCCACATTTCTCAATCTCAGGTACCTCTTTCTGGCTTCAGGGCACCTCCAGCACTATTTTCAGAGATCTCATCTTTCCCCCATATCCACAAGAAAGCTGATCCTAAGGAACTCACCAGCCCAGCCTCCACTTGTCTCCAGCTTGGGATAACTTGTACTGCTCCCAGATATGTTTCTTGAGAGCATCTCTTTGATAACCTGCACACCCAGATAACCCCGGGTTCCCTTCCTGCATCTCCTGACAGATCTGTTGATTTGTCCAGCTTCTGGAGGAGACACTCTTAAGACCAGGAATGGAGGGGTCAGATGAGGGGTATGGAGATAAGGAAGACGCCGGGATCTGGGGGAGGGCAGGGGGAAAGGGAAAAGGTTACACAGGACCAGAGGCTGGAGCTGATCACCGTGGAAGATGCTCTGGGGTGAATTTGCAGAGTGGGCTGCAAACCTGTGTGACCAGCACAGCTGGGAAATCTCAGTGTGAATCCCTTCAGTTTCTACACTTTACATACAAAAAGAGCATAAATATTTCTCTTCCTCTGGCTAATTCTTATGCAAATAGAGGGAAGTTACAAGTTATAAGAAGCTGCTGCTCCTCTGTTCAAATTCACATCAAGTCTCTGCTTCACAGGCACCAAAATATGAACACATCATGTCTGGGAAGAAACACTTCATTCCAGATCCAGGCTGGATCACAGACAAAAGCTGGCACAACCTCAAGTCTCCAGGAGAAGCCATCAGGGGACACTAAGACTGATCTCTTCCTGTGCCTATTGCAACACATCTGCTTGGGCTGGGATTCCAGGCCATCCCCTTTCTGACAAACGTCAGCAAGCAGCGTGTGCTCCTGAAGGCTCTTGCATCTGTGTCCGACTCACGCTCACTCCAGAGGTTCCTGTTTCATATCCTGTTCTGATTGCTCTGTGTGTATCATGTGCATTAATTTCAAGTACACACACGGGGCAAAAAAAAAATTGTAAGCATAAAGATTATGAAGTCTGAGAATTTGTGCGGGGTTATAAACCAGCTTGGTGTTAAAAACCACACTCCCACTACACAAATGCACATGGATACTCTGCACCATTTCAGAGGAAAGTTAAGGAACAAAAATAAGAAATTCAGTTCCCAGCAACTTGCTAATGTGCACCTTCAGAGACTTTCTAACTTTCAGAATCTTTACCAATGTCACAAACTGACTGCTAGAGCCAGCAGCTCTTACCCATCCCAATAAACGGCATTGATGTAAGTCCTTCAGRGGCAGTGGATCTCTGTGAGCTGGGAACAGTGAGCACTAATAGATACAAGTGCTGGCTTCTATGAATTTCAAGAGAAACACTTCTCCCAAACAGCTGAAATGTATTGCAGAACTTCGGAAATCTTGCATTTCTTACCTCTGGGAAAGAAATGGTTTGATTTCTAACAAACAGACCTTTTTGCATCTAAAGGACATCCTGCTGCATGGACACTGCTCTGACAGGGAACATAGCCCTTTTTGCCATCAGAGAGCTCCTGTGCTGCCTATTCCTGCTGTTCCAGACAGCAGAGATGGGATCACAGKCTGCTGTGGGGCATCCTTAGCTCACACCCACAGGCTCAACACACAGTTCTCTGCTGACATGATTTTTCCTACATCTACTCCTGTGCTGGGCACTAATCCAGGGAAGTTAAAAACCCTCCCCCATGACACCCACTCAGCACTACAGTATCTGTTTCCCAATCCTTCTGATAAGTGTGCCTGTTATTCTGTTCTAATCTTGTCCCAAACACACCAGTATGTCCTGAAATGAAACAGCAAGGGACAACTCAGACTAAGCATTTACCTGGAAACAGTTTTCAAAAAAAAAGGCCTAAAAATATATCTCAGCCCAAACCCAACAGAGCATCTCAGCTATTGTCTGTGCTCCTCAATAGCAGCGACCATGCCAGGACAYAGAGGGCTATGTTCAACAGTTGGATGTGAAATATTTAATGTAATGAAACACCAAAGGCAGGCTTTCATTCTGGATGTTACAAATGTTTTGACCAATTTATCTGACTTGCAATCAGTAAATAAACAAGTCCTAAGACACTTGATGAAGGAACTCYATTTCCCTGATAGAAATACTTTCCCATATCATCTCCAAAGGGAATGTAAGTCCTCAGKGAGTAATATACCAGTCCTACTCCCATAGCCTACTCAGTTGGTCTCAGATTATCTACATCCACTGAGCAAAAACTGCAACACAGTTACTGCTGCTTTTCAGTAAAATCTGAGAGTAGACCAGACTCTCTGAGCTACCTGGTTAATGCTGTCACTCACTGTCCTACAGGTGTGCTCCTGAGAGCAATGCTTACACCTCTTGTAAGCTCTAAAGGTGCAACAGTAGAGTATATCCATTTAAAATACTCATTACAAGTTCCTATTTCAAGTTAATTTTCATTGACAAACAGCATTTTGGGCTTTAGGATTTACATGCATTTCCTCTCCAAGACAACATGAAGATCTTCTTTCTTTCAACTCCCAACATCAGATGTGCCCTAAAAAATCTCCCAAATTATTTAAATACCAAAATAAGGATTCTCCAGACTGAGGAAGAGAAAGGGGTGTACCCCATATCAGAAAAAAGATTCCTCCTGCGTCACTGGTTCTCCTTAGAAACTTAGAGGAGGCTGTTTTGGGTACACAACAACACTGGCTCTTTCGAGACTTCTTTCAAGTCTGAAGAARGGGAAGTTGTGGAAGGGAGCCCCTACAGTGTGCACTCCTGGAGCCTGCCTTAGGTCAGCCCAGATAGAGCAGATGGAGCCCTCAGAGCTCGCTCCAGCTCCACCTCTCCCCTCCTGGGAAGGGTTTCATCAGTGGCACAGAGGTGTTCAAGGGTGCTGCACTCTTGATGCATAAATCCCTTCTCATTTCACTACAGGCACAGCAGATCCAAACGGATCATGGGGATGGTTATTTGTATATATTTACAGGACCTCACAACTCAAAACAGGTTGAAGACTGAACATGCAAATAAATGCATCTGAGGAACCAAAGAGTACAGTTTTCTCAGTCACCAAAAATGCTCTACAATTTTTGATCTTCATTTATGTCTGCCTTTCTGTCTCCTAAAAGAAATCTCACAGAGAGCTTGCATATATTTAACTGTTTCTGATGTACTGTAAAGAACAGTGAAGAGTTTACAGTTCCCTGAATATGACCTGAAGGCTTCAAATTTATTCAGACAGAAATCACATACTTTATTAAAGATAAATTATGTGACTACAGAATCAGATATAATTAATATAGCATGTCCTCATTCTCCAAAGAGGGAAAAAAGAGAGTGATTATCACTGTGAAATATCTGCCACGGATTGGACAGAGTAAGAAAGAAAAAGATTAAAATGGGGATTGTGGCTCTTGCTCAGATACACATCTTTAGTGGGGCAAATTTCACATAATAAGTTATTTTTCCTCCATCCACAACCACTAATCTCTGGTAACTCTGTTCCAGGTTACGGACTAGAGTGGAAATCCATGGAAAATGAAGGCAGGGTGCAGATCCTGGATACCTGTATTTGTGATGCTGTTGACACAGCAGCGGCTCGGGGTGCTCCTGCTCCAGCCATGTTTCCTGTTTCTATAAACATGCTCTGTTTGAAAAGGGGCTACTCTGGGCACACGTGTGCACTTTATGGCCACTTCTGTGCCAACATAAATCAGGCCCAAATGCCATCTCAGTGACATAATGTAAGACTTATGCTTAAGGGAGTCCACATCCATAAGTGAGTGGGTTCCAAAGTAATTAATTTGAGGAGTCCACTTACATTTCAATCTCCCGACCCAGACAGGCTGCCTCGTGGTTCCCTTGGCTTTTTTGCCTCAGACTCCCCAAATTTCACTCTTCCATTTCCTTCATTTCCTCACCTTTCAGGGTCAGAGCGTAACACCCGCAAAGGGAAATGAAATAGAGAAAAACAAAACAAAACAAGCTGCRGAGCAGATTAAAGCCACATTTGACATCCAGAGGTACATGGTTCCTTTTTCAGCTACAGGTACGAAGTAGTAATAATTTTGTATGCACAACTCACACTCTAAACTTGTGTTTTTTAAAAAAGGAAGTTTGATAAGTGCATCTTTGCTCAAAAAAATGTCATGGCTTTTTAAATGCATTCTATTTAATGGTTGAGTCAGMTGAATTTTAAATTGCTCTTTTTTTATTGCTTAGAAATGGTTTGGGAAGTAGAGAGAAATCCTCTTACGCTTCCCTCAACTCTTGGTGCTCTAAATGCATCGTCTCTCAGGGGAAGGTGCTTGCACAGCAAGCCACAGAAATATGTGCTTCTGCTTCTTAGAGAGGATGGATCTACCAAACTCCTTCTAAGCAGGACCAAGAGAATTGCCATCAGCCCATGGGTGGCTCTYGTAGAGCTCCTGCTCCGACTGCACTGTTCAGCAACATCTGTCTGCTCAGAGAAACTCACTCGCTGAAGACAGGGTTCAATTCCTTTCCCAGGAAAATCAGAAAATGAACTYCTATTATCTTCTGTGGAGGCTGGATCAAATGTAAATGAGAAGACATGCTATTAATCATGGGATAAAATGGCCCATCAGAGTCAAGAGGAGAGATGCTTTACAGGAGGTAATTAGCTTTTGCTTGCCCAATTTATACTCACTGCCCTGAGTCAGTCAGTGGGCACGAGGCCATTTCATGGGATCAACCTTAAGCCAAGGATTCCCATGTTTCCACAGCAGGGAAAGCTGGAACTGTTTCACACAGCCAACACAAAGGTTCTTAGCTTGGTCCCACATTTTTCACAGAGGTGCTCACAGCCCACGAGGAGGTCACAGGGATTACAGCCCATTTCTGCAGCTCCCACTCCATTCTGAAACTGCAGCGTTCCCACATTTGTTTGTGCAATATTAGGGCAGAACCTGCTTCTATCAGACAACCTGATTAAATCCTCATGCTTTTTAAAGAAGACTCCTGTCTAGTGATGATGTGGACATTTCCAATGAGATGTCCTCTGGTTCATTTTAAGTATTCAACCTCACTTTCAGGAGGGATTTCAGCTTTGTTTCTGGCTTAATCTGATGAGTGCGTAGCCCATGCCAGGGCTGACTCAATACTTAATGCACAGATTTCCAGGACCTTCTATAGAGGTGTCATCATTCCAGCATGATCAATATAGAATGAAGGAATATAAGAAGCCAGGAAGAGAGGTCAGACTTCACAGACCTGGTGAGAAAGGCCCAGAAAAAAGAGCATAAAAACCAATAGCAGAGCATGGGAAAGCACGGCAGGGACTAACCTTTCCTGCTGAATAAATATTTTAGCCAAACTTTTACTAACCTACTAACCAGGCAGAAATGAAAGACCCTCACTTCCAAGTGGATTATTGCATTTCTTCTTCTTTCTCATTTGGGACTCAGAAAATCAAATTTCAGAAAACAATGCCATGATTTTGAAAATCTAATATAATTTGCTGAACACCAGTGGTTTTTTCTACACCAGCTTAAATAAACGTGCAACACTTCCATGATTATGGATATCTGAGGGAGGAACAAGATTTTTCTTTTTTATACTTGGAATTCTTCCTCTGTCCTTGCCTTATGTCTGAAGAGATTTAAATAGAGGGGGAAAATTGCCTAAGGGAGTTATTTGACAAAATAAAAAAGTGCATGTGTACACTCAGAAGCAAAGAAAACATGCAGAGAGTTAAGTTTCTCATAAGAATCTCTATTTTAGAGAAGAAAACGTAATGATTGCATGATTTCAATGTTTATGTAAAGATAAATGAACAAGTAGAATAATTGAACAAAGCCATTAAACAAAATTAAACTTCCCAGAAACAATTTAACTTAATTCATGGTCATATCGGACACTCTTGCTCATGTTCAGAGTTTTAAAGGGTGGTTCTGGAGCTCAGAGGTGAAACAAAAGTAGCTTTTCAACGCATCATCCCAAATTCAGAACTGAATTCTTCTTCTGCCACAAGGCAAATGGATGATTTTTCCAACCTGGAGATGGAAGAGTCCGGATGAAGAGAGTGGAGGAGAAAAAATGAATGTGCAAGTAGGAAGGAAACACAGCATAGACTGGAGGCTTGTATAGATTTTTTGAGTTTTTAGGAAAATAAATGTCTTCCATCACATCCTGTCTCTTGCTGTCATGATAATTTTGCAATTTCTGAATTTTTATCAGTTGAAAAGAAAACAACACTGTACCTTGCATGTGATGGTATAACATGCTAAGGTGATGAGATGATAGCCTGTGCCAGATTAGGGATCTCTCTGGTCCTTCTTGTATCTGCGGTTGCAACCACGCACAAAAACATAACAAAAAAGTAAAAGGAAGTTTGCAATAGGCAGCTCTGGGCAAATCTGCCCACAAGAAGTTCCTTTCTTCTCCCTAAAAGTCAAAGCCTTATTTGCACTCTGAAATAATTCCTGTGCCTTACACAACTCTTCATTATTTTCAGTCCTTGCTGTAGTCACTGTAAGTGTCCTCATAAACTGGATAAATGCACCTTGTGGAGGATTCTCTTCTTCCTGGTGATATTTTGTGCCAATTAATTTGTTTTAAGGTCCAGATGCCTTCCAAGATGCCTTAATCAACAGCATATCCTGGCCTCACCACAAAACTCCTGAAATTTGTACGTGTTAAGTCCAGACTCCAAGAATGCAGACAGGTGCCCACAGGAGGGGGCAAAACCATCAAAATTTCCCATGCTATGGTAAACGCATGGCCCAGCTCTCTGCCCACCAGCTCCTGCCATAAATTTGGGAAGAGGAGGTTTGAATCCAGCCAGTTACTCTTCCTCACCCTGCTCCAGGAAGCTGCACCACCAGACACCCATCCTGGAAGACACCCATCTTCCAGCTGCTCCTGGGAGCTGGATTCTGGCTGCAGGGAGGTCCTTCACTGAAGAGTGAGGGATGAAGGAAGTGGGAACAGAACGGCTGCAGGGATACTCCCTGCCTCTGCTACTCCCAGAAGTTGTGCTCCTGGGGAGAAGGGGCAAGGAGCCTGAATTGGTGGTTTTAAGTCAGGGGAAGAGGTGGAACAAGTCTTAGGAGTATGTGGGAGGACAAGGGAGAGAAAACCAGAGAGTTGCTGCAGAGAACCAGAGATCCTTTGGTCAGCAAGGGATCATGCAATAAGCCAGGAATGAAATCACAGCTTGAGCAATGACTTTGTGCCACCAATAGAATCCTGTGGGGAGCAGACATGGAAAGGTTGGGCTTAGCCTGGGTTTTCACACTTAGGAGCACAGGCAGGGAGTCCAGCTAAAGAGCTGAGGGGGAATGATTTATGAGGACAGAGCTAAACGGCTAAACAACAAGTAAGGGCAGACATAACAGTCTACAAATACCCACAGGAGTACACGTCAAGGAGYGTGAGGATTTTTTGGAACAGCAAGATAAATTTCCCAAGACTGAAGTGCAGTGACTTGTGATACACTTGCCCAAACAGCTGAAGTTTCGTTGGTTGTGACTGGCTTGGGCAAAGGATGAGCAAAGGAAAGGCAAGGAACTCGCCTGTGTTGTACAACAGGTGAAACAGATTATTCAACTCTGTCCCATGGTCAGGTGAGCTCCACGTCCCCATCACCAGAGAAGCTACTGGCAATGTTCAGCAAGGTACAGGAGTTGGAGACAGGATTTTGGAGCCCTCTTGCAACGGCTTTTCCCCTTAGGATTTTTGTGGTAGCAGCAATTACATATGTGATTTAATCCAGACAGTTTCAGGTTGATTGTATAGACAAAGAAGTCACACAGCTGCTATTGCACAACATCACTCATAGCCAGAAAGACTGTCCACCACAGCAGTGTCACTACAATTAACATCCAATTTGCCCTGGATAAAGGATGAATGTTAAAATTGCACCTTATCTCATGCCCACTTAAGCCCCTGAAATAGCTCTTAACCAGGCTTGAAGTTTGTTCTGTGCTGAGCACCTGCACGAGGGGTGAGATCCAGCCCAAGGTCATGCTTCAGGGAGGGAAAGATTTCAGCAGGAGGCCTGGGGGATGTGCCCGATGCTCCACATGAGGGAAAAGCGCTGCTAGGGCTACACTGAGCAGGAATGCAAGGGAAAGGGAAAGAATGCAAAGTAAAAATCAAACAAACAAAAAGGACCTTTGAGTTTCGGTTCACAGCGTGGCATTCCAACTGTGGCAGGGTCAGGAACAAGAGACAGTAAGGTAGAAAGGAAGAATGGGATTGGCTATGAATCCCTCAGATTGCAAAATTATTGCCTAATTAAAGGAAATAAATACAGGTAAAAGGGAGAAAAGAGCACATACACAGTCCCGAATTGTGGAAAGGGGGAGAGGAAAGAGATAAAGGCACAGCCACAGGAAACAAATGTAACCCTAAGATACCCCCTATCTCTCTCTTTTCTGACAGATGTCCCATTCCCACTCCCTGGGGATTGGTTTGTGCACTCAGGAGGATAAAGCAGTTTCCTTACTTCTTCCTGCCCTGATTGAGACACTGGATCACTAACATGGAGCATTGCTTAACTCAGGGCAGGAATGTGCTTCGTACTTAGCCCTGACTCCTGAAAAACGAGCCCAATGCTGGCACTCAGCAGAGGAGCCACACGACTCCCACGGTGAGGAGGGGACTGAGGGAAACCCAGGGAGGCTGCAGGGGATTTATTCTGGCTGACCATCTTTAGGTGGTGAGCTGATGGCTAAGAGGTTCCAACACATGCACAGAACAAAACTCATTGCTAAAGTGTCCTAAAGAGCAAAGATGGATTTCAGAAGTATCTAACAACAAACTGCACTTTATCTCCCATTTTAAGGCTTGGAAAGAGCTGACTATCCTAGGGGAAATGCCACTCAATGTCATAACAACATTTCAAATAATTTTGGAGATTTAGGTGTTGATTAATGAGATATTCAGGTTCAAAAGCCAAAGAAGCTGGGGWATTCTTTTTGCCAAAGGTTTACAAGTGGCAGGAAAGAAATTACTGAGGAAGAAAGGCCTTGTAATTAAATCCTTAACTTGAGATTCAGGTTCTTCTTCTCACCTTAATGCCTAAAACACATTCCCAACAAGAGGTCCCTTATATATTTGTAAACACTGTGTTCCTTAAAGGGACAGGATACAATGTACAATTCCCAGTCCTTGGCAAGCTGTCAGGAGCCTGCAGTGGGAAGAGCTGCCTGACTATGCAGGAGTGTCATTCCTGTGGTAAATATTTCTAAGAAAATTCAGGTAGTGGCGTGGTACCCAGAATTGTGCCAGGGAGAGATTTTGAGTCTATTGTGTTTGTTTCCTTCTGAGAAAGAAAAGTGTTTTTCATCTCCTAGACTTCTTTGGGGCTTTTTCTCCTCAAGGTCTTTYAGAAAACTCCTGAGCAGGAAGCTAAAACAATTACCTGAACAGAGCCAAACAGACTGTAAACTTTGACACTCCCAAAGAAGCATTTTTTGATGTACAACAGCTTCCAATGAGGGAGACACCTTCTGCCCTTTAGTTTTGCGGTGTGTTACACACATYGCACTGAAAACCGAGGTAGGACACACACACAAAAGAAGAAAACAATCCTTACAGTGAATCTTTGCTTTTGTCTGGAATCCTATTCTGGATGTTTATGGCAACCCATAAAGTTGCTGAAACATGCCTGCTGTATTTTTAATTGTCATTTTAAATGCCAAAACCCAGAAGTCTTGCTTATATTGTACGCGAACACAGTGTCTGCTTATGTTCAAACCCTCAGGCGCTTTAAATAACTCCACTGTACACAGAGAACGTTGTTCATTTTGTTTTTACAATTTTTGCCCGTGTAGAAGGAGCTCTAACGTCCTGAGAACATAAATGTATGTTCATAAGCAGGGAGCGAGATCACAGCTGGAACCTACCTGAGCCTTGGATCACGTTTCAGAGGTGGCACGGGGCGAAAAAGCAGCTTATTTCTCTGTCTAATTTACAAGAGGCACAACTGGAACAGCACATAGTAGACTTACTGACGTAAGGCACAGGTGAGTGCATGTTACAGGTCCACCTCTGTGCCTGATCCACAGGGAATATCAGACTGCTTCAGCCAGACTTTAGAGCCATTACCTCTGTAGCCCTGGAGGAACCCGGGCTGAACCTTGGTGTGTTAGTAAAGGTGGCAGCTGCCATAACAGGCTTCTGTGTAGGCTACAAATTTGGGGCATAAAATGGGGGTCTTTTTATTGATTCCAGTGAGTTTTGTACCAAGCCTCCATTGTTCTGCCTTAAAGAATAAACCATTAGAGAATTTATAAGCTAATTTGGTTTTTTTTTCTTTCAAGGATTAAACAGGAGCAGATCATAATTTCCTTTAAATGCATCTATTATTCATGAGTATTCAGTAAGTTTTATTATGGGCTTAAAAACAACAGCATATATATCTTTATACTCAATTCCAATCTCCTACGTGGGCTGTGAAACTCTCATTTTATGTTTAGTTGTGATTGGCCATGAAAGTCACAGGGTAATACGTGCTCCCTGAGTAAAGACACAGACAGGTATCTGGCCAATGTTCATTTTTCACATTAGTTTTCTGTAAATAATCTTACATGCCATTTTGCCACTTCCTTTCTGCAGGAATCTCTGGGAGTAGGTTAGCAAACTGTGGCTTGCAGAAAGCTGACACACAGTATTTATGAACAGAGAGGAAGTAAATTAATTTCAGCGTTTGATTCAACATTGGAGAAAGGCTTTTTGCAGTATTTAATCACCCACAGTAACAAGAGGAGGCACAGTCCCTCCTCTAGCCCRGTCTTATTACCAGGAAAGGAAAATCATGCTGAGTTAGGACTAAAAACAAGAGGTCAAAGAAAGAGACACTTCATTTCTCAGTGTCCATCCCATAATGCCTGTCCTGCAACAGCTGCCACTATTTGTAAAATGTGCCTGTGGAGAAATGAAGCCACGCACACAAGGTAACACCCTTTTCAAGCAACCACCACTTTTTGCAATGACCTGTACAAGGGTCATTTGGGGYTTTCCTTCCCTTGGAGTCTGGGTTTCCTGAGAGGAAGGAGAGCTGAAATACAGGAACCAGTGGCTGCACACCATTTCCAGCAGCATAGTAGATCTTCCTCACCGACAGAGGTTTAGGAACCACATCTGAATCTCCAAACTTCCTGGTGTTCTCCCTTTGAAAGGAGGGAAAACGGGGGAGGACATGGGTGGAGAAGGTGAAGAGGTGGTTCTGTCCTTTGAAAGGCCTTGCAAACACAGCAAAACTGATCCCAAACCCCCAAATCTACCAGGAAAATAGGTTGTGATACAAGTGGAAAATACAAGGAAATGTTTCAGCTAATAAAACATGTTGGACTAGCAYCAAACTTCTGCTTAAAAAGCTGTTTATAATAAACAACAATTACTTACAGTATYATTGCAAGATCATTAGAGGATTCAGACATCAAAGGGTATCTGGTTCATCTGGTGGAGACCTGGAAAACAAAGTTCAGATATCAGCAAACACCAGGAATCAATGGATTTTTTTGTGAGGRCTGTTGGAACAGGAGGAAATGTTCAAACTCAGACTGCTGGGYCACTCTGTGACCTAATCCTGGCCAGAGAGAAGAAAATCTGCCGCTCACTAGATCTGATAAGAGAAAAACTTCAATTCCCTAGATAAGACCATCAGTTTGGCTGAGCTGTGTTGCAGATCACTTTTACGCCTTTCAAAGAGTTAGTGGGACCCTAGAGATAATAAATAGATTAAGCAGCTGTGTAGGTGCTCGGGAGATGAATCTAGGTTGATTTTTCACAAACTTAACCTATACAGAGTGAGTCATAATTTGCACCTTGCGTCATTCAATAGATGGGTCTTTTGAAAGTCAACCCACTGTGAATGGGCTGTGAGCTCTCCAAAAGCAAGAATCCTGCTCTCCTTCCCACAGGAGGATCAAAAAAGCTCTTCTCCCTAGGTCACAGTGTGATGGCAATAATAGGGACCAAACAAACAACTACATGTTTGTGGGTTTGCCACGTCGCTCTTAAAAGGTCAAAAGGTTTTGACTGAAACAACTGTTTTTGTTTCATGAAAGATGAATTCTTAATCATGAATGTGCATTAATCTCATTGCTGCTCCTGCTGTGATTTGCAACGCTGCTTCTTTATTCAATTGTGCTTTGCATCAACTTTTTATTTAATACCTATGTTAGGGAAACCTTGAAAGTTTTGATAAATAACCTCTGCTTTTGTGCATTTCAACTGTATGCTTCTGTGAGAAGGAAATGTTTCTATTTTGTAGTCAGCCAGGAGAAAGAAAAGCAAGTAGAGAGGAGGTCTACTTGTTCACAGGGATCTCAGCACTGAGCAGACAGAATAATCATCTTTTGTTGAATACGAACATAACGAAAAACAAATCCAACAATACCCTTTTGTTCTGAGCAAGAAAGGCAGGGCTTTAATAGTCTTTAAACGAGATAGAAAATTTCCATCCAAATGGAACCATGGAGTAGGTAGACACATTACAATGTTTTGGAGTTCAGTGATTAAATTTAATACTGTGCCAGGCAGTGATTAGTTGATGAAGGGTGTTCAAAACTAGAATAGAAACAAGGGAAGTGTGGCTCCAATTTAGCTTTGGGCCTCCCGAGCAGTTTGGTGTTCAGCTTTCTGTTTTAATAACAGCATCAAACCAAAARAAAGTTTAATTTGATTTATTTCCCTAAGAAAACTCAGTGCAATTGTAAACACAGTCTGGCTGATAGTTATTACTAAACTTCAGCATTCAGGGTCAGATCCAAGAAAGGACCTGTGCTGAGGTACCAACCAAAGAGCAGAAACACATCCTTTTCTCCAGTATTTTTCCAGCTCACTGCCTCAATCTTTGCACTCAGGGTACTGATACATGTGAATCCCATTACTAGACACTGAAATTTCCTAAAGCACTGTGTAGGAAACTCCTAATTTAGCCTTCTGAATCCCAGCCTCAGAGCTGGGTGCCTGTGTCCCTTGTGGATCTTTGCCTTAGTGCATTGAAACCCCCTGGTGAGCCCAATATGGCACATTGTCCTTAACACTGTACAAACAGGACTAATCCTCCTGGAGAACAGGAGCATAAATCCCTTTTCACTTGGCTGTGGTCTCTCCTAAGCCAGCCCAAACCAGGCTACAAGCAAGACCTCTTACATTAATGTCTGTTTTGGACCAGACCTGCTCTTTGCTGCATTAGAATAAATCCACTGTCTTTTCGTGGACTTGCTCCAACTATACTCTGGTCCAAGCAAGACCAGAATCTTACTTTGGTGATAATTAGCAGGGTTATGCTAAAGGTCAGCATTGTGCAGGCCACAGATCTTGGTGAAATCTCATCTATTCAAGGGGAAGAGAATTTACAGTTACAATTTACTATAATAGCAATGATTTTTTAGAAAAATGATAACTTGTAGATAATGTTTCAAGCATCTCCTTGACACCATCCATCAGTTAACAATAATTAATCACCAAGCGTGTTAAGTGTTTAAAAAATGTGTGGATATGGCACTTCAGGCCATGGTTTAGTAGTGAAGAGGGTGGTGGTGCTGGGTGGACGGCTGGATTTGACGATCTCAGAGGTCTTTTCCAACCTTAACAATTCCATGATTCTACGTTATGCGTGCTAAGTTAGCTGCAGCTTTCACTACAAGAAAGTAAAACAAAAAAGTCTAGGAAAAACTGTGTTGGAGTCTCTTTAACACTTCAAATGAATGCTTGTGTAAAGCTCCTCTCGGAATCCTCCATAACAGGCAACTTCCCTGACTGCCAGACAGCCTGGGAGCTTTTCCCATCAATGTGAGAAGCGAGAGATTTGCACCTTAAGAAAAATTTCCRACTTATTCTTCGCGTATTATTTGTGCTCCAGGTGGTGGTAAGACATAAATCCTGGAGGCTCTCTCCACAATGGTCCAACGCCAAGAAATGGAGCAGTTTACTGGAACAGCAGCAGTTTCTGATGTCTTTGCAAYGCCAGTTTCAACTAGAAAGGTACAATATTTTATATTCTGAGAAGCTGAGCTAGACCACTTTGGCAAAGAGTCTGTCTGCCTACCGAGGGTGGGGTAGGTATTTACTATCTTTATAATGACTTCCTACTGCAAGTGGGTCAGGTAATTCAAATAACTCGCCAACACTGCCCTTGGTGGAGTCTGGTGAAGTCTCGTCTGTAAGTAAATAGTCCCTGAGCTGCAGAGGGCACATCCTCTGTCATGTGATGTCTCAGCCGTTTCCTGGCACTGCCCCTCCAACAAATCCTTCACTTTATCTCCCTCCCATTGTAACGTCGGCGGTTTCACCGCTGAGGCTGCTGCTGCTGCTGCACTTTCTGCTGTCAGTGGCCTGCTGCAAACTGGAAAAATACCTGCTGAAAAGAACAGTCAAGTACTTAAATGATACCAGAGGCTCCTCCTTTCTCTGCCTCTGTTGTGGGCAACCGTCCAGTTTGTCAGTTCTGCTCATCCAGCTCCAAAACCAAACGTTTCAGCATGCGCCCTGCACAAATAATCAGGTTTTAAACAAAAACTGCAGCAGAAGATCAGTGTGTTGCATGTGATCGGTGCAATGCTTGGCTTTTCCTCACCCTGAGTCTCAATGCCTGATGATCCACATGGGTCATGTTTGTTCTGGCATTTGGAGTAGGTTAAAGGCATTGTGTGTGTGTGGTGGGGTGGGAAATCCCAAACTCAGCAAGATTGCAGAGGTGCTGCCTTGCATGATGGTTGAAAAGTTAAAAAGAGAGGTATGAAGTAACTCAAATGGCAAGAAATAACCACCAGCTCCTACATGGCTCCTTCAGGCACTATGGATGGGGAAGGATGCCCTGCCTGCTGGGAGATTAGGGCCAGGAGGTAAACTTTGATGATCCTTGTGGGTGTCTTCCAACCCAGGATATTCTGTGRTTCTATGAAATCTCCCTTTGCACAAAGCAGCCTCACCTGAGAGCTGCTGGTGAAGGACACACCAGTCATTGGAAAGATCCTGCAAGCATTCAGAGCATGCCTGTTTGCCAAAAACACAATAGCCACAACAGCATGGCTTGGTTCACCATAAACATTTTGGGCAATGCTGTTCAGATTGTACCCATTCACTAAAACCAACCAGCAAAACAAAAAGATGTTCAAAGACTTGTGGACTCTGGATTAGACTGATGCCTTCTGGAGAACAGCTTCAAGGATCTTGCACTTTAGAGCAGCTTTTTGAAACGAAATTTCTGAAAATGAACTAATTATTTCATAGGTGAACTGCGTTGTCATGAAAAGTTTGGCTTGTCTATCTTTCCAAACAAGCACGCTCCTGTAAAGAACAAATGAATGTCAATATTATTCCTAAATGTATTGGAAAATTAATACTGGGCCCGTGTGTCACTTCAAAGTACTCTGTTTTGATCTTCACAAGGTTATCCCAGTCGCTTCGGCCCATAAAACGAACCACAAACACAACAGTGAGTGAGTCAGAACACAGAGCTGACTCTAGGAGCAGGAGCAGCGCCTGCGGAGAGCGCGGCCAGCGGGAGGCACGGAGCAGAGTGAAGGGTGCAGCAGCGTGTGGTAGCAGCTGAGCCAACAGGGACTGGCACAAAGAGAGAACGCTTTTCTGTAAAAGTTTTATTTCAAGCTCCTCCACCTCCCATCAAGGCAAAAGACTCTCTCAGGGTCTGGAACACCCGTCCTGAAGGGCCAAAGCCTGCACTGGAACGACGTGAGCCACACGATGCACGCCCTGAGCGGGAAGGTGGCCCACAGGCCCCGGCACTTCTGAGCAGGGGCTTTGAAAAGAGTTTCCAAGGGCCTCAGACAAAAAGTCCTTTCAGAAGTGCTCCATAAAATACACCTGAAGAAAGCCCGTTAGCTCCGCTCTCTCTGTTTAGCTCAGGTGTTGTTTTTTCACACACAGAAACACATGTACAGACTTAGTGCACCATACAATGCCCCACTAAAGGCATCAAGTGCTGGTTATAACTCCATCCAAGATCAACAAGGTCTTTTTCCACAAGCAATGCTTTGTGTTTGGGRAGCCTTTGCCCTGAATTTTACTGTCTCCCAGTCAACTAACAGGTGCTCTGCAGTCAAACGTGAGCTATTTAAGTGCAACCTGCATAACAACTTCCCAGGCTGGCAGGCAACCTTAAATAGTAGTTAGGGACTGGAATGGGTAAGTTTTATGCAGACAAACAGAAACAYTCGCAACAGGAAAAGAAGGGAGGGGGCAGGGGGAAAGGAAAATGATATCTTTCTTGGTTTCCATTTAGTTTTCTCTTTCATATGTTGGCATAATAACCCTCAAAGAAGAGAGCGAGGCTCCCAAAACCAGACACCGTGATAATCTGACATTATACAGTGGTTGTTCTTAAAACTTTCCAGTTTTGTCTTGGACAACAACATAATGTGCTGATTGTATACAGGATATTTTCTCCACTTGCACGGGGCACAGATAGCCTTTACTGCTAATACTGAAAGTCTGTTATTTCAGGCAATTTGACTTTTTTTTTTTTCCCCTGGAGAAAGCACTTTGGGGTAGGACAAAGAAAAAGCTCTCCCAGCTAGATGCCAGATGTGTCATTTTGCATTGTAAAGCCACACCAGAATTTTAGAAGCCATGCAACTGCTCATTTGTGTACCATTCCCAGATCAGATTTTTTAAGTATGCTTGTGGGATCGTGATGTTTATCAAACAAAAGTCATACCCATTTGAGATGCTATACAATTACTCAAGGGCCAAATACATCCCTGCCTAAGTGTTAAGTTTCCAGTCAATGAGGGAATTGTATTTTCAGGAGATTGTGACATTACTGTAAGTGCCATCATTTCTGCTACTGGGATATTTCAGTCTGCATAAAAACAAACTCTCACCTCTTCTCTTCTTCCCCGGTGCCAATACACAAGTACTGGCACTGAATCTTTTTATACTTAATCATAACTATTGATATTTGTGGGGCATGGGCTGGAGAGATGAGAGATGTTCCTGGGCACTGCTGGCTGTGAAACAAGAGAGGCCGTGTCACAGGGAGCGAGTCAAACCCATAAACAGCACCTTAGGTGTTATAATAACAAAAAATAGATTTTTTTTTTATTCTGTGGTCTTAACACGAGTTAAACCAGACCTGATAACACACAGACATGGGAGCAGCCATTCCAGTGAGAGCCAGCAGAGCTCCACAACCACTGCCTAACAAAACCCACAAAGCATCAGGGATGCAGCTGGAAGACAGACAGCACCTTCTCATGGACAGTGGGACATTTAATAGGATCTACAGATCTCTGCATGTGGACTGTCTGTGCTTGTACCAAAAAAAGGCATCTCTTGTGCACAACTGGCTGGAATTCGATGGCACAGGGAGGGCAGATGACATCATTTCACCTGGCCTGGCCTSCCAGACTGAGCCAGCTCAGCTGGTGCAGTTTTGCTCTTTGAAGACTTGCTCAGTATCAGTTGTGCAACAGTTTATCAGCGTGGGCTGCTTCCGGATAGAAGGTCRTGACCCCTAAGGGTGGAAAAACTTGTTTTGTTGTAGTGGAGGGATTTTCCTGAACTAGGTTAAATCATATTTATTGAACTAAAGTCTGCAGTTGCTGGAGCTGCTCTGGATTGACATGAGCGTGGCTGAGCTCTTTCATCTTTCCTTTCATCTGCTACAATGCAGAAAATCAGTGTCTGATCATTTTTGTATTCATTCAACCTTCAGACCAGAAACTCAGAACTGGTTTTCTGGATGCCTTGATCCTTCAGACAGAGAAATCTGACAATTCCTCAAGCCACAGGAAACTTAAAAATAACACTTGTTCCAGCACAGCTACACATTGTTGTTCTTGAAATCTGGGTTAGAAAATACTTAGAGAATCTCTAAAAGAGAGAGGCCTGAAGCAGAATGTCTCTATTACTGCATTCCTTTATTTAAACAATTAACCCGGTGAACAGAAGAGCTACTGAAGCTGGATTTGCTTGTTCCTTGCTCCTTAAAACTAATTCCCTCGTGGATTCCCCAGTGTCTAGTGTTTTTATCTCTACTGCAATAGAGAGGGAGAGGGGGAAGCATAAGAAAGGGAGACACGACTTGGGCCTCTGCACTGTGTTCAACTTTTTATTTTCACTAAACACCCAGGATTTTATTTTCAAGACCTCTACCCTTAATTTGAAGAACAGGTTGAGAAGTTACTGCAGGAGAAATCCAGACATTTCTTTATCCTCTCTGCCCTGCAAGTTTTATCACCTAGGGAAGCAGGTGCTGGTGACAGTTGTGCAGGAACCCACTGGAGCAGTCTACAAAGAACTTTTTAGGATTTCTTTTGGGAAAGCAGGACACAGAGCTCACCTGGCACTAATCAAGAGCCTCTACTGAATGCAGCTATTTAGTATTTATTTACCCTTCACCCTCATGCTTCAGGGAGGGTAACCTTGCTGTTTCCCCTGGAGGAGAAGGCTCTCAGGCTAATCTAAACTCGATTAACAGCTCCAGATTTGAACTCAGATGGACGTGACTATGGAGTGCTCCTCCCTGCTAAACATGCCCACTGAAGTGTTTTATTAGCCCACACAGCAACTGCAGCTGCCTCCTCCCTCCCTACTGGAGCACACTTGGATTTAGGGATCTCCCTGGCCAGCACAAAACCACTCCCTGTTGGTACAGTCTAACAAAACAATGAAAGTAGAGCAATAGATGTGTCACCTTAATCCAGTGCAGGGACCTACAATTACTTAATATGCATTTGCCTATTCTAAGCAGTCTCTCAGTGTTACACACTTCTTCTCTTGCTCCTTTTTACACACCACTTGCAATATTTGGATGACTTCCACTGCATTTTCAATGATAATCTGCTTGTGAAGAGCCTACAGTGTCTTGTTCATAATCCTTTTTAAGTACAGACTATCAACAAGGCCTGTAAGTGTCCAGGMAGAATCTACCCAGAGTGAAGAGGTTATGATTTGCAAATGATGTTTCTTTTCCACTGTAGGTGGATCAGTATGTGTTTGGGAGTAAATCTGCTATCTTTTGGGAATGTTTCCAGTTAACTCCATGCTAACCACATTTGCTTTGCTTGGTTCTGCTTCAGGAACTGAAAGTAGCTTGGCTCCAGCATTAAATAACCGAGCAGGAAATAGCAGAAGGTTTGCCATATACAGTCTGGCCAGGGGTGGAGCGACAGATTGAACTAAAAATACAGCAAAGATTGGTTTGGGGAGACTCAGATTGGTTCCAATTTAATTAGGAGATACACAAGCTCCCAGTGCTGGTGATTAAGTTATCYTCATTGAAAACACATTCACATATTCAAATGTCACCATGCTTCAGAAAGGGAAGTGTTGAGACATAAAAGCTTAATGCCCTAAAATGAGGATCTGGTCAAAAAATGCTTTCTGCACTTTGTCAGCCTGTCCCTAGGCCCTGCAGCAGTCAGGGTGCTTCCTCTGCCCCATCCCACACACAAGTAAAAGAGTTAGAGGAAACTTTTAGCTGCATCAGAAAATTTTGGCAAGGCAGCAGTTGCAAAGTCCCAAGTCCTTAGCAGGAGAGACTTTAGTCCCAAAATATCCTGAAAATCAATACTTCAAATCCTTTAAACTACTGTCCAATCTTTTAATTAAATAAAGATGAAATAAAAGAGTTTATGCCCTTGTTTATCTCTAATATACACTGAGGTAACATGAGTGCAATCAATGAATCAAGGCAAAAACACCAGGAATGAAACCCGGTTTCAGACTTGGGTAGCAAACTCTAGGTTTGTCCYTATATTACTCTTTCAACACCAAATATTTTACTGTCTCCCAATCACATTCTGGACAAATGAATCCTAGGCCAGATCTTAACTGGGCTGCAAAAATAAAACCTCGACAGCTCATTTATTGATACAGTGAAATATCCAAACAAGTAATTTTATTGCTATGAAGGAAAATATAACAGCTGGAAAAATAAACCTCAAGCTGTCATTGAGAGCTTGGCTACAGAGACAAAAAAAAGTGAAATGGTTGAAACAAACAGAAAAAGCCCTTCCCGAGGAATGCTGAGAATGGGGTGAGCCCCAGTTGCTCTGAYTCCTGGCAGATCCATGCGGTTGTCCGGTTTGATGGATGAAGAGATAGGAAGTCAGGTGGGAAAACTGTCCCCCTGAAAGTAAATCTGCATTGTATCTAATCCACTAGGGAGGAAAACTGTGGGAAAAAAAACATTGTTGGCAGAGTTCGAGGCAGGAAAGCTGCCACATTATTCTGCTGTACTTCAGAGGAAAACAGGAGCCCAGATGTTAACACGGGGTCTCCCTAGCCCGGAAAAGAAAAGGCAAAGAATACCTATCCAAGAAAGTTACTCCTATCATTATCAGTCTTCCCAGTTCTATTTAAAGAAAGCAAAAGAGCCAAGAGAAGAAGCTGTTTTGCAGCTCTGCACAAACACCCGCAGATAAGGGTGGTACCAGGTGTCAGCTTGCCCTGCAAAGTCACTGAAATGTCAAGGATTGTTTTTCCTCTACTCCCTTTCTCTTTCCTCMGACTGGGAACTGCCAATGTTTATTTAAAAGATATCCCTTGTATTTGGCAAGAATGCCAGCGGGGCAGACGTTAATGGATTATTATTTGGAGCTGGAAGGCTGCCAAGGTGATAAGGATAGCCTGCCTGCCCCAAGGCCCAGAGCCATGCCATTAACAGGGGAGGCAGGAATACAATCGCCCCGCCAGATGCTCTGCTCTACTGAGTGCAGCAGACTTTAAAAGCTGCCTCCAACTTATATTTGATCTGACCTATAAAAATAATTAAATAAGTAGAGAGGCAGACACGGGCTATAGAGGGGCACTAATCCATCTGCAAGACCCAGGTCTGATGCCTCTCTTTGGCAGCGGCGTGGAGAATTTGCTCAAACCACCGTGAAGTCCGTGCGAGTGTTTCTGCTCACTCCTCTGCCCTTGAACTACATCTCAACCTGGGAGCCCTGAACTCGCCTGCTAAAAGCAGCACAAGTGAGGGACCTCATTGTACTGCTGCAGTTCAGCAGGGGAATGACAACAAAAGCAGACCTCGCTTGAGCTCTGCTCGGGAGAGGAGGAGTCTGGCTTTGTGCAGCGATCCCCACAGTAACACGGTTAATGCCAGTACCCCCTGAGACGGCAAGCCTGAAGGAATGTGATATTTTGTGTCTGAGATATATTTAGGTTAGCATTGTTTACTATTAATCTTCTTCTCTGCAAAGCCCTTTCTTTCCCAAGGGACGAAAAAAGCCCAGGACTGCTCCACCCCTGTTATCATGTGTTTTTTGGAAGACGACCTTTTCCATGGCCCATCAGACAGCATGGACTATAATTAAGGTGCTTATAATACAATTTAGTAAAAGCAGGAGCTGGGGCACAGTAGCATTTACTGCTGTGATTGAAAGCCTTAAAGGTTATGTGGAATTTACCACGTAGTAATTTTATCTGTTTGGAGCTGGCAAAAAAAAGAAACTTTATGCTTATTTGAAAAGTTGGGCTGCCACTAATGAAGTCAGAGCAAATAGAGCTGCTTTCCTGCTTCTCATGAATGCAAACAACGAAGTATTACCCCAGACAGGTGTTCCCTCCAAAAAGAAAACACACATAAAGATTCAGCTACCTTTTTTTTCTCTGGATTTCTTTTTTTCTCACTTTAAATAGGCTGAAAACAAACCCCCGGGGTCACACACTGTTACCTCAGGGAGGACACACAGCCCACCTTTGCTGGTGACCTCTCCTGGCTCTGATGTGGCCCACATTAAAGTCAGGTTCAGAACATAACACCCTCATGTCGAGCTGTAAGTCATTCCATTCCAAGAGTGATGGCTGATACTTCCAAAGGAAATTCAGTGCTGAAATAAAAATACATTTCTTTACTTCTGACATTTCATTGTGCCTTTGTGCAGCCACTCCTGAGGTTTTCAAACAAGACTGTTCTTTGAAACAGGATTCCAGCAGCAGCACAACATTCACACATCTGCAGCTGTAGAGCCATCCTCAGTCTCAAGGCCATCATAGAGAAAGTCAACTACACAAGCTCGGAGAGAACTAATCCAACAACAACATGGGGTCTGGAAGTTGGTCTGACTTTTCTGTTTGCTTTCCTTACTCTGATAGTAGGGCAGAGATTTCAGTTCCTGCCCTGAAACTCTACTGGGTTGTCAGCAGTGGAAGTTATTGAATTCTTGGATGTAGCTTTGTGTTAACATCAATTCCTGTGGTGGTTATTTAACGTGGAGATTGTTTGGTATCGAAGTGCCTCGGACTCACAGCCATGAATTACTGGAGCTTAAGAAAGGCAAGTCACCCATGGATGTAGTGAAAGGGAAGTCACCCATGGATGTAGTGAAAGGGAAGTCACCCATGGATGTAGTGAAGCTTAAGTCACCCATGGAAGTAGTGCACAGAGTCTCCAGGCTGTGATGGCACAGGCAAAACAGTTTGGAGAAAAAAGGAGCACTTCTGCAAAGTGGGATACACAACTCAAACCTGTAAACACCATTTATTATTGTTCCTTTATCATTCACTAGGAAACAAAGATGGTGTTTCTCAGCAGCAGTTCTACCATGACCAATAGCAATCTGATTCCATGGTATGACAGCTTATTCCTAGCACTAGGAGTGGGTGCACCGAGGCAGGACAGATGGAGACTGTGCCACAATCAACATTCAGTGGGGTGTCTGTCCTCACCCACTCATCTGCCTGCTCATTCCTCTCCGACTGCTCTGGGACTACTCTGACCCCACCCGTGAGCTGTTTCTTTCCTGCTGCCTTCTTGTTTTCCAAGAGCTTTCTTGCTGCCCACATGTGTCCCCTCCTCCTCTTGGATGCTGTGTTTTCTACAGAAGCAACAGATTGCTGTGATGTTGTCCTTTTGATCTAATGAGGAGAACTCCTACAACTATGATGTGCATGTGCTTCTTTCCTCATTATTTAGCAAGGGACTTGGACCCAACATCTCTCCCAGGATCCTACTCTTTCTGTAGGTCCTACCTTTGCTGCCCCTGCTCTCAGTTTAGCAAGCTTTTCTCTCCCCACCCTAGATCTGCATCGTTTCTGCTGCTTTTCCCTGTGCAGCCATGAGAGCCCCCACACATTCCCTGCCCTCCCTGTCTCCTGCTGCTGCTGTTCTCCAGGGGAAAACCTTTTACATGCAGCGAGGGCAGGAACGATCTCAGCCTCACTTCACACAGATGCTTACCAAGTTCTTAATCACCGTGTATTTGTCCACGGCTTGAGCACAACCAGGGTTTCTGACTTCAGACACAGAAGCCTGGCTTTCAGTCAGGCAGGATGGACTCCAGGGTCACTGCTGAAACACTACCAGCACTGGTCCATTTTCTCTGCTATCCCAGCTCTGATGAGCTCTTTGTGGTTGAGCTTTTTTTTACAGGGATATCAGGTTTCTTTCTCATTTTMGCTCATGATCATTTTGTTTCTGAATCATGGATTCCAGGATGGATTTTAAAATTGGCAATGATCATTGTGCTGATCTTGTTCTAAGATCTCAAAAACCTATAATCTCACACAAATAAATTTAGCCTGGGAAAAAATCATCTGGGGAAGAGAAGAAATGGTTATACTCATGTTACTACAGGCAGTGAGGTAYTCACAAACCTGTGTGTTGGTGGTAAGAGAACCCAGCTCCAAAACTTGCTCCTCAAATAATTTTCTAAATCCCCTGGAGCACCAGCTAACAAATCCATGTTTCTGTGCTCTRGTTAATCTCAGTGCAAAAAACAGCACTTCGTAACACAAAACCAAACTCACCAACTGAAGGAAGTATAAAAGTGCATTTTCTTAGTAATTAGAGTTGTACCTATCAAAGGGAACTTACTGCAATGGACCATTCATTCTCTTCAAAAATATCACACACCTCAAGATTATCAGTTTCTTTTTAGACAATTTTCCTTTACATGTCTCACCTTCTTTCTAAGCACTYTATTGGGTTGCTTATATTTCTCTGTAAATTCCACCTGCCTCCCAAAGCCTCCTGCCTGCCCCTGCCACGGCACTGGTGGGCTCTTCCTGCCACTGGTACTGACTGGTACGATGTGCTACAGCTCCCAGGGCTGCAGTTTGAACCCCATAAAACAGCTCCTTCACTTCTGGAGCCTTGAAGGACTGTGGAGGTCATTTAGAGACCAACCAGCAGCTGCTGCTGAGATGSGGGAGGAAACAAACTGGGGATCCTGGCTTTAAGGGAGCACCACACATGGGATTCTTGTCTGAGGATAAAGCATCTCTCCATCGCTGCCAAAGGGGCTGAAACTCTCTGAGGATGTGGACACACTACACAGACAAGTCTGTGCATGTACACACCTGTATTTTCTTCAAACTCCAGAGTGCCCATGTTTTTCTTGGCATTAAAGTGTCTCTTTGGTCACAGAAGGCAGGGCTGTGAACATCCATTCTGAACATCCTCCCTGGGAGCCTAACCATGCCCTGAAACTGCTCCCGTGCTCTCCATTAAAGCAGAAAGAAAAAAGAGCAAAGCTCCTGGAGCTCAGTTAGGTCAAATACGAGGTTTCATTTGCCCGTTTGCCTCATTTTGCTGTCATCCTGAAGGGAAAAATAGGGGGTGGGAAGGCACCAGGAGAGAAAAGCATCATAAATCATTCACTGTATTAGCAGGAGGCTGGGTCGGCAAGCCTTGCTCATTTAGCTACCTTAAATTTCATCCAACCTGCTTATCCCCCAGCTGCAGGAATAACAGACCACTTGAAAGGTAATATTTTTGCTATTAGCGAAGAAAGGAAAAAATGTGATCTTTGCTGTAGCATGGGAATAATTTTTCCAGAGCTACACAGAATGAGCCTGAGTGAATACTGCTATTTTTGGCAATAGCCCTCCTGTTTAGCTCACATCAATAATTTTAATGCTTTATTTGTGGTTTGGGCTGTAAGAAATGGTGAAAGCCTGAGGAGAAAAAAAAAGAAAAGTGTCAAAATTAGCTAAATAATTTTGAGTTCATGACATTCATAAAAAGACATGAATGTTTTCAGAATTCTTAGAGTCCATACATGCTCATAAAGCTGAGCTATGAAAGCATTTTATTTTACATATGCAAACATCACCGAATTACTCTTTATGAGGTTTTAATTGGACCTCTAAGGTTTCGGTGGTTACAATGACAGACTGTCAAACACATTCTTAGATTCCTGTGTCTTGCAATGTCAGGAACACAGAGAATCTCATGTTTTGTCCCAGTAGCACTTTTCGCAGTATTTTTCACTTTTTATATCACAGCAGCACCGAGACAGAGGCTCTGGTGTTTGAGGTGCTGCCTAAACAAAGAACTAAACCAGACTTTCAAGGTCTCAAAGCTCTTTACGTTTGATGGGGAGATATTTAACTCCAATAACTACAGCTGATGTTGCATCATCTTTCTCACACTCCCACCGCAGTTTTGACCCCTCTGTAGGTGGCCAAAGACCCCAGTGCTCCCTCTGAACCTCACTTTTCCTCCTACGTGCCACTGCTTACTTTTTCTGTTCCAAAATCTGCTTTGGGAAAGAGAGCAGTACTACTGGACTGTAAGTGGGAAAAGATGTACCATAGGTGGGAACAYGTCCAGCCAAAAAATCTGTTGTCTCTCAAAGCTTGCTGCAGACTGGCCACAGGGTTCAAAACCCTTTATTTCAGAWGAAAAAGTTTGATTCTTAACTTGCCCCGAAAAGTGTTCCCTTCCTCTATTTACAGAACTTATCAAAGTCTTGATAATTTGTCAAAAATACACACAAAAAATTATGTAGTTGTCCACCCTTACAAAAACCACATTAAAGCATGAAGCAGCCCACCCAAATATTCACAGTATCTTAAGTACAAGAGGAATCACAGCCTAGTTAGTCATATTGCTCAGGTTGCTGTAGTTGGGCATGTGCTTCGTTACTCAGGGAGATTAACCAAGGAAAAGTATTAGCTGGGACAAATTTTGTCTCCAACAGAATCAAGGAATGAAGATACTACTGGCATTCATGAAAGAATAAAGATATTCTTATGTTTTTACCAGGCAAAAAGCTACACAGAAGCATCCATTCAGGCTCAGCAGATCTAGTTTAGGACTGTTGCTAAGTGAGTAACTGAGGGATAATCATTTTTACTACTCCATAGCAACTCTGTTTTTTTCTAAAAATTACATGTTTAAGTTCTGCAAATTCTGCAGCCAACATCAAATTCAAAATGATCACATTAGCAGAAGAAAGAGTAAAAGTGCAAGAAGGGAAAGTCTAGTGCCTCCCCCCAGTCAACAAATGCCCTTTAATGATGTCAGGCTGAGACGTACACATAGAGAATTAAGTGAACAGTAAATTTTATTTTATTTTTTTTTCCATTGGAAGCTAATAGGGTAGCAAGGCCATCTGCATGGTGTTTACACCATGTACTGGTTGCAATTAGAAGCTGTGAATTTGGTCATTAGCTGACTGGTTTAAACACAACTGCGTTGGCTGAAATACGGTCACGCCAGGTTCAAGAGCAGCTGTTGTGGAGTGTTTAATTTTAGTTAAGGCCATTCCCGAAAGCTGGAGATAGAGGTTCAAGGCCCTCTGGAGAAAAGGGACTAGAACTCAGCTTTCCTATGGCCTGGGTAAGAATTCCCTTCATTAGAGTTGAGTTTTTAAATTCTATTTATTCTAAATCTAATTATGAGTATTTGATAAAACAGCAATACATTCACAACAAAGAAAATATTATGGATATCAGATGAAATTAACTGGGAACAGTAATAACTGCATTTTCTAGCAAAATTACAGTTCTGAAAAATAAGCTGTCATCATAATATATTAATGCACAGTCACCTTGATTCATTGAGTGTACAGAAGATACGAGTTTTCACAATGTCTCTCCAAGATGATGAGTTATCTTCCATTGTATTCCTACACGGTCAAATTGTGTAGACCATCCTCAGACCAAGAACCTCCTCCCTTTTCATGCATCTTTTTAAAACCAAAATCAGTGTTTTAAAGTATTGTAGCTTTGCTGCATAACCTTCTACCTCAAGCCACTGCCTGAGGCACAGTTGCTGTGAATCATTACGTAGAAAAATATCCCCTGCATCCAAGGCAGTGAAAGTGCTTTACAAAGAATATCAGGATCTCTAGGCCTGGCACAGAGAATCCCTGCAGTACAAGTTGATGAGAATGAGCAGATTTCCAACAGCATAAAGCTTGAATAACAGTGGTTGAAAGGAACTAAATAGGAATCAGCCCCACACTGATTAGAGGCTGTAAAGGAACATGTGGCCTCAATCATGACAACGCTGGGTTGGAGAACAAAAGCTGCTTCTCCCTTTCCTAGGGACACTTCTTGAATTACATATTGCTTTACACAGGAGACGTGCTGGGCCATGATACACAGATAACCACTAGCCCAGGCAAAAGGCTTCCCTCTGCTCTACACCACTGTAATTATCTTAAGCAGGGTTTTACAAATAAAAGCACTACTTCCCAGCCCCTCATTTCAGTGTATTCCACCTGTCACTATACATCCCAGGGACCACAAACCACATGCCAAACATGGCCTCTGACTTCAGTTCAAACAGCACATGGCCCAGGGTTCCCAAGTTATGATTTGATAATACTTTAAGGTATTGCAGTGTGTGGTCCATCAAAGGCATCTGAGCTGCTCACTCACCCCACAGTGAAGGAAGGTTTCCCATGCTGATATATTTTGGCTGGCCTGTAATTTGAAAAGGCTGAGTTTTAGAGCTGGTTACAATTTAAACCTTCCAACGTTGAGCAGTTTTTGGACTATAACGCCAACCTTCATTAGGGAGGGAAATACGAGAAAAATTCCATTAAAATTTAGAAAATTTTAGACAACTGTTTATTTCACATTCTGAGGGCTTCAGCATTCTTGTACACATGGTACTACTCAAAGTAAATGCAGCACATAAAATCACAGAATGGTTTGGTTGGAAGGGACATTAAAGACCATCCCGTTCCACTCCCCTATCATGTGCAGGGACACCTTCCACTAGACCAGGTTGCTCAGAGCTCCATGTTTGCTCAGAGCTCCATCCAACCTGGCCTTCTACTTCAGAAAGGCAGCAGAGTTTTAYAGAGTTGAATTCATCATGATGTCTCCTCACACCTCAGAAAAGTACAYTTCAGCCTAATGTGCAAAAACATTATGTAAATGTCCTTCCCCCCTTCCAGCCTTAATAGCTTTTGAACAAACCAGAAGATTTCAAAGACATTTAACAGCGCAGAAGAGATTTCCAAGATATGAAACTTCTATGAACTKTGTGAAAATAGGTATGTGGGTAGGCAAGAAAAAGGTGATTACTGCTTCCAGCAAGGGAAAGGTTGCAAAATGGGCTTGTACTTAATGAGACATCATCGGCTATTTTCCATGCTGGAAATGAGAAATACGATGCTTTTCCCAGTGGTGAGATATTTAATTACAGTTTTGACCTTATATTCACTAAAAAAATCCAACACAAATACCAGAGTCAATGTATTTTACTTCTCCTTGTTTGAACTAAAATCCTTGTTTTGAAAACAGGGTAACAAGAGAACTTTCTGGATAAAATAGTTAARATGTGATGGTTGATCTGAAGGAGAAAGAAATGTGCAAAGAGAACACAAGAGCAGCATTTTAATTAAAAAAAAAAAAAAATTTAAAAAAAGGAGCACCTGCTAACTTTGATCAGATGTCCTCYTCTCCCCCCAGCCTGCAAATATAAACAGATGGGGTGCCTCAGGTAAAAGATATCTGGCAGCACGGAAAGATCTCTTCCCACTGGTAATGAGGAGATGGATCATATTATCTCAGTAAAGTAAATATTATTTTAAGCCAAAATCTCAGTTATATTTCWTGGGGTTTTTTCCTTCCATTTCTGAACAGATCATGCTGGGTTCAAGGTGAAATCATGTGGCATGTTGCTAGGATTGATCTGTAGAAAATTATGGCCTAAAAAAACCCCACCCGAACCAACAGCGAACGACCAAATGTCGCCGTTGTCACACATTTCATCTGGGCCATTGCTGCAGCCTCAACCTTATGGTTTGCACTGGGCACAGACCTCCTGGTGCAATTAATTCCTTGTAGAGAATTGTAGAGACAAGGAATGTTCATGAGGCTGAGTGAGGAGTTCACCTTGCTGCCTGCGCGGGAGCCCAGGAGGCTGCACAAAGCCGTCATTCAGAGCACAGGAGGGCTGTCACTGACACAAACACTTTCCAAAACATTCTTAGCTGCAGTTTTGGTGGAAGGTGTGACACAGCTTCAAATATTTGTTTCTTTGTTTCCATGGGAACAACAGCACAGTGGTTTAATAATAAAACAACATCGATCCTCTGAGTTTGAGAAAGTTCCTGGATTTTTGTTTTGAGTTAAAGATTTACTTTGCCATGGGTTTCCCCTTTCCTCAACAACCAACGAGTTAAACTGTTTTATTTTTTATTTATTAAACTGTGGTTTAATGCCCTTTCAGTGCTTTGGGGGGAAATCCAAAACATGAAAGACAAGTCTTGCAAAATTTGTATTGYCCTGCTGCACAAGCCAAGCTCTGCATTAAACACATTCTAAGAAGTCCACATTTTGTAGACTTGGGATAGTTCTTATCAGATCTTTAATATCCACAATCTTTAATTACTGTATCTCTGTATTATGGAGTCTTGAGACAACGTCATGAAGGGAGCAGAGTCCAGAAGTTGGGGTGTAAAATGTTGTCAGCACYTCAACTTTTATCCTAGTTGTGAAAAGAAGGGAGGAAATTCAAAGGTGGTTATTCACACAGCTCAGCTTTATTTAAAAATTGTATTTTAATAYAGTCCTCCTCTCCAGTCCATAGGAAGAGGAAAACTCTTCCAGAGGGTTAGTCAGAGCAGAAGTTTACTTGAAAAGCTTCTGCAAAAGGCAGCTCAGAGGCATCTGTTCATTAACCACCCAGAGAACCCAAGACAGTGGCCTCTCATGTTGGGCACCAACAKCCATGTTTACAGTTGGGCTGTGGATGCATTCCCCTTGGACTGTGYGTGAATTTATTGTACCTGAAAGTGGTAGGCTTGTCATGTAAAAAACTGGAATTGTGACAAATTAGTGGTTTTGAGACTGAAGGAATTTTTTCCTAAAGTGACAGCAATGTGTGCTCAGACCTTATTCCCAACCCTGATGAACATATTTGAATACSTACAACTCTGACTAAAATATCTGATGCTTTTGGGCCACCAGCTACATCAAAATACACAATAGATGTTCTTGCYCCTCAGTGGGATGTGGATGTTTAGGTACATTTCCTTCTCCTAAGCATGAGTATCACTAATATTATTCAAAACCCCATGGATATTGTGGCCTAGGAAGCCGCTCTGCCCAAAGTGCCTCTTGTGTGATGAACTATGGAAGAGTGTGAGGAGAATCTCAGCACTAGTAAATACTAACCATGCCACTGGAAAATAAATAGAGACTGACAAATTATTGTTGACGTAATCCCCGTGAGAGTGTCTAGACTAAGGGAGTCAAACCTGCAGTCCGTAGGCTGGAGCTGGCTCCTTGGAGTCTTTCCACCAGCCTCCAGCTCCTTGTGCAATACCCACTGCAGTTCAGCCCACAGGCACCTGTTTGGCGTTGTCCGAGAAGGCCAGGGAACGCAGACAGGGAGCCAGGGRGTGAATCCTGCTTCCCACCACAGCTGTCTTGTCTGTCACTTCTGCTCCTCCGGCCCCAGCCCAGGAATCCCCCAAACATCTACCACCTCTTCAACTCTGCACCAGGCGCAGCACCTCCAGGTCTGGAGAGCAATGGATTCTYTCAGCCTCACTTTGCATTCGCAGGTCTGAAAGGGCTTACTTTTCCACAAGCAGTGCCTCCCTTTTGTCTCCTGCCAAGGGAAAAGAGAGGCAAGATGCAAAGGAAAGATTTTTTTTTTCAAGTGGAGATGAAGCGAAGGGTACTGGAATAAACCCAAGCAGGAGCCAGAAATTACTAACATGGAGAAAAAGCCCAGAACAATCAGGAGTTGGAGGAAAAACTGGGATAGAGATTCCTTAAGGAAGCAACCCTTGAAGAGTGAGAACTAAAAAGAAACAGAAATGTTTCATTAAGGCGTTTCCTTCTTTAGGTAAAAAAAATCTTTTTTCTAACTTCAAATGAAATCTGCAACATTCAAAGATAAATAAATCTCTCAGCAGTGTGAGAGGAGTGCAAAATGTGTCTCTTCACTCATCACCCACAGACTTGAACTGAAATAGTCATTTGGCCCTTGCCAAGGTGTGCAGCCGCTTCAGTAGTGCTGTAAATCAAAAGGTCCCCACAGTCTCCACACAAGAAAGAGTCTGAAGGTCACTAAGCATGAGGCAACAGTCAGGCATGAAATATCTCTAACCAGACCTGGTACTTTATCATCAACACTGGGGGCAAAAGAAAAATCTATGATGCACCTGTACTCCTTCACATCTGTCAGGATGGGGTGAGAAAAGGCAAGGAGAAAACAACAGATTGGTTCAGTRTAGTCAGGTAGACAACACAGCACAGCCACCCTGCTTAACATAACAAAAACAGCTTCCCCAAGCAGGGTGGAAATGATAACTTCCCTGAGATTTGGCAGAGCAAACAGATGTGGGCAGTTTTGACATTTCACTAACATTTAGATCTCTCATCAGGCAGGTGACTTCATTCTCTCTGCCAAATAAACAATCCAGCGCTTGCTCACCGTAAGTTATCTCCAAGCCATCACATCACCAACATCAAAGAGTAAGAACACCCCTTTCCAGTAAGGAAAACACCTCAGTACCTGTAGGAACTCAAGGGCCTTTTGTGAGAGATGACACAAGATGAAAATCACCACAAGATGAAAAACATGGGGCTTCACGTGGCCTCCATGGGCAGCCAAGCACACCCCACCGTGGGATGGACGGTCCTGCTGTTTTCCAGGCAGTTTGATTAAATTACAGCTGCTTTGAGAGATTTAAGCGAATTACCAAAATGAGCAGAGCAACCAAAACTATCACACACAAGAAATCAGTGATTGTCCTTCGGAGGGAAGAGGCTCTGCAGCTACTTTGAGTCTTGGAAGAAAAGTGCTCAATTACTTGAGGAGAGAATCCAAATAAATCCTGTTTCCTTGGGGAACTTGCGCCTTGCTCTCAGCCTGCCTGTTGGATCAGTCTCTCTTTCAGCTCTTTCACTGGACTTTTGGCTGAAGCCCACCACCTATGTGTTRTTTTCCCAAGAGAGGAAAAGCAGCTGCTTTCCCAAGGCCTGAGAAGTCCCATCTGACACATCATGCTCAGGGCAGAGCAGGCAGGGAACCCTCCTGACTCCAGGACATTGCAACCCATCCACACAAACAGACCTAATCTGCTGCATTTCTGCCAGCCAAACAGTGCTTTCATTTTTTTAGTTGCTTCCACCATCTCTATGTTAACCAAGGACTAAAACCAGAGACAAAGCACAGAGAAGCAAAAAAAAAAAAAAAATCCCTGTGTCACAAAAACATTCCCTATGCCAGAGGAAGTAGTTAATGCRTCTGATTACTGGAAGGCAGTCTAAAGCCCTGATTAACTAGGGAAAAAATAAAGAAAAGAAACAAGAAACCCTAACAAGAATATATGAATTAACTCCTCTCCAACCTTTATTGAGGGCAGTAATCTTTCTGCAGAGGGAACCCTCCTCCCAGTTAGTGTCTCCTCATTACATGCACCAAGGGCATCTCCCCTGGGCCCAGGAAGGACCAACCATGCTCTGAGGCACAGCCAGAAGACCCCTGAGACAAGCCAAGGTAAATGTGCTTTTTCTTTTTTTAAACAGGCATCACTCAAAAAGGAAACTCAGACCTTTTGAGCCATTCTGAGATTTGTCTCCTGTTTAYCTACATCTCAAACAGCTTCAAAAATGTCTCAGATTCTCCTGATTCCAAGGAGACACRATGAGGTTCCAACTTTTGGCTTTGAGCTCTCTAGACGAAAGGCAACATTCAAGTGCCAAACAGTACAGGTTTCCAGTGGTCTCCAATATCTTGAAAATATGTTATTTTTAGTATATGGCTGGCAGAGAAAGGAAGTGTTAAATCTTGAACCAGTATCAAATCTGACTGAAAATTAGCAGCTAGGAACATCCTCTTTGATTATTTATTCCACTTTCCATATCCAAATAGCCCCAGAGGGGCAGTAACAATGACAATCACTAGGAAAACACCTGCTGATGGCAGGTTAGCACAGAGCATTTGCCTGGCTTTCCCCATGAAAACATCCTGGAGTTTCTTTCCTCGTTTTTGATGAGCAGATTCCTGGTGCAAGCAGCAGTCTGTGAGGAAAGGGCCGCTCATGCTTTGCTGCAGCTCCTCCATTGCAACACTTGTAACAGTGCAGGAGACAAGAAGAAAACCCCAGACAATCCAATTCCAGGTGCCTTTATCATTTTCTCACGGGTCCTGATGGCACTGAGTTGAGTTGCTCACAACAACCACAGCCCAAGAAGTGCATTACAATTTGTCAGAGCTCATAGGGGTTCCAAGGCCTTTCCTCTCACTATCTGCTAGCAGCTTTCTAAATTAAGAAACATGACCTGCTGCAGCTTTAACAGCATTTTGATCTCGATTACATTTGGCATGGTGCTAGGCCAGCCTTCTTCAAATCACTGGAGTATCACCAGTCGGCACAAAATCGGAATTCAAGCCACTCGCCTGCGGGGTGGACACGGCCTCAGAGAGGGATGGTGGAGCAGGACACAGCTCTAGCACCAGGTTTCTCATTTATTCCACACTAAATCAAAACTGAGATGTTACCACTGTGCTTGCAGAGCTCCAGGTTTGCCCATGCTGTCAGAGAGTAGCTGAGTCAAAGGCTGGGAGTTCTTGGGCACCATCCTCAACAAACAGTGAATCTCCTGCACTGCGGAACAGTTTCACTCACCTGTTTCCCGCTCACTCTGTCCAAATCTCTTGTGCCCACAGTGTCACATGGATCTGTCTCTGTCACACTTCCTGCCCATTAAGGCCGTGGGTCTGTGAGACATCCACACGGAGTTGCAGAGCAGGAGGGATCCGTGGTGCATATGCAGCTGGCATAGGCACAGGCACTCCCAAGGTGCAGAATACACTATGACATCCTAAAAAAAAGCTGTTTTCTTAGTAGTCGTCAGTGCAAACCTATTGGGAACCTTTTCCCTGAACCAGCCAGGCTTATCACCACAGTCAACCTGCTCCTAGCAGCAAAGGTTTGGCTCTTGACTCCAATTTTGGCTGCCTTGCTGTAGCAGAGATGAAGTTCCAACACTCAAGGAACGGCCTCTACTCAAGCACAAAGCACAAAGCAGCTTTCAAACCTTGCTCCTCATCCCTCAACTCCCAGCATGACCCCAGGAACACTCAAAAGGCGCCAGGGCAGGGCATTTCCAAGCGCAGGACAGCACAGGCAGCTGTCACACATGCCCTGCACCAGAGGSAGGGCACAAACAGCTCTGAAATGCAAGGGGAAGCCTGCAGTGCTGCCAGCTAATAAGGTCAATACAAACGACATCAGCTCCTTTAGGTCAGAAGGAATGACAAGCGGGACATGCCACGGAARGATGCATGGAGAATTCACAGATGGACAGGCAATCTCAATTAAACTGTCCTCCCCTCCCATTCTCCTCTGAATTACTGCTCTAAAACCCCTTAATTATCTAAACTCAATTAGTCTTAGAATATTTGAAGCTTCCTGTTCAGACTAATTTCTCTCTCTTCCCTCGTTTGCAGTGCTTGACTTGCATTAAAGAACACTTAGTGCCTGTGGTAAGRAGAACTTGACAAAGGCGGGTCAGGACTTGGGGGTATTCACAATCTCCCCTCTATTCTTCCTGTGCCTGAGAAGATCATGCACTTATCCTCCAGATGAAATTTCAGCACCTCTGACATGTTTTTTTCTTATATCTTAAGCCAAACATTTCCATTGCTAGTAGCAACCGTCATCCATTGCAGCTATTTTCATTCCTAAAGATTTCCGTGTGTATTTTCCAAAGTTATTTGCTAAGCAGTAATTTGCTATTATTGCTATTATTATTCCTTGGAAACAGAAAAACCATGGTGTTAATTCCAAGAGAAAAAGACCACGAGTGGCAAAGCAGATAGTAAGACAAGACAATAGAAGGAAGCAGTTAAAAGATTCCCTTTCATTTCAGTGATGCAACTTCTCCATGCAGACTAAACCTGCAGATTTTCATTCAAAGGGCAGCAGTAAAATAACTGAATTTGGAGTTTTCTACTGTTTTAGCCTCTGCAGTGGTGGAGACCAATGTAAAGACTTCACTTTTTATTAGACCTCTGTAAGAAACTGCAACCTTAAGGTTTTCTGCCCTTCCTGAAGTCTAAGTATCAAATTCTCCCTCCAAAAGATATATGAATATAGGGCCATTTCAGGTGGGGGAGCCCCCGGGACCCCAAATAATACAGATRTTGGTAGACTCACACCTCCAGGATTGCCTGAAAAATTTTTAATGGACCTCTAAGTTTCAYTATCCTGATTAAGTCAGATTTTTAGATGTACCTCTGCAAAACCTGTACTCTGAGCTGAAAACTTGCTACTTCCATTTAGCTTAAATCTATCCAAAAAATTTAAACTAACCTTGAAATGGTCACAGCTTGTACTAAGTGGAAATAGCTGTACTTAGATCAGGACACCAATGCCTCATGCAGGCAAAGCCTCACGGATAGGGAACTGAAGCACAGACATGAAGTGCATTGCTCAAGATTAAATAAGAAATCTCGGGGCAAGCCAGAACTGAACCCAGCCTGAGTCCTTATTCAGCACTTTAACCACAGAGCTGTGTCCATGAGGCACTTACTGCCTGAGCTATGGATGCTGTGTGGGATCGGGTGGAAACTGCTCCACTGTGAGCTCCACTGGGGTGCCAAACACCTCTGACTAAGGGGCTGGAGCAGGATTACACCTTTCCTGTTTAAGAGGAAACTTCTCCCTCCAGAATCGTTCTAGCCCAGAACTGGCTGGAAAACAAGTATTCCGTYTTGCAACCATTTTTGAGGTTTTGCATCTAGTTTTACTCTTGCATTGGGCTAATAGAAAAGTAGGCTCTTTTTTCATCAAAGCAGAGACAAATCTTTTTGTCCCCCATCCCTTAGAAGTGCTCTTAGTGAGAGTATTACCCATCCCCTGTACTCTCAGATCCTCATTTCCTGCAGTCTCTTCCCCCCACAAGTTTTGTCTCTGAGTGAAGAAAGTTTCCAACAAACAAGTTCCTTTCAAACTAATAGATTTCTACCTGATGTTCTGTTATTAGCAAATCATTCTTTCCCAGCATTAGTGACATTTTCTTTAGTCATATAATGCAGGAGGAAGAGGCCATAGACCATGTTAGTCCTGGGTCTCAAGATGCAGATTATAATGCAAAGAATCATCTCGTGCAGTCTATAGTTGAAAATGTCCTGCAGGCTTGGTGTTGTGGAATGGCCCATTTGTGTTTTCAAGTCGCGTTTTGGGTTTGGGCTTTTGTTGGGTTTGGTTTGGTTGTTTGTTTCTCTTTATAGCTTTTAATACACAGGGAAATGATTAAGCTTTGAATTTGTTTTCTAAGTTTTTAATCTTCAACCTAAAATACACTCTTCATATGAACCAAAGAGGTAACTCCACTTCCAGGTAAGCATCAATTCGTTGTTGTGACTATTTTACCTTTTACCAGGAATCTGGGTGCAGAATCTGGAAGAATGTTCCCACCTTCCAGCCACCCAGCTGGGCTGCAGCAGCTGTTTTTGTCAAATGCCAGGTTGTCATTTTATCAGAGAAATTTCTGCRGTGTCAAATCGATATCAACTTCAAGTCTGGCTCTACAGGTATGAAAAACACTTCAGCTAAAATGCTGTCATTTATGCAAATTATCTGAACCTGTGAATAGTGAATATTTCAGCACCCAGCAGGGATAAGAAACTTTTTSACTTTGACTAGGGTAAGAGCCTCCTTTCACCAGTAAAACATTGTRGAAAAGACTAAAGTAAAGCTAAAACTACATAAACCAGAGTTATTCTTACAGCTTGTAAAGACAGATGAGAGTCATTACATTATTTATGCACATGAGRGGACTGGGATAGACAGGATTAGATGATTTTCCCAAGATCAAACAATGAGTCAGTGACACAGTTTTCTGCTGTCCAGTGAAAACACAGATGTACAGTAAGCTGAAAAGAATTCATTTATTCCCCATATCAAAAGGATAAAGGAGAGAGCATTCCCTCTAGCYGAGCCCGTGGTTCCAATAAGTGTTGATGGAACTGAATTTGGCAAGCAGGAAATTAGCTGCACTAGTCACACATGCAAAGCATTTGCTGAAAACAAAAATCTTGAGTTACTCAATTATCAACAGTTTTCACTTGCTGAAGCCACAGACCTATCAAAGTTGTTCGTTGCTACTTTCTTGAGGAATTAGAAGGATACAACCCATCCAGTGTCCAAGGCATGGCATAATTCACCAGCACATTGTGCAATGCCAGAGTCTTGCCTCATGTCTGAGTTCAAATKGCCCAAACTGCATTACTGGGTTTCAGTCAACACCAGCTTGGATGGTGGGGTTTTTGACTTGTTCGTGGCTCAGATTTTAGCAGCCTGATAGGATCAACACTGGAAGAAGGAACAATTCAGCTGAAGGCTTGTCAGCCCTCAGAATGCCCTGAAGTGGGCTGTATCCTGCCATAAATATTTGCACAAAAATCCTGCTGACCTCAGTGGTGGTTCTGGGTACAAAATGATGGCAGGATGTGGTCGCAGTGATCCTTCTAATAATAGGTTTTCCATGGAGATCAATGGACATTGGGCCCCATTTCATTGCCAAAGCTTGGTTCGGAGCTCTAAAGRGAGACATTGTTTTCCTGCAGCAGGGAGCACACAATTGCCAAATTTACTTCTGGCAAGGGCAGACGCTTATTTTTAATGCTGAACAACACCAAAAACGTCTGATACTAATTAAGAGAGTGTCTTCCTTCTGCAAATCTCAGAAAACAATAATCTTCCAATGTGGCTGTTGGAAAGACACAGAAACCATTAAAACATTAATATATCTGTATCTAAAGCCAGATATAAAGTAACTGTACCTGAATGCAATTTTAAGATGAGTTTTGCATGCATGGAAGTGGCAGGTGCTCAGCTCTTTAGGAAAGTCAAGTCAATTTAATACAGGTGTTGAAGACCCAGGCCCCCARGTAAGTTCCTCATGGGCACATTCCTAAGTCTGTGGGCACCACCCTTCACTCCATTTTTCCTGAGCCTATCCCTCCCTTGGTGTTCATCACAGCTTTGATGCCTGTATGTAGAAATCCTTATCTTCAGGATCCTAAAGGATGACTAAATGTTTTCCAGTGTTTTATTCATTATCTGAGTTCAACTTTAACTGATTTTAATCTTATGGTTCTGCTATAAAGATAAGCTGTAGCCTGCCAAGGAAATAAGCATTTCACAGGTTAACAGCACAACTCTTCTGAAGAGGAAGCAGGTTTGTTTTCTGCCTTATTTTCTGGAAAATGTTAAAACAATAAAATGAATAAGAAGCAGCGGAGAACAAGTTGTAAAGGAGCTAATTTCCTGCTCGCAGCAGCTCTGATAAATTTCAGTCTTGGATGACAGGGGCTGTGGAGAGCGAGGGGAGGGCCGGCTCTTCCTGGAAAGCCAGACAGGATAGGATTGATTTGAGACGTCTTCATTGCCAGAACAGCTGGTATTGGCTAATCATCAGAAAACTGAGACTTCGACCTACAGAGAGCCGGGAGCAAGGGAGACGTCTGAAACAAAACTTCACGTTCCAAATGTGAAACTGAACAAAACAGCAACAGAGAAATTAAAAAATAAATTCAAAAAAAGGAAAAGCAAAAAAAAAAAAAMMAAGAAAGCCCCTCCTCACACAGAAGCCTTCCTGGAGCCAAATGCCAAAGGAAGTGCCAGTGCCCTGACTAACAAAAGAATCCTGAAACGCTGCAGGCTGCGGTGCCAGCAGCACCCAGTTCCAGGGGGAGGCTGCCTGACACGGCTGCCGGATGCTCCGTGCCTGCCGGATGGAGCAGACAGCTCAGCATGAATCATGGGGGCAAAGGATTCCTTCAGTCCGGGAGGAATCGGGACAATACACAGCCTGCCTGCTGTTTGCTGCCTTTTTTTTTTTTTTCCCCTCCTGCTCCTTTTTTTTTTTTTTACTACTCCTGACTTTGAGGGACCAGCCGTTTCCTTCCTGCTGTGGGCGTGCAGCCGGCACATGACAACTCATCGATGGATCCGTGTGTGTGAGCGAGCACATGAACCACAGGGACAGGAGCCAGCCCTGGACCCCCCAGGGACTGAGCTCTCCCAGTGAACCCACAGAAACCCCGCTCTGAGCGGCTGCTACCGGAGCACATCTCCCATCATCGTCCTCCCAAGGGCACCCGTTCATCCCGGTCATGTGCTTTGGACACACACGAGATTACGAGTCAGCCCTACAGCAGATTTCAGACTTTTGGAAATCCTTCCCGGAAGAAGGAATGGCTCCATCTCCCTGGCCACAAGGCTGGAAGCTGGACAGAGGGTAACAAAGCTTTCTTACACCCCTYCAAAAATCTACAGAGTTCCTTAGGGTTACAGGCAAAGCTGGCTTTGGTTTACTGACCCCTCTTGCCCCAGAACGGGGAGGGGAAATGCTGCTGTTGGGCCGACCATGTAACTTCATTCTCATCTCTGTGTGTCTGGGAACTATTTGAACCAAGCTCTCCTGAGTCTGATGGACCACTTGAAATTATTCTCACTGGCCATGAGATTTCTGGTCTCTCTACACACCCTAGGTCTGTTCTCAAAGTTCAGGGTACATGGAAACGAGCGGTGTTCTCTGGGTCCTTTGAAAGGCAGGACACTGCTCACAGTCTCCCGATATGAGACCACCACTGTGGAAGTTCCTAAGTCCAAGAGACTCACTCAAAATGCCTATTTTTAGAATAGCAGCTYTATTCACTGATATTACCTCTTGACATGTCCCTTTACATACATTTTGATTCATGCTTTTCATAGTGTAATTCTACTGGACAYGTGAAAGAGACTTAAAACATAGCATTTGAGACATCTTGCCCAGCTTCAATCTTCTSCCTGCTTTTATCTTCCCTTTCTCCCATCAACAACCTTGATTCTGCCATGTTTTATTCTTCTCCATGAATCCTTTTCTTTCTTTTCCCATACTTGCTTCCTCTGCTTTTSCAGAGGAAATTTTCTGGTGAAAATCTATCCCTGAAGACTGATTTCCATCCTTTTTTGTCCTGCCACCTTTTTGCCACTAGAAATTCACTTCTAATTTAAATGTAACCCACAATAATGATCATGGCAGCCGCTTCAGCTACTTTGACCAGCCCTCAGAACTTGCTGCCCAAGTACTTCCTTTTTTTCTACCCCCACTTCTCTCTCTGAATTGGACCAGGTTTATCACTTCCAAGAGATAAACTGATAACGTATAATGTGTTCATTTTCTTCTCTTCTTGTACCTTCTTTCCCTCTAGCCTCACCACTGATCCACAAATCACCCTTGTTTTCTTTTTGTTCACRCTTACATCTTTTCTCCTGCCCCAGTGCTTATTTTCTCTGTCTCTCCAGCACATACTTGTGCTCATTTAAATTTATGCTGACTTAAAAGAACTCAAATCCATTCTTTGCCTAACTCTGTCTTTTTCAGCACTGCCCACTCTGAGTCCTCTATCTCTTACCTCTTCCTTTTATTTCTAARATCACTGGGTTCACCACTTCCAACACCACCTGGATTTCTCCTCCTCCAGGCTCATGCCAGACTCTGCTCAGTCCACCTCCTGCTCCTTTATTCCACAAATATAAGTCTTCTCTCAGTTTCCAATGCCACTTAGCAAAGTTTCAAATCAATACCCAATTTTTTCTCTGCATGGCTTTTCAGCCAACTTCAGCACTACTAATTAAGCTTTTCTGGAAGTCCTGTCATCCCTTGCCTTAGATGATTCTTTCCCCTAATGATTCCTCTTCTCCCACTCCCATCACTCCTGCACATGTTCTAATAAGGATCATCCACCAGCTTTCTGTTCCCCAGATTTTGCGGGCTCCTCAGTTTCCTGCTCTACACAGAAAGCACAAGAAGCAAAGAAGAAGTCTCATCCACAGTAATGAAAAAACTACAGCCTCTCTATGCACACACAAATCCTTCTGCAGTCCAGACTTCACCCAAAGTTCAAGTTCCACCAAATACCTGCAAATGGCACCAGGAGGTTGGAGTCTGGCTTTAAAACAACTGGAAGAAATGTGGTGTTTAAAGAAGAGAGTGTATCACCAGCTTGAAAACAACTGCTGACATGCCCAGTGGGTATTATTGGCTATATTCCTAACTGATTACATCTTTATCAGCTGAGAAATTTTCAGAGGTACCGAGTATCCTAAGAGGGGCTGCAGAGGCAGCCACTGACCCTCYCTACCCTCACTCTCACCTTTTCCATTAATAGAAGAGCTTGCAACTCCCACTGCTCTTTGTACTTGTGTTTATCATCTCAACCAAGACCAGCAACAGCAGCAAGTTAAGATATTTACTATGGGAAAGGGTGAAAGGAACAGGTTCTGGTTATGGTCTCCCACATGTGGTGAGGCTCCTGCTTGGCTAACAAAGTGTGAATAGTGATAAACCYCCTGGCTGTGCCTTTTAGCCGTGCCCTGCCATGGCTCCTGAATCAGCCCAGCGTGGGTGAGCTGTGGGTAGGGGAAGGTTCATGATTAACTGCTCACTGCTAACAGAAAAATGGTTTGCAAATGAGTTGCTTTAATCCCCAAGAAGTGTCTGTAGTGCCTACAATTTGTATGGTCCCATTGTACTCTTGTAACAGGTGTTTCACTTCCACTAAGCAGTTCTGGGTTTGTTGGCAGTGGAATAAGCTGCATCTTTGTGGAGTGACAGTCTATCGTCCTTTCTACACACATTATTCTTCCTTTTGCCCAAATCATACAAAGATATTGATTGATCAAGAATCCATCAGTCACTTATCGATTAGAAAAGGAAAGTTAAATGCAATAGACTAAACAAACTGAAGCAAAAAGTAAATTCTTCACATCTGTATTTCCACCATGTCTGAAAATTCACAGATTTTGACCTGCCATGGGAGATAAGTCTGTATATAACAATATCATATAAACCATTCACATCCCCTTTCTGTGGTTTCAAGAGGATAATACTCATATCCTCAGAAGAATCACTTAACTTTATCTCCACATCCTAAAGTGATTCAGTCTTTGAAAAAAAGAGTTGCGATTCGAGTTCTTCTGACATTTCCAAATTTCATACAAGAGGCTGAAATAAAATATTGGCATTTACAACAAAACCACAGCATGGTAATTCCATAAATGATTCCTTTGGCTTCTAAGACCCAGTTGCCTTCAGAGGACCACCACTTCAAACCTGAACTTTGCTGACTGGCTTAACAATTTGTTCCTGCTATCATGTGACAAGTTTTTGAAGCTCACATGTGTAATGGGGCATTTGCTGCCAGTATGAAAAGAAGGAAAAAAAATTAAAAAAATATAGTAGAACATGAGGTTCCAATTGTCTGAAAACCAGAAACATCTGCTGGAGTCATGAGCAGTTGATTAGTGGAGTTCATTCCCAGGGTAAGGCTCCAGTAGATCAGCTCTTCTATCTAAGTATAGGATTGTAGGCACTGGAARCATTACAAAGAGGTACAAAGAACAGGCAAGAGAGACAGAAATAATTTCTTAGGGTGCCAGGATCCTTAAAAGCCACCTCTACCACAGCAGTCTTCAGCCCTGCTTCACATGATACCAGCATGTAAAATTAACAGCTGTATTTAAACCTTGCTCTYATCCACAACAGTGAAACATCTGCCAGTCTTTCAGCCATAAACCCACACTGGTTTTGGAGCTGATAACTAAAGACTGTAAAAATCCTTCTGGAAGATAAAACACAAGGTACAAGCTGTCAGTCTGAGCATATTTCTTACTTGCAAAATAATCAGACCAGGTTGGGCTCAGCGTACCAGTCAAGACAATGACAAAAATACGCATTTTTTTTTAAGATGTTGCTTGGATTTCAACCTAAAGCTTTTCCAGCTCATTACACTAAGATAAGGATTAACACCCGGGAACACTTGCACAAAAAGCAGAGGCTGATCAGAAATGCTAATTCAGCCCAGTGCACTCTAAAGCTCCAGTGATACTGGATGGAGAGAGCTGTATATGCTTTCATTAAGGTTGCTGTTGCAGATCTGTGCTCACAACACCACAAGCCTTGGCACCCAGGAGTACAAGAAACYACCAGGAAGAGGATGTCCTTAAGGCTAAGCCTCTCCTTCATTAACTTGAATATCTAATTGTAGGTTTACTGGGAATCTCAAGCCTAGCTCTTGGTGTTAGTGGCCTGACCTGACCTCCCAGTTTCCTGGTGCTCCATCTGCATCCACCTGTCACCTCATGCCTATTCCCCATCCAGGAATGGGGTACTGTTACATTAAAAATAACAACTAAGACTTGGTAGCCAGCAATTTCACTTCCCCTCCTGACTTTACCGACTATTTTGTCTTTACCAAAACCATAAAATAACAAAGTAACTTGTAAGATTGGTGGGGTTTGTGTTCAGGTACTTAGTTTGATTCAACTTACTGTGCAATCTTAAAATGATTTTGGGAGATTTTTATTATACAGAAATAAAAGGTGTCCCCCTTTTATCATGAAGGAGAGATTTCCAAGATGCTATAGTTACCTAAGGAAATGGCTTTTTCTGAGGTATATCAGGGGGTTGAGCTGCTTTCAGTCTATCTAAAGCAAAAGTATCTCTTCACGCTTTTAAAATAAAAATTGTATTTGACTGTAAAATTATTATCAGATGTCTCTAAAAGAACTTGTTTCCATCTGACTAGATACAATATTTACAAGTATTTTTCTGCCTTTCAGAATGTATTGCACTACCATGGAAATCCCTTCTGTGCCTTCCAGTTCCCTGTAAGAACCTTTCTGTCAATATGACCCTACTATGTGCCTGTTTTTTCTTACCTAAGCTTGCAGGCAGGAAGAGAATTCATCTGCAGGGACCTTTCTTGAGGTGTTAGTGAAACSAGAGATGTTCACTGGCTCTGACAACAGATCCAACCATCCTCTGAACCCACAGGTTACAGCGTGTGAGCAAAGTCCAAGCATAACCTCGTTTGGCTTTTCTGAGCACACATGTGGATCCTCTTTCCAGTGCTCCTTCCTGAAAATAAGAGTGAAATTGTTTCATCTAGGGGCCTTTTGTTGACCCTCATGACTGGCCCTTTGGCTAAACCTGACTTCTGTGGAAAAGGTATATTCAGCTCTTCTCCCCTCCCACATAGCCTGAGACTTTCTATGTGTTGTTTCCCACTTTGTTTCTTCAACAAATCTTTCCTACAGCCCCTTGCTGTATACATGGACTATCTTTTACAAATAACCTGAGCTCACTGGACGTAAGCCAGATGGAACATAAACTTCAGACACCTACACAGGCACAGCTATATGCCTAATAAGCTAATTATTGACTTAATAAATTCAGGCCCTTAGCAAGAGTTATTGTTTCAGGCCACAAGCTGCTTTACCATGAACACTTAACTTCTCTAATATAAATAGATTACACCTGGCTATMTTGGCATATGAGCAGATAAAGCTGAAGTCCATCCACAAAAGACCAATAGACCTGCCCTGGGTCACTCTTATCAGGCCTAGAGGCTTTCACTCCCTTGTTAACTTTACTAGATAAGTGCCACCTTTTGTCCAAAACTACAAGCAGTTTCATGGATCGCCATTAAGATTTAATGACAGACTTTGCTGCTGCAAAGACACCCCATGACACAAAAATTCCATTGCATCAGCTTGCTAATATCATAGAATTAGCTCAAATTTATATCAAAGACCTAAGTTCACAAAATTACTGGTGCTGCTGCACCTCTAGCTCTATKATGAGGATGACAAGTTCTTAGCAAGAAACGAGGGCTGAGATGAAAGATCTTTGGTGAGCCACAACGTTTCCAGAAGCTCTGGTGACTCGGATGTCGCTTTCTCTCCACCACGRCTTACAAACAATAGAAACCTCTAAATGATCTGCTCATCCTGAGTGAGCTGTGGGACAGCACTGTGCACCTTGGCAGCAGAGGTGGAAGAAGATKAATTTAATCAGAGCAGAAAGACACAGAGGAGGAAGACAGCTCTGTCCCCTCATGCCATCCACTGTGCACACTCATGGTCTGTGTCCCAATGCAGAGTCATTAATTGTACTGCTCCAGGAAACACACACAGCCTTGGATCAACTGTGGTTTGGGGATTTATCTCATKATTTGGCTTAGGAAGGATGAATACCACCAACACTCAACAGCCAGGATCTGTCTCATTTTTGCCTTCTCTTCCTGAGAATCGATGGAAACAGCTCCTGTTTGGAAGCTTTGGACTAGACAGAGCAAAAGGAAAGGGCACTGGAAAAGCCTCTGGGRGCCACAGAGCACATGGAGCAGAGGAGGGACTGCTTGGTTTTGGTGTCTGTATCCATTATGAGTAAGGCAGTGGTGTCCTGACAAGAAGGACTCAAGAACTGGGGTGTGGCAGCCGACAGAGGGTTTCCTCCAGGATAGGCTGGAGTGCCAGCCAGGGCAGGAGGTTCCTGAGCCACTGTGAGACAGGATCCAGCCTCTGCCAGAGCCGGGTGACTCACGGCGGGGAGGGAAGGCAAGACTTGGCAACCTGGGCTGTCTCACACAGCAGCAGGTTTTGTTCTCCACGGGATAACCCAAGGATCGTGTGGCATATGGCCAAACTCTTGAGTAAAGGACTGCAGTCCTTGTCCCTCTCTGGCCACCTTCCTAACAGCAACGGACCACATCAATCCACGCAGCACACAGGGCTTGACACATCCTCCTCCTCCCTGCTCCACAAACGATGGGGGAAGGCTGCACAGGAGTGATGCTGGTGGGACCAAGAGTCTCCTGCTCTTTTCCCCTGCAGCAGTCAGACCTGCCAGGCCCCAGGAGCTGGGAATATCCGCCTGGACAGGACGCCACTCCCACGCAGCACGTCGAAACCAGGACTGTGATTCACAAGGGGAACCACTTCCCTTGGGACAGAGGTAATGGCTCCCATTTCCTGCTCTCTACCTACCCAATTTTTAAGGTTCCCATCCTCACCACAAGCATCACACAGCCTGCACAACAGCGGCTGGGCTGCTGTAGGTTACAGCCCAGTGCTTCAAGGTGTGAAAAAAACCTCAGGTCCTGTGAGTTTTATTAAGCCCTCCGACACTATTTTATGTCATTTTGCAGGGCAAATGACATAAACAATTGTACAACTTGGGGAATACAGAGAAGACACCTCACATGCYTGGAGATGACATATTAATACTGTCCCTCGCAACCCAAATGAATCCCGAAGCTGTGATATTTAAGAAAGCCTAATCATACATTGGTATGTTTTGGGCATGCCAGATCAAATATCTCAATTAAATCTTTTTTACAAGTGGCTAATACACACGTGGTCTGGCTCCTGTGACACTGAGCACYGGGACCTGTGGCTGGCACTATGTTCTCTGGAAAGGGGTTGAGTAACCATGTTCAAAGGATAACATGGCATTTCACTGCAGTGGCACTGACTGTGTGATTAGAGTTAAGAAGGTGACAGTGCTAAAGTCTTTTCTGAAAAGCAACCATCTCAAAAAAGGTTCAAAGTATGATACCCCAAAAGGAGATACAATTAGGAGATACATTAACCATTTCTACAAATCACAAGATCATAAGATAATTCATGTTGAAAGAAACCCCAGAAGGACATYTAGTTCAACCTCCTGCTCAAAGYAGAGTCAGCTATGAGGTCAGACYAGGTCACTCAGGGCTCTAATTGGTCCATTTGCCTTTAGGATTTACATTGCAAGCATTGAAGAGTTTGTTTTTTGCATTAAAACAGAAGGATTTGCACTTAGTGAAAAAGAAATTATAACAGCCTTTGAAATATCAATGAATATGATCCAGAGACTACCAGGAGTGAATTAACAGCAAAAGACTCCCCAGTACTTTACTCCTCTGTTCTGATTTCCAACATTCTCTGCTAAAGCAATGAGTAAGCTGAGCTCTGGTGGTTGATTCTCTAAATTCTGTAAGTTTGCTCTCCACAAGTGGCAATGCCATTGCCAGCCTCGAACACATGGGTTTGCACTGTTTACATTGAAACACRCTTATAGCAAAGTGTATTTGCTTCCTGGCCAAATACACTAACAGTAAAATGTTGGCTTTTTATAAACTCCCTACAGAGCCCATCCCTGGAAGCAATAAGCTATTTGTTAAAGATTCCTTAGATTCTTAGTGACGTTTCCTGATAATGGTCCCATTTATAAACGCAGATTACAGTTCACACGCACGGGTTTAACAGCATTGGCTTGTTCTAAAGTGTGCTTTAACCTGGCTTTATCAGAACGGTAGCTGAATTCCTCCTGTTGGTAAAGGGCAAATTCAGATATCTTKAGTCACCTTTTTCCACCACGAGTCTCACTGAATTAACTGAAGATTGATGATTAGAGAACGAACAAAGGGCTGAGCCTGTACACAGGGCTAACACGAGGGTTACCATTWCACCGTGGGACTTCAGACCACCTCTGGGGTGGAAAGGGCCCAAGGTTTTCTAAATTTCACCTTCAAATCACAGCTTTTCACTGTTTTATCAGTGTGGTTAAAGCAGTGAAACCTCTTGAGGTAGGGAAGTTTATATTTTCTGAATTCTACAATTGAACTTAATTCATATACAAGAAGGAGACTATCCTTGATTTCACTATAACTGCATTCAGACAAAGGATTGCAGATGGAATAGTCTATTAAAAAACCAAAATCACTAAAGTTGCTCTGCTTTARTGACAGAGTATGGAAGATAGGCAACATTTTTCACTTTAAAAGCTACATGTGGGCACTTTGTGAATTCAGAATAACTACTGCACTTCTGGCAGTCCTCCCACTGTCATTTCATGTGTGTGTCTTCCCAAAAACACACATCTTCCAAAGCTCTAGGTCACAAAACATGACACAAGATGTATGCTGGGACCACAACCAACAGCCAACAGAAATGCCACGGAGAAGAACTTGTTTAGTGAGTGGTATTCCCTATATTGCAACACAACCTTTTCTGGGTTCCCCCTACCTTGTTTGGCAGAATCAGGAGCATCCCTTTGCCGGGGTTTTGTTAATCTTTTCTTTGCTGTGTTTAGTGTCCAAACCCTACAGCTGTAAATAGTMCTCCTAAATTATCAAATTCCATAGGTGTGTGTCACCTCCTGCCTCATGGTACCAGACTGTCTATCACCCTCTTCCTTATTGCCCGATCAACGATCCCTTCTAATCACCCTCTTCCTTATTGTCTAAATATTTCCTTTACTACCATTCACACATGTGAATAACTTGTTTTAACGTTTTACATAACAGATATTTAAGGAACCAGCAGTATGAAAACATTATGAAACACAAACCTGATCTCAGCTAACAATGTGCATTAAATGAATGCATGGCAATCTCCTTTTCTTTTCTTTTTTAATCTATACCATCAGTACTCTTAACCCCACCTACTAAATCCACAGCACACACCTAGCACTGGTACAAAAGGAGCTAGAAAACACATTATAAACTCAGAAAAAAAGATGGGGATGGGATGCCAGATTCACAAAGAGCAGCAGCATTTCATCCCTGTAACTGCAGGATCCGGTTTTATAATAATAATTGTTTGTGCTGCTGACTTCCTTCAACACCTGTGACCCTGCTTGTCACGGCCTCATTGCCTGCTGGAAACTTGGCAAAAGACAAGAGAAGAGATATTAGGGAACCAATGCTACATCCTGAGAGAGGCCATAAAGTCCAAAGGTTGAGCAGGATTGCCAGGAGCAGCCTGATAAACGGAGGAAGCATGTGGCTCCGAGGAGACAAGCTGCTGCGCCCGAGTACAGCRTGTTCAGACTCTGGAGCTGCACCCCAACGCCTCCCACGCTCCACAGAGCACACACTACCCAGGGACYTTTCCCAAGCAGCCCCCTGGAAAAAGAATTATTTCAAGCCCCTTTCTGAAATGAGCACGTGACTGCTCAGTGCCGGAATTTCACAGATCTTAAATTTAAAAACASTCCTCTTTATTATTTCAATTTAAGCTAGGATGATTCGTTGATTTAATAAAAGAAAAAAATCCTGTGTAAGACCCCTTCTGAATTAGCATATTCAAGCCTTTCCAAAATCTGGCTCCAGTAAAGAACTTGTCCTTAAAAATCTATCAGACTGTAACTAAGCTTGTCACTTGGCATTTGAAATAAATAAGCCAGTAATCAGATCCTTCAGAAATTTTCAATTAAACCTGTAGAACTGTCTCATAAAATATTCAGCATTTGAAGAGTTTTTATTCAGGAGGAGAGTACAGCACCTAAAGGTTTCACATCAGGAAGAGCACTCACATTAAGAAGAGCACGGGGCATTAATAACTTTTTCCCCCTCTTTCCTACTCACCACGCACTCAGTGACACCAGCACAATGTTTTGTGATGCCACACTGTGAATCTGAGCAGAAAACCCTTTTCTGGCTTTCAGCACAAATGAAACCAAGAGCCCAGCATGGCCCCACAAAGGACTGAGCAAGCACAAGCAAAGAGCAGGAATGGCAGCCAGGGGAGGGAGGAAAAAGGACACTGACTGCTTTGAGCTCATATTGCTGCTGAGCACTTTCTATTATAAAACCATAACCTAATATGCTTCCAAGACTACGGCTCTGAACTGCTTCCCACCGTGCGTCTCCTTCCCTGCGCGGATCCTACAGGGATCTATCCCGTTACCGAAATGCGCCGGCGCGTCGGACGCCGCTCTCTATTCTACTTCTCGTTATTCACTAAACAAGAGGCGGGAGAACCCCAGCAGTGCCCGTAAGCACAACATCTTCCTCGAGAAGCACAATCCATAAGGACGSCTCTCCCCGTGAGTGAAATGCCTGGCTCGGGAGAGCTGTCCTCCCTGGGGAGCTCAGCTGTGGGAAGCTGGAGCAAGGAACTGCCTTTTTAGGACTGTGGCTGAGCGGAGCCGGGAAGCGCTGGGGCAGGAACAGGGCTCCGGCAGCAGTTCCCTGGCCTTATAAGGACAAAGCCAGGTATTTCCCCAGCCAGCACATCCAGGTAAGGCGAGGCAGGACTTCCCGGGATCTCCCACTGCCCGGGAAGACCCTTGGCCACTGCCACACCTGCTGAGCACAGACCTACAAGCCCCGGCGTCCCCAGCTTCCGAGCATTTCRAATAGGCCTTATTAGGAAACAGGGAAGCTTAATTAACTAATTGAAAGATGGTTTTCAGATCTGCAAAGCCAGATGGTTTGTGGGTGAACCGTTCTTGATATTAATGTGACATTTTAAGGCATTCACAGCAACATTTTGGAGCGCAAGTCTCTAATGTCAGGCATCTTTTTAGCTACCTACGTAAGAGGGAAGGTTTCCAGAGGTGAGAAGCAACTGGATTCTCCAAGGGCTTTAACAGAAGGGGCAGGACACCCAAAGCCCCAGACACTCAGCGATTTGTTTAAGCAATCTTTAGGAATACACATGATTAAGGCTCCTCCCCAGYTGCCTAAAAATTAAGGCTGCTCGACAGAAAAGCGAAAAGGTTTTAGTTCCATTCAGTTTAAGTGACATTTGTTTTTATTACCTGTTTTATTTTTCTAGGGAACAAAACAAACTAAAGCACTTCAGGTCAAATCCACCTATATAGGATATATGTGTAAGCAGCCCTGACCATGAACTCTCCCATATTGTTGCTCTTTTTACATTTCTGACTGTAGTTTTCAGAAGTAAAAAGAGGAGGCTGTGATTGAAACAGGAAAAAAGTACTACTTTCCCCAAGCAATATCCATTTTTAAATTCTATTTTCTAATCTTTATCAGAAAATGGCCAAAAAATGGAGTATCCTTGAATACTTTTCTTTGGGCGGGGGGGGGGGGAAGTAAATTCCCTTTAGATATGGTTAAAAAAATAACTTACAGTGTAATATCAAAATGAGACACTACCCACCTAGGATTAATTCAGCTTCCCAGTTCTGAATATGAAACATCACATTGAAATTCAAAGAATTACCCATGTATTTTGCCATCTYAGTTTCTTGAGGTTAAACTTTGATAACTGCCTGCCTGGAGATGCTGAAAAGTGTGGGTTTAGCTGAAAGTAGCTGCTTTTAACTTAGAGATATGAGAATGGCTTGACAGTTTTGATCTGTACCACTTTTTAAATCCACAGACAAATGTCTGCCCTACATCACAAACCACTGCACCATTAATGCCTTCACGTAATAATCACACCAGGAAGACCAAAACTTGGATTCATCTTGCCACATCCCACGTATTGGCAAGAAAACATGGASGAAGTACTAATTCCCCCTGGGTAATCCAGGGCATCCGTTCCTAGGATTCCTTAGGAGAGGCCCATCAGCAGAAAGGAGATCACAGACAACACAAAAAATTACATTAACAACTGAAAAATATCCAGATATGTGACAAACAGTCTGAGCTCAGATACATGTAGGACTTTCTCCAGTTGTTGACTGGGCTGGGATTACATTTCCATAGCTCCAAAGGAGCACCAGGGCAAGGCTACTTTCGTAAAAGGAATAAAAGTTTTGACACCAGGTTTCATATTGTAAATTTCTCCTTTAAAATAATTTGCTTACCAAAGCAGTTCAGCTGCCAGAAAGGGAGAGRGGCTGGGAAACTATTGCCTTTTAAAAGCAGCGAGTGGGCTGTGCTGCTCAGGTACACCAGGCATGGCTCCAGAACCAGGGAGTGTTGGCTCATTAGGAGCAATTAAAAAAAAATTCAGAGGGGATTTTAAAAACAACAACTTCCCAAAACAAAACATGCATATGTACCACATGCATTTGTTTATGCAGCTGTAACGAGTGATGAAATGCATTTATGAGCTGAAGTCACAAGATTCTAAGCAGGTCTTTGTTTAATCTCAGTAAGTCATGACATTTCCCTACTACTTATAATAATGTGATTTGGATCAACATTTTCAAACTTATGCATCTGGTTTTTAACACTGCTCACCAATTGCACTTCTCCTGTGCTTCACTGATGACAGGACAGGCTGTTTTGGAGGCACCACGTCGATCAAGCACCCTAAAAACAGATAGAGAAATCTGGGTTTAGTTGAACATACGCCTGCAGYTCTTGAATTCAGCACATCTTCTGCAGTTCTTACTCAAATTGAGACTGTGCAACCTACAAAGAGCGTAAATAAAAATCAATGAGACCATTAGTGGGATGAATACTTACAGCATCAGCCCTTCTATAACCACAAAGTCTGCCCAGATGGATGCCCTTAAAAGACTTTCAGAAGGTTTGCTCCAGACAATGGCTTTCCAGCACAYTGCTGTGACATAAGAATAAAATGAAGATAAATGCAGCTGTTTCTGCTTACATTAATGCAGCATTAGTGCCTTCAGTAACAAAGGTAAGACAGAGTAGGCAGGAAAATAAAAGATTCAGCACAAATAACTATTAAGTTACATGTTTTGTGTATTTATAAACTGTGCTAGGCTTTAGATGTATTATTATATAGCTTTAACATCAGTAAGCCTGCATATAAATCAAGACCATGTTTTTAGCTTTGATATTAAGGAGAAGAAAAAGGGCAAAACCAAAGATATTTGGCAGTGCTGCTTTTGTCATTACACTGCTATTAGCTTTGCAAACAGCTCTGATGTTTTGTGAGGATCAGACCAAAACTAAATGAATCCAGGTCCACTGGTAATACAAAGAGAGTGATTTTGTATTAGTTCATGTAAGAAGGGAAAAAAGATTAGACTCCTGGGCTGAACAAAAAGTCAATCTACCCAATGCACAGGGCAGGACATCCCAGACATAGAAAAATTCCCTGGGCCTGTAAAGTGTGAGAGAAAGTGTTGCTCCCTACACCCTTTCTCCATTCTGTCTCTCATGTTTGGTTCATTCAGTTCCTGCTCTCCAGAGTCCCAAATGAGCCAGGAGAACAGGTGGATTTCCAGCAAGTCAGCAAACCAAGATGGCAGAAGGACAGGATAATGCAAAGATCTTTCATAAGCATAAAGTACAAGACAATTCCTCCAGCAGCTTGGATCAAAACTCAGGACGGGTCTAACAAAACCAAAGCCAAATATGCATAAGCAGCAAAGTCTGTGCATCATCCAACTGTCACCAGCACAGTGTCTTCTTGTTCCTTGCATTTCTGACACATATTTTGSTTGATATAGGAAAATAATATGCACTATTGCTTCAGAAATGTATATATGCTAGCTATATTAATGGGAAAATAAACACAGAGGCTATCTTCCTACATAAATTCTAAGTCTATAAGGATTATGTTTTATATTTCCCCATTTCCAAAGTCCTCTTCAATTATTTTCCTTTTGCTTTTAGGTTCTACTCTGCCAGAATGTCCAAAAGAAAATGGCTGTAACTACTGAAGTCAGAGTAACAACTGAAAAACAAATATCAGTAAAAACCATTATTTAATATGTGAGCCCACATGAACTAAATCCAGCCGAAAAGTTCTGAGAAGTTAAATTAAAATAAATAACTGTGAGAGTTAAGTAAACAGTTCCCTTACTGGATTTGTTATAACTGACTAAAACCTTTCTTCCTCTTTCCACATTAAAGGAGAGCCCTAAAACCACATTTTGCATATTTTATTAGTTCAAATCTTTTCTAACCTGGTTCCCAGGTCAGACCAAGTCTAAAAAAACTTTAAAAAGTGAATCTAACATTGTTCTAAAATAACAGAATCCAGTGGAGTGTGAACAACAGGACTATCAATAAATGTCTACTCTTATTCCCAGACCCAGAGTGGAATTCTAAACAATTTTTAGCCCCTAAGACTCACAATTTATTGAACTTGAACTTGCACACCAGCTTTAACAATCAATGTTACCCATCTGATGCCTCTGAATGCTTTCACCAGAAAGAGGAACTGCACGTTTGCAGAAAGAAAAACATTTTTGTGATTGTTTTAAAAATCACAGTTGAAAGTTTCTTGAAAGGTCAGAAAGCAAGGAGTTYTCCTGGTAGACAGAGATTAGCAGGCAGAGGGTAGGCAAGGTGCTCAGGGTGCATGGGAAGTGTAATCCATCAGATTGATAGCACCACTATGTATATGGTACAATTATATCTTATCTYCCCAGCCCTGCAACCAAAATAAACCCCATGGAAGCCTTGGAGTCTGCTTCTGTTGTCTTTAAGTACACACCCCTTAGGGTGGCGACCCAGGACACACCACACGCCTTTTACCTCATGTAAGACAAAAGCAAAACAAATATAATCAGTATTTTTCCTTTTAGGACTCTCACTGAGACTCTTTGATGTGTTTTCCCTAATCGTTTTCTCTTTTTAATCATCACACTCAGGGGTTTCTCTGAGCTTATTATGGTTTAGGTTTTATGTAACCTCTTCCAGGCGGGCGCCTTCCCAAGCTCCCAACACAGCAACTGCTGTAACAGTACACAGCAACACTACACCAAGGAATACCTTGGCCAAATGAAACCAAAAGGGAAATTTAGATGAGTACATTCTGCTTAGGTTGGAATTTTGGCTCAGACACAAGAGTTCACACTCCTGGTCTTGCAAAAAGAAGCTCTAATGGAGATACTGAAAATGAAAGTATCTCTTCTACTTCAAAGCTGAAAAACCGGCTGCTTCTACAACGTCTTTTTCTGCTCTGGGAAATTTTACTTCTCTATACCCATTCATGAAGGGGAAATCCTTGGTCCTGCAAGTTACCTGTGGGTTTGCCATTCACTTGACTAGACCTGAGACTCTGCCAGTATGATTTACTGGCATAAAACTAGTTAAATTTTTAATTTCTGTGTGGCTGCTTGCCAATTTGTCTTAGGAGCAATTATTCACATTTACATTTTATCTTGATTCTCTTTAGCAATATTCCTATTTACATAGAGAATCCTTCAACTGATTACCACATTCTTTTCAGTTTTACCTAAGAGGTGCATCGGTGTCCTACAGTTCTAAAATTTTCCTGAGCCACTATTAACAAAATGCCTCCGTTTAAAACAGGCACTACATAAAACTCACATAATATAGGAACACCTAAAAAATTTGCTTTAAACAGCTGCCCCCCATCTAARCTGCCAGTAGATTCATGAGGTTCTAGAGTTCACTTCCATTTATCAGCTAAGAATTACTGATATCACTGATACTCATTTCTGTTGTTCTCTGTCAGGACACTGCCCATGCAGGAAGCAGGAGCTGGGACAAGAAACTGGAAACATTTCCTTCACGTGGGAAGGTGCCCTGCTAAGAAACTGCTTATTGAACCTGACAGCAGGCGTACAAACAACATTAGAGGGAGTGCTCACACATGTACTCCCAATAAAGGGGAGGACAAGGCGGTGAAAGTCAGAGCTATTACAAGMCAAATACAAATTAAAGACATTGTTTTTAATCCCCAGGATACTAAAATATTTTTTGAGAGCTCCCAGTGTTTGGGGGAGGAGGGAGGGAGAGAAGGGGGTAGGGGAGCAGTAAGCTCTGCTGAGACTATTCTTACGATTTTTATCACCTTTTGTGGGAAAATCATTCTAGAGAAAAGCAAGAGAGGATTTTGAAACTAACAGAAAAGGACTTGCTGAAAGGTACCTTGCTCTTTGTAAAACTTCCCATGAGGCCTGAAAAAGCACCCTGAGCAGTGCCCTTCACCACACAGCTTTGCATATGAAATGCTGTTTGTTTCAGATACGATTGTATATTTTTACCAGGGGGTTTATTCCTGTCAATTGTCCCCTGATTACTGATCTGTGAGAAGCAAGTAAAGGAGTCAGAGCTACCACAAAAGTATAAGCACAACTATTGAAGTTCATGGGATTTTCAACATTCCTCCTCCTTACCYCAAAACTTTAACCTTTGACTGAAGGCTGCCATATATATTTTTTGTTTGGCTGCCTGGTGGGCCACCTGCAAAGCATCGGCACTCTGAGAAGAAAACTGCTACGGTTTATTCACAATTTCCTTAAACCRAAGTCTTGCTGTGCATTACCATTTCCCAGAAAGGTGCATTGTTCTATCAGCACCCCTATCAAATTCAAGAGCAGAGACGCGCTGTCGGGACGTGCAGCAGCTCAGATAGGCCGGGCTGTTGCAATCCTGTTGCAATCCTGTGCAGAAAACAGAACGTTAACACTGGCATGCAGCTCCCACGCCCTCCCCTCTTCAGGCTCCCCATTAACTCCGTGACACCCTGCAAGGCACAGGATTTATTTACACAACACCACTCTTGAGAAGAGCCTTTGTTCGGCTGCAATGTTGACAAGGCTTAGGAAGCACTACCCGCCACAGTAAAGGTGCATTAAGCATCAACTGAGGATGAATGAAGTGTTTTGAGACTTCCTTGATCGAGTTTCCAGCTGCCGCACAATTCCCTTTTAGCCAGGAGCTGCTGGGACAAACTAGGGAAGCTCCTGGCTCTCACAGAGAGCAGTGACTGGCACTCAACGGTGGTTCCGCAAGGATTCTAATCCGGGATATGCTGGTGACACCCCGAAAAGAAGCCAATTCCYCTCTCCCCAGCCATTCAGGTTTTTCGCTGGGATGGATTTGAGCGGGATGTATTTCCCAACACCCTTCACCTCACGGCTGTGTCAGCGCCAGGGAGGGGACAGCGTGGGAGCCGGAAGAAGGCAGGACCGTCTCTTGTGTCAGCAGGGCCGGCCGAGCCCACGGCGCGACCGACGTCATTCCAGGCTGTGCTGATTTACATCTGCTCAGGAGCTCTCCTTGGTTTTCCTTAAAAAGGATTGCTACGTGGAGAGCATTTTACAACTTAACATAGGTGTACAAACAGGCAGGAAAGCTCAGGGGCAGATTTATTGGGTGGAAGTGTCCAAAGGGGCCGTAAGTTTCACCTCCCCGCTCCAGCGAGGGGCAGTGGCTGTGGCACCCCCCCTCTTCCATGAGGGGGGTATGAAGCAGCAGAATTCCGGTGTTTCACGTGCTCATCTTGTCAAAAGTTTGGACTGAGAACCGAGGCTTGTTCCTTAAAGAAACTCTCTGTGGGAATCTGGAGAGGCGCTGGTGGCTGTGCCTCAGCATCCTCCAAGTGGGAAGCTGCTGTGTGATACTTCCTCCTGCACGAACAACTCCAAATCACTGTCTCAGCCCCTCAAAGCAGAGACTCTTAATGTAAAGAAAACAAAACAATTCCCCCAAAAAGCAAGCCAATAGCAACTGGAAGATATTGGGTCAAAAATGTCAAAGAGTGAGCAGAGAGTTAAACTGGCATAAATCTAAGTGCCAGTATAAGCTCCACACAGTCCTGGGTCAGATTCAAAATGCATTACAAGGCTGATGAACCAATAAAAATGTCAATGATTGATATCCTAAAAGCACATGGGGGCAGTAACAAATATTTTATACCAACAAGTTAATACTAGATCTTCTTCCAGATGAAAATCCATTCCTTCTCCATACCTATTCCTTAGTGCTTTTTTAAAAACAAAAATAGCTCATACCACTAGTCCAGCATTTATTTCCCCCAGATCTRCCTGCTTTACTAGGACTTCAGTCTCATTATGTCCATTTTACAAGSAGGAAAATCAAGCTACAAAGATTCTAAAGGTGATTAAGGGTCATTCAGCAGGGAGGCAAAAGCAGGGAAGAGTGCAGTTCCCATTTGAGTTGGTTCTGTTCTCCTGTTTGTCCTCTGTGGGTATACAGAAAATAAGATTACTTCTCATTAAACTCAAGAGGTTATATTAAAGAGGTGAACAAATTTTTTGCCAAACTTTTTAAGTTCTCTTAGTTGTCTTGAAGGGAAATATATTCCCCACCAGTACTGCTAAACGGTTAGGTAAATACTCTGCTGACCAGTAACATAAATGTGAAATATACCCCTGTTCTTATTAATATTTATGTAATCCAGGGCTGAAATTGGCTATCATTGAACTGACCTCAGATCTCTGACATAAATGCCTATTTGAAGCACCTGGCAATGGGCTGGAAGCATCCACACCCASAAGTGCTTTGTCTGGGCTTGCAGCTCTGCCAGCCACACACCTTTTCCTACACTGGCTGCAAGGAACGCAGTAGCTGGAAAACATCAGCACAAAACGTGCTTATGTAGAACAAGGCTACGTTGTACAATTAACTCTTACAACACACGTGCTTCTCCTCTCTCACATGACTTACCTGAGCCCACAGCCCTCTCCTCACTGAACAGAAGCCTCTGGAAATCTGTGTACGCTGCAGCTGGACCCCAGCCTTCTAAATACCACACAGCCACTGCTGGAATGGATTTCTAGTTGTTTCCTATAAAAAATGTAAAATTTAAACCAATCTGAATTTCAATTCAGAGCCATCACAGCCTTCAGGCCTTTGCTTTAGTATTCCCCTTTTATTCTGAAATTTTTCCTTGATCCTATGAACTTGTTTTTAACATATTCAAATGTTATGGCTTTTTATATGTTTCATATGTTCTCAGCAGACTGTAAACAGTCCTGTGAGCTGACCAACGCATCTGCCAAAGGCATTGCCAGCTGCTCATGGGCTTGCTCTAGCACACATGRGAACAGTGCTCCTGAGCCCATTGTAAAAACACAGGACCTTGGGTAGGGATCCATACTGATTCTGGGCTAAATTTTCCATCTCTGTTTCCTTCTGAAACAAGGGAACATATACTGCTGCAGTGTTGGCAGCTGCATACAATTTTTACCAAAGAAAAGAGGAAAGAACAGCAATTTTGAGGGGTTTGAGTATCCTAGTTCTAGTCCTGTGTAAGTCCTAAGGGTCTGCTGTGGGCAAGACTGTCCCACCCTGTGAGGAGACAGGGCTGCCCAGACAGGGAGGGGCAGCTAYGTCACTGTGTGATACCTCAGCTGGGATCAGAGATCAGGCTGTTTATTTATCAGGAGAGACTGAGGAAGAGAAGCAGTTCAGCAGCACCTTCTCCAAAACCAAAGCCTTGAAGTCTGCTTGTGCTTCCAGGCACTGTCCTTCCCAAGCCATGCCCTTTCCTGCCTACATTGCCTTCCTCGGCTCTTTGGCAACCCTAACTGCTCCCACACCATGACTCCAACACAAATGACTGTCATCCAGAGTGAATGTTTCCATTTGAATTACGTGAGCATGCACTCTGTAAACTTCCCCACAGGCTCCACCACACTAATCCCYGGGAAGGAGCAACCTGCAGGACCTACTTTCACTGTTGAATGCTTTCTCTGTTTACCGCTCCTCCTGTCAGAGCCATTACTCGAATTCAGACAGGTGTCCTTACATCTGTCACCCACCAGCCACTGCTGACATTCAGTAACAGGAACTCGCTGTCCGTGTCCAAGCCCGAGCCCATGGCACAGAGAGGGAGAGCTTCATTGCTCCCTGGAAATCCCTGAGCTCTGTGGTGCTTTACACTGGGCAGTTTTGCTCTCATGCAGACTCGCTTCCTCTCCTTCTCCTGTTGCAAGTACTGCTTTATCCCAGGTTGCCAGGAACCTACTGTGCCAACAGTTGCTAAGACAGAGCAAGGTGGCAACTTTGACAGGATGCCAGATTGTTTATTAATTAAAAATTCAAGCATTCTGTTATCTGTCCCGAGACCCTAATCAGAACTGAGCTATTTTACCATGGGCTCTGAATRGTTAAATCCAGTTATTCTGAGGCTTTCAGTCACAACTGCCAAGCATAAATAAGTTCATTTTGTTGACACTACTGTCTGCTTATTGAAATACCCAAACACCACAAAGCTAACTTCAGTTCTCCACAGTGAAACCCCACCTCAGTAATATGGGAACAAATGCACGCTTCCAGCAGGATCTTTCTCCCTAAACCCAGTAAATATCTTTTTGAAGGTGCTCACCTGCCTCCCCACACTCAGCATCAATATGCTTCTGTTTGTATGGTACATTTTTCCTGCTGCCAGCTCCCAATGCCAAGCAGAGCCGTCTGCTTCCCATATGCCACCCGTCCTCCAGTGCCTCCTCTCCTGCTTACCTTCCCTCTCTGGGCTCCCACTGCGGATCCACCGCTACTCTGCCAGCCTTCTTGGTGTGTAGAGGATTGTTCAAGCTCCACAGGATGGGAACTCTGCCCAATTCTCTCTTTCCCGGAGCACTGGCTAAGCTGTGGTATAGAAATAATGAGCACAGAGAAGTTAATGGTGTGACATTTAGATTTGTAACATCCCAAACATCCTTCTAGTGCAAGGTGTCCCTGCCCAGGGCAAGGGGATTGGGACAAGATGATCTTTCAGTTCCCTTCCTACCCCAACCATTCCAGGATTCTAAAAAGCATRGGAAGCAAGGCCCCAGGGTTCTTTTCAGACTCATCTCTAGACAATGTAGTTAACTTCTATTTGCTCAGGGTTTTGATCAAAAATTCTAAAATACATACAGTTGTTTGAATAAAAGATTATAAAGTTCATGGCTTATTTGAAAATACATGTCTAGGCACTTGCAGCGAGCACTGAAATCCTCTATAAAGCCAGCTGGGAATAGGAAGCACAATAGTGAGAAATTTAGTATAACTAACTATTGGGTGAAGAGATCATCCCATCTACTTTAGAGACAATCATATCACATCTTTCATTCATATGTTGCTGCACATAAACACCCAGGCTTTGAATTGCTCAGACAGCATTCTYAGGAAAATGGAAAATGTTTTTAGTGGTTCCTCCCTCACTTCTGCAGCCTTTCTGTGTTTACAGCATTGCTGTCCTGCCCCAGAGGTAACCCAACAGGTCTTGCAAAGTCTCCTAACTTTGCCCCACCTCCATCATTCACAACCTTGTCTCTCTAACCTACTCATTTTCCCCCATTCCACAAACTATTAGTTTCAAAGAAATTCAGAGATTAATTAAAATGATTGGTGGGATGAGTAGGTGAGGGGGACAGGCTAAAGGGCTTGACAAGAAGAAAGATGAAAAGGACTAAGTGCGTATGGCTTGGTTATGCGATGAGTAATTGAGGGTGGAGGAGATGGACACGATATTCATTTACAAGTGCCTGTGGTTCTGAGGAGCRTTTTCATGTGCAAAATGAGGACTTGCTCAAGACTGGCTTTTTTTTTTTTTAGAGCTTTTGTTCCAGGGTCCTCCTCGTCAAGTTGTGAGTCCCACTCTTCCTCCAGCCTATGCRTTCCCACCTTTCCCTTGTGTCCTCCAATGTATTTATTTATTAATTTTTATTTCAGATTCAGTTCCTGGATCTCCACTCTGGCTACTGGGAGCAAAGAGCAAGAGGAGAGGCCACGGAAGCCGGGGGTGGATGAGGTGGCAGCTCTGCCACGCCTGTGCTGTGCTGCAGACTTAGACCAACCTGAACTGACTACGCAAACACACCTTGAGGAACAGGGAAGGGACTGGGACTGSGAATTATTTCACTTCCACTTGGCCCAAGGAAACTCTGTTCCTTGTGCCCTCTCACTCCCACCTTTTACTGTGCTTTGATGGAGTAAATAAGAGAAAAATACTTGTTCCTTTTGACTCTTCAAATTCTTTTCTACCCTAAGGGAAAYCTGCTCTATAGTAATTCCTTAAGCAAGTGGAAAGCAGTGTGAGAAGATCCAATAATTCCCAGTTTTATTCACTTTAGGCAGAGGTGAAGYAGGATATCACACTTGAAAGCATGGAGGGAGTAAAAAAAAAAGGAAAAAAAGAAAACAATATATTTCACTATTTAATATAGAATACATGTAATATATCTCTCTCGATTCATATTTTAAGAAAAACTATGGAAACAAGCATTTACTTTCTGTGAACACTGTTTCCAATATAAAAAAGCAGAAACTGACATTTATCCTTTTTTCTTTCCTTTTTTTTTTTYCCCCAAATGGTCTCAAAATAAGCCAAAAGTATTTGAGATACAGGAGTGAAACACAACAACAAACCCATTTATTCCTGGACACCAAACAGAATTTAGACGGATGTGGTATACATAAGAAATTTTAATTTGCCCCTGAAAAGCCATTTAATTATTCAGATTATCTGATTGCCTCACTCAGGCTTCTATTGATTGATTAGAGAACTTTATAAATCAAAATCTGCATTACTGCTGCTCAATGCACTAGCCTCTCAGAAATACAAGGCAAGGACTGGCAATTCCTACCCACAAGTTAGTTTATTGAGCCATGTAAATGGCTATGGTTTACACATGGGACAGTAAGTGTTCCTTCATCCTACCAAAGGAATATTTTCTTGAGGATGTCAGGAAAGGGGGAATAAAAGCCCTGAATTAATAGGTGTTTAATAAATTCAGGATAGTCACCTGAATTCCCAGCTCCTTGGCTAATGGCCATGAAGGATCACTATCCATGGGTCCCACTTCTGGATCTGCACCACTGCATTGGTCTCAGGTGCTGAACTTGGGGCTGAAATCTCAACTGAGCCCTCCCTWATGTCCCAAATTAGGCAGAAAATCCCCTGGGAGCAGCCAAGAGCTGTTGTCTTCGATTTCAGAGCCCTGCTGCTCCCCACAACCTTCATGACCACCTTGACTCTCTACTGCAGCCTGGACCAAATAACCTCCAGTGAGCAGCAATTAACGTAATGAGTGGCCTCACGGGTGTCCCCCACAGCTACAGGGCCTCAGCTCCAACACGTCTCCAGCAAACTGGAATGTCTGGTCCTGAAACTCCACCTCTGCAAGAGGAAGGAAGTAAAAAACTGAAATGGGTGGAGGGTAAAAAAAAAAAAAAAATTAAATTGAATGGCTTTAAATTAATCCCTCCAGCCCCACTGAAGTTAATAAAAGCCTGCATWGATATCAGTGGGCTCTAAAGGCAGATTTTCAGGTTATACAAATCTATATTAAATAGAATGGTTTAAGCTACACTGAGCATGTTCCTGAATTTTGCTTTCTAGGACAAAAGAAARATGCAGAAAAAAAMCTCCAAAAGATAAAATAAACTCTTCACAAATTCAATATATCAATCAGAATAAACTTTATTAATCTTATTTGTCCATACTGCAAATTAATCGCAAGGCTTTCTSTGTACCAGAAACCATGAATAAACTCCCATTTTTAGCTTAATTTTAAAATATTTAAAATATTCTATTTCAAAATAAAAATCTTCACACAATGAACGAGTTAGAATTCGAGTCTTGCACTTCTCCAGAATTTCTTCCTCGCACAGACAAGCCCTTTATAAACATAAAACCTGCACAGTGACACAGAGACAGATCATTTATGGACCATCTCTGGGAGTTTTAACACAACAAGGACCGACACATCAGGTCTGATGAGATACCCATCTCTGACAGGAGCCAAGAGTGGATCCCCAGGGAGACACACAAAACCAAGGATGCCCCCCCAGGCACAAGTCATTTGCAGCTCTGGGATTTCCAGAGCCAGGGAGGTTCTGCATTCAATAGACCTTAAGCTATTTCTCTTCYGTGAATTCATCTAATCACGTTAAAATCCCTCAGTCCACCCTTGCCAAGGAGTTCCACAGCTGAAATACAATTCTGTGAAGACATTTCTCTGGTTTATTCCGAACCTGCCACTTTCATTTGATGCCCCTTGGCTCTGGTGCCAGAAGAGCCACACACTGGTCTCTATTTATCTTGTATGTAAAGATCAAAAAGGAGTTAAACAACTGCTTTGAGCGCTCACTGYATTAATGAATTTCAGAGACTTTCTTATGCATGTGCAGTAACTTAGTGCTGTTCGGCTGAACTCCTCATGCAGCTGAAGTTTGAGTACCTGCGCTCAGAGAGATGCTGCCTCTGTGAAGGCTGTGTGGACACCAGCAGCACACAGCGACCCCCCACATCCAGCCAAAACTTTGTATTTTGTGCCACAAACTGTTAACACAAACATACTGCATGTATTACTTGGATCGCTCCAGTTAGCACACAAATAACACCAGTGCCCACCGTGTGGCCAGACGAAGTCAGGTGGGAACAACCGGGAAAAACACAGAAGAAAAAAAAAACAACAACAACTTCAAAGAGGGGAGCTGGACACTCACTTTTCTTTCACAGCTGCTGATGCTTCTGTTTGCTTCACTGCTCCTTCCTAYACCGTACCTGGTAATTATGTTATTATATCCAGGAAAAAATAGCACTGGAGAATTTGAAAGTGTGTTTTCAAACCTGGCCCTAAGTTTGTCAGCTTCACATATCSTGAAAAGTGATTGAACCTGACAGACCAAGTTCTGCACTGACAAAAAGCTGAACAGCAGGTAACAGCTTTGTGTTGGAAGCATAAGGAGCACTTGTTGCATTGTTGGCAATCAAACACCAGTACAGCCCTGCAGTCCCTGTGCCACCCCGTATGGTCACCGCCTGTCCTCAAATACCTGCTGCACTTTATCCCAGAGGTAGCTGCCTGTCAGCATTCCCAAATCCACACCACCCAGGGAGAAGGGTGTGTGCGGGGCAAGGGAAGAAAAACGAATCCCTTCTATCGGAGCCGTGCCCTGGAACGCCACTCGCAGAGAGCAGCTCCAGCGAACCAGACATCTCCCATCTGTTGCTCCGAGGGGAACATGCCAGCACAGACTTTTCTCCTCCACCACGATTCTTCGGCTCCAGCCCTTATTTTTCCTCCCGGCTAACCTGCACTTCCACACCAATACTAGGGCACTGTCTAAAATTAGGCCGTCGCTGTCCCCTCCCCTTGGAGGACGAGTTCAGAGAAACCCATCCGCAACCCGGCTTTTTCCTGTCGGGTTTTATTTCCCTTCTGTATTCTCCTGGTTATTCCCGAGGCCGGGAATTGACGTCCCGGATCTCTGTAAAGGCAAAGCCGTGCCGCGGGGCGGAGGTGTGGGGGTGTACGCGAATACCCGCGGACGAAACCCGCGATTCCCGCCGGGCTGGGCGGGAGAGCGGGGACTCCACAGGCCCCGAAGCGGCTCAGCCCAGGGAGAGGAGCGGGGGGTCCCCCCCGGTACCGCCCCCGGCGCTGCCTGGAAGCCGCGGGGGCGGCGGGACGGGGAAACCACGTGGGGCTCCCCGGGAGCGCCGCCTGAAGGGCCGAACCACCGCCGGGGGAGGGAGGAGCGGCGAACGGGGGAGGCGGGGGGAAATATCACAGCCCGAAACCCGGCGGAGGAACCGGCCGCCAAACAAACCAACCAACCCGGAAACAAACAAACAAACAAACAAAGGCACAAACACACCGGGAGCGGCGGCGGTTGGCGGGACGGGGCCGAGCGCGGGCCCCCCTCGGCCCCGCGGTTGGTTCCGAGCCCGCTGAGGAGGCGCCCGGGCGGCCCCGCCAGCCAACCCCGCGCGCGCGGGCCGCGGTAACCAGATATTTCAAAAACAAAGACGTCAGCCCACACTGCCCCGCGCGCGCCCCCCCGGCATTACGTCATCCCACAAGGCCCCGCGCGCTCAAGAAGCTTCTGAGGGGGGGGGTGGCCATGGCGACCCGAGCCGGGTCCGCGCGCCGGGCCCTGGCCCCGCCCCCCCCGGGGACGGGGCGGCGGCAGCCAATGGGGAGCGCGCGGGGTGACATCATGCGCTATTTTTAGCGGGCTCGCGGCCGCTGATAAGTGAAGGGCTGCACGGCGGGAGCGGGCGCAGAGCGCGGGGCGGGCGGGAGCGAACGAGCGGCGCGACTGAGTGCGGGCGCCGGAACGGTGCAGYGAGAATAGCGCGGAGCCGGGCAGGGAAAGTACTTGTGGCGGCGGAGCGGCGTCCCGGCAGCCCCAGCAGAAGGAGGAGGAGGGCGGCGAGGCGCCCCGCCAGGCCGGGCGGGCTCTCAGCGCGGCGGCAGCGGCAGCGATCCAGTAAGGCTCCGCGTTTCTCCTTCCCCGGCTCCGCGTTCCCCTTCCCCGGGAGGGTCGGGGTGCCCGCGGGGAGCTGAGCGGCGGCCGGGCAGCTTCCCCTCCCCGGACTGTGTTCTATGAGTGCAAAGATGGAGCCTACTTTCTACGAGGATGCGCTGAGCGCCGGCTTCGCGCCGCCGGAGAGCGGCGGGTACGGATACAATAACGCCAAGGTGCTGAAGCAGAACATGACGCTGAACCTGTCCGACCCCTCCAGCAACCTGAAGCCGCACCTGAGGAACAAGAACGCCGACATCCTCACCTCGCCCGACGTGGGGCTCCTCAAACTSGCCTCGCCCGAGCTGGAGCGGCTCATCATCCAGTCCAGCAACGGGCTGATCACCACCACGCCGACCCCCACGCAGTTCCTGTGCCCCAAGAATGTCACCGACGAGCAGGAGGGGTTCGCGGAGGGCTTCGTGAGAGCCTTGGCGGAGCTGCACAACCAGAACACGCTGCCCAGCGTCACCTCGGCCGCCCAGCCTGTCGCCAGCGGGATGGCACCTGTGTCCTCCATGGCCGGCAGCACCAGCTTCAACACCAGTTTGCACAGCGAGCCCCCGGTGTACGCCAACCTCAGCAACTTCAACCCCAACGCGCTCAGCTCCGCGCCCAACTACAACGCCAACAGCATGGGATACGCGCCCCAGCATCACATAAACCCCCAGATGCCCGTGCAGCATCCCCGGCTCCAGGCTCTGAAAGAGGAGCCGCAGACTGTACCTGAAATGCCGGGGGAAACTCCTCCCCTGTCCCCCATTGACATGGAGTCACAGGAGAGAATCAAAGCCGAGAGAAAGCGCATGAGGAACAGAATCGCGGCGTCCAAATGCCGGAAAAGGAAGTTGGAAAGGATTGCCCGGTTGGAAGAAAAAGTGAAAACTTTGAAAGCCCAGAACTCAGAGCTGGCATCCACTGCCAACATGCTCAGAGAACAGGTTGCACAGCTTAAGCAGAAGGTCATGAACCACGTCAACAGCGGGTGCCAGCTCATGCTCACACAGCAGTTGCAGACGTTTTGAAGAGACTCTTCAGCGAGAACTGTGTGTTGTGGTACAACTAAAACAGGAAAAATCCAAAGTGGCAGAGGCATAAAGCTAATGGCAAAAGCTGAAGGGCTGTCCTGCCTGTGCTCCGCAAAGCGCATGTGTGGAAAGACTGGCAAAGCCTTCAGCTGGAGCCGGGAGTGGAGCGGCCAGCGCTGCTCCGGGAAGTGCTGTTCCTGCTCGGATGAGATGTCAGATCTTCGTTTAACATTGACCAAGACCTGCATGGACCTAACATTCGATGATCATTCAGTATTAAAGGTTAAACTGCAATAGAAACTGTAGATTGCTTTATGTAGTATTCCTTAAGAAAAAAAAAAAGTGGGAGGGAGGTTTGTGGGAGGCTGATAAACAAAAAAAGAACTGTTCTGCCTGCCTTCAAGTAAATTGTGTATGTACATATCTTTTTTTATTTTATTTTATGAAAGTTGATTAATGTCAATAAACTACTTCATGACTTTGTAAGTTATTTTTATGTTGTTTATTTGGGCACTGCCCAGTATTGTTTGTAAATAAGAGGCTTTTTTTTAGCACTCTGAGTTTACCATTTGTAATAAAGTATAATTTTTTAATGTTTCTGTTTCTGGAAAAAAATTCTAGAAGGTTCTATTATATTTAAGAAAAATAAAATAATTAAAATGTATTTTCCCCTCACACTTTTTTTTTTTTTTGCTAGTACCTGAGTTGGGAAAATGCCCTTTGAGCTGCACTCTGAAGGCCAGGGATTATGCTGAACTTACTCTGTAACTCCAGCCATGTCCTGGAGAAGCTGTGAGGAGGGGAGGGAGAAGCCAGATCATGATCACTAAACTAAGACAACTTTTGGGGTTGTCCTGAAGTTGTATTTCCCAACTGCAGCCTGACTGCTTTGCCTGCTGCATTCTTGGGGCCCTGTTTAGACATCTGACTTCAGGCAGGGTTGTGGAGGGATACAAAGGCAGGGAATGAAATTGTTCCATAACTGGAGCAACTGGCTACTTGATCTGACATGCTTTTTATTAAATTAATGCCCTCAAGAAGATAAGGCAGGCGGTTGTATTAAAAAAAAAATGCTGTAGGCTTCAAAACTAAAAATATTCACCTTTATCCCTGTGCTCTTTCTCAGGTAKGAGGTGGTTGTTTGTTCATATTTATGGCAATGCTGCTGTCAACAGTAAAATAAGTTTATAACCCTTTCCCTGTCTCTAAATCCTTTCCCGCTTGGGTGTTACTCTGGGTTCTAAACTTCTGGGAAAACTGAACCTAGTGGGAAATGAAAATARCAACCTGCTGAAAAACAGCAACTCCTGTTGCTTGTTTCCAGCAACTTGCTGAAAATAGTAACTTCCCAGGTACTTTTTTACAAAAAATCCTGATTTTCAGTACAATGGCAATATAGAATATATCTTAGAAACATGTTCCTTTATGTGAGAGGGGTGGGGATCAGCTTTATTACCAGAATTTTAAACACTGCACCCAATTAATTTAGTTTAATAAACCTATTTGAAGGAGACCAGATGTTTTCCTGTTTGCTATTTAGAGCCAAACAGCTAAGAGAAAGTAGATGATATCAAAAGACTGCCAGCAAATATTAGAAATTCATTATTCTCAAGCAGGCACTTTTTAAAAAGTCTTTTTTTCCTTAAATCATAATAAGCATAATTTTAATTGAAGTGACAGTGTTGGTTAAGGTCACTTCACAAAATSACTTAATGATAATTAAGACAAAATGATAATTTTTAATATATATTTATATATATATAYACACACCCCCTTAGTGTTACCAAAATTATACTCTGAAACTTGCAACTACTCTGGGTCAGTTCCTTACAGGAAGCAGAGAATTATTTTCCCTCTAACTTTTTTTTCCCCCATAGATATCCATCACACAAGGGGTTTTAATGTTTAAAATATGCTAATTTGATAGTGTCCTTTCACATCCCAATCCACATGTCAAGGTAGGCACCGTTTGGAGGGTGTTTGCTGCTGTCAGAGGAATACAACTGTAACAACACCGCCAAACAAAGGGTTACTAGGAGGATTCCCAAGTCTGCCAAGAGTACATTTTGCTGATGTCAGCAACCCGGAAGGTAAGTTGATTTTGACCATATGTAGGAATAGACAGCAGAGGGATAATACACAGCACTGCTGGGTGTGGTTTTACAGGGATTTAGCAAGTGCCAACTAGCAAAATAAGCAGGGCAAGGAGATTAATTACCTGCAAAGGTGCATGTTTAACTCTCAGCAGCGCTGGGTTATGGAAGAGATGTTACTAGCAAGCATTTTGCTTAATCACCTAATTACGTAAAAAATAAATACATTATATAAAATACTATGTTAATTAAACACAGCTGAGTGACAGTCTGCTCCACCCTACCCTCATGTGCACACACAGACGTTCAGAGTGCAGTTGTGTTTTCTCTCAGGGGTGACATTCTGTGGCATGGGTGAAAAAGTTCCTGAGCAATGGCACTGCTGGTTCAGTGGGCACCATGTGCTGCGTTGGTTCCAGTGATACCAGTATGTCACTGGTGTCCAGTCAGAATCTGCCAGGCAAGGTGGSGTTTAGTGCCAGTTAGGCAGTTTCACAAAGAGATGAGGAGCACTATAAGATGAACATTTTCATTGGTCCCACATCACATTTGAAGATTAAGTGTAAAAGAGGGCAAAGTAAGTTTATATTATTTCCATTTCCATCTGTTTTGTAAACAGTGTGGTGGGCTGGGAGCCTGTTGCTATCTGGTTCACCTCAGCCTAGATTAAAATTCAGCACTCTTGGTATATTTGTRGATCACTGTGTGATCAATACACACAAGGGTAATGAAAGACGTGCGTGCACTTATATGTGGTGAAATGCAAAGTTTTAACACTTACTTAACTGCCAAGACTAAAATTGCCTAATGCACTGTGGGCCTTACTTCTACAAGGAATAGTCAGCTCTCTCTGAGATTCAGAGAGAAACTCTTTTTGTTGCCCCAGCTGTACTCACAAGGGAATATTTTGCAAATAACAGCATTGTGAACATGTATTTTGTTTGGCTGTGAGTGTTGTCAACGGATTCAGGAAGTGAAGTCAGAAAAAGGCAGGGTTTCAAACAGGGCAGGCTACACAGAAATGCCTGGGCAAAGAGCCTCTAATCAGAACAACATGTTTGGGACACAGGAATATTAATTAGAATTTGGGTCTCTATTGAAACCAACAAAAGCCTCACACTTCTATCCCATGAACAGAAGTGAGCTACAAAGAGGGGTTTGACCATCMTTACTCACTGAATAATTTTAAATCCGAAGTACTTTTCATTATTGGAATAACAGTAATAATCTAACCACTAACTAACATATCAGCCAGTTTCAACCTCAGAACACAGTGGAAGTTATATAGGTAGAATAGAGAATCTGTAGGTCTAAAAAATAATGACCTCAAAACAGAGGACTTTAAATACCAGCCTAAGGCAGCACATACCCATTTAACAATGTAGTCTAATGACCAAAAGATGCCTTAGCTATCTCTATTTTATAGGAAGCTGTCAGGAAATCCAGACAAYATCCCTCCAATGTATGTGAAAAACGACTGACAGTTCTGTCCCATGCAGAAGTCTAAGAAATCCATTACAATAATTACTTTCTGAAAAARCAGCTCAGGCTGGAACAAGCTGGGGCAATTCTGGAGAACACCATGGTGTGGGGTGTGCCAYGTCCAGGAGAGCACAAGGCAGAACTGAAAAAAAACCCCATTTATCTTTAAAATCAAGCCTAGCGCTTTCTCTGTTCTCCACCCCTCTTCTTCCCTACCCTTATKCCCAAGACTTCAGTGTAACAACATGGAGTTACCCACATCAAGAACTAAAACCAGTTCAGGCAAAGTTGGCTGTGTAGAAAAAAAAAAGTTGCAAACATCATGAGTGAACACAAACTATTGCTAACAGGCAGATGGACAGCAAGGAAATATTTGAAATTACCATATGCACAAACCCATTATGAAACAGAACATACCTTAGGATCATCTGGCATTAGCTTAGGGACAGGGGAAGAAAGGTGGTATTAGCCTTACAAGCAAAGAAAAGGAAACTCCACAATGCAGATGGTTTGCTTCTTGGGAAGGTAATTCTTCCAGAGAAGGGCTTGTTTCTTAGAATTACACGCGCTGCCAACACCAGAGCCTGCACCCCAGGGCTGGTGGCCATCCTGATTCTACACATGCACATTTTTGCTGACATGAACATTATAATGTGTCCTCTGAACAGAGAATGTGCTCCTTACAAAGGGAACTTGTAGAAAGTCATCATATAATTTACCGTGAAAGCCTCTGACTACTGAAACACTTTTAGAGTGGTTTTGCACAGCAGGGCTCTCTTTTCCAATTCTGCACATTATTCTTTGCAGTACATTTTTGYTAAGAAACAATGGAAGGACAAAAATCAAATTAGACTTTCATCACAGTCCCTTCTGCCCTTAAATATTCTGAAACACTAGAAGCACAGTTACAATGGGGAAGAATGGCTTTTTAAAAAGTTAATGAAATATTGAAAACACTGCTAATTTTCTTAGTTATAGAGTAACAACAGACATCAGGGGAAAACAAAACAAAAACCTAATTCGGAAAAATGAGCAAGTAACCTATTTTTGAAATCTCATGCAGAACTTGATAGGTCATGACTGACTTGATTAATCCAAATCTCTATAAAATACCTAGAAACTAAAACCCTGTAAACAAAAGCAGAGGAAAAACTAATATTTGTTTTCATTTTCTGGTTTTGAGTCTTATATTCTCCAAGCAATCTTTAACTTGAACCCTTAAACAAAAGGACCATCAACTTGCTGAAAATTCCTCTGAATTGTGAACTTTATTCCTTATTCTCTTTTTAATTAAAACCAATTCCCGTGAAACCTGGCTGCATAATAACACCAAAGATGTGGGAAACAGGATACAATTCCAGCAGATGGAGCTCAAAAGCAAAGTCCTGGAACCAGCTGCCTGAAACAGGAGCCTCTGCTTAGATGGTGTAGTAGCCAGAAAAGACTTCAAATGAAACCTGTTATCATACAAGTGTACTAAAACCAGAATAATTTTAACAGCTTTCCTGAATTCTTCAAATAATCACTGCAAAGAGGAGGGAGATCCTGCATCACTTTAGTCATAGAATAACCTCAGTTATTTCAGAGGACACAAGGGTTCAAACAAAGTGTCCACGGCTGTTTTTCTGAATTCTCATTCCCAGAGATGATTTAGTTGGCAGAGCTTTTAGGTGACTGCTGTTATCACACCTTCATGTCTCAGATAGCAATCATGAAAACATGCACAGTGCAGGGACTATCCAATACACGTTGCTACCCAAACTCACAAAGCCTCTCACACAGCACTGTATTGAAAAGAGAAAAATGCAGAAGTTTTGAATCTCCACCGAATGGGTCACTGGTAGGTTTAAAAGCATGGCCAAGCACTACCAAAACTGGGGCCTGCCTATTTCAGGTGATGTGATTCTCAACGTTGTTGACCTCTGTGTGACTGCAAATCAAAGCACCTTGGCAACTATGAAAAGTTCGTTTTCATTTGTGCCCAAAAGCAGCCTTAGAACKTTTAACAGCAGCAAAAATTGTGAGCTGCTGCACACACCTTGCAAGCTCTGGTGGTTGTTTTATTTTCACCTTGAGAAGTTGGACACAAAAAGCCATAAMGCTTTAGAGACAATAGCTCAGGATTTATTCAGTTTAACTTCTGACACCTAACAAAGCTGGAGTAGGAGGCACCACAGGTTCTCCTTATGGTTAACAGAAAAGCACAGACCCCTCCAGAGAGTGATTTGGATAAACCAAATTGTCAGTTGAAGTATCTCTGCCTCAGCAGTCGGCTTTTTTTAACTTAGGAGCCTCCGGGATGAAACCAGGGAGCAACAATTACCTGATTAGAATCAGGAGACATTCACTAAACAGAACATTTCTGCAAACATCCACCACGTGTTACCGATGAACAAATTTCCATATGCAAAGCTTTACTCTGCTGCATCCYATACATAATGTACACCTTTTTATTCCTTATCCAAACACTAAGGTATTCCCACATATTAACTGTGCAAAACTCCTTACAAGAAGTAATTAAAAACAAGACTTACTCTGAACCCTCCAGTGGTGTCTCAAGGCTCCAGTCAAGATATGATCTTTATCACATTAATAATCACCAAGTGTCTGACCCAAATACCTGAAGGGGAAAAAAAAGAACCTAAATTCTCAAGGCAAAATCCATCTCCAGTTTTTTGTTTGGCTCTGCTATCATACAGATTGTCTGTCCTCCCTGCTTCCTGACTGAACAAGATAAAGTATTTATAAGTATATATATTTTAATTAGAAGGTGCTTTAATATGAAAAATTACACAAAAACTATGTAAAACTATACAGTAAAGTACAGCTGACTTCAGAACTGACCGTACTAGGTTTTGCAGTTGGTCTCCAAAAAGGTTACTGACCAAAGCCAACCCCTGGAAAGTTAACATCAGATTTCCKTCTTTAAATGATGAATTGTAAGCAGAATTTAGTGGTCTTTGCCCAGGTTGCCTCTCTTTGAAGCAGAGATTTCTAACCAGCACCCTTCTGGTGCAGCACAATTTCCAGTTTTTAGGAGTGTGACCTATGGAGAAGCAGGCGGCTTTTAGTACATTAGCTTGGTTAAAGACTTCTGGATTTTGGTTCCCACTTCTGCACTCCAAAAACCACCTAAGCTTAGTATATTTAGGGAAGTCCCCCGACTACACTTCACAACTACTGACAGCTTTTGCTTCCATGTAATTTTGCAAAAGTAACAATAAAGTTGACCAATTTGGTTGTTTCTCAAAATACTGACAGTTACCAGAAAAGTAGCATGAATCCTAAGGATGCTGAATATCCCAGTTTTGGAAATCAGGCCACTGATAAATATTGGAAAGAAAACATGTTTTAAAATCATAGTATTTTTTTTATGTTGGGAAATAGGGATGTCATAATTTCCAGAGATGGAAGGAAGGAAGGAAGGAAGGAAAGAAGGAAGGAAGGAAGGAAGGAAGGAAGGAAGGAAGGAAAAGAAAATGAGCACGGACAAAACACTTTGAACCAGGAGTCATTTTTTTTCTTATCTTAGCTTCAAACTAAACTTCTGTTTTCATGAGAATGTTACACAGCTCCAGCTCTTTCAAATGGATGGTCTCAAACTGGTACACAAGTGTGCACATCTGTCTTTTTGTACAACTTGGGGCCTTGCTGAATGACCTCGGGTAGCTTTAGCTGGTGTTCGATGAAGGTACCCGGGAAGCAGTTCAGGTTTCTGTGCCAGTTTGTGGGCTGCAGTAGAAAAGCAGTTGGGSACTACTGCTACAAGGGCTGCTGCTGCCAGGCAAACAGTGACAGATCCACCTCCTACCCTTAGGGAGCTCAGCTTTGATGTGTATGAGCATTTTTTTACCTTGGTGTCCWGAGCAGCCACCTTTTCCCTTTTCATTTACCTCTTCTTTTCCACTCCCTCATTTGTGCTGGTAGTGCTTTTGGGAATATTTTAACCTTCATTGTTCCCTTATTCTGTTACCCACAGAGCTCTACAAACACCTGAAATGATGGGGGGCAACAGGGGAGGGTGAACATAAATGCAGGTACAGGCAGTGAGGATGTGGCATCTCCTGAAAAAATGCTCACAGCAATATCCAGACTGCCACAGGTTGAGCCAGAACTCCTAAATTCATTCTTCCCGATGTAATTTACGGCACAAAAATGCCCAGACAGATTTTGCACCAGTTTTACTAACTTAATTTGAATTCACACTTTTGGTTAAACAAGCTCAGCTTCCCATATRGACTAACCTATAAAACATGGTTTGACTTTCACACGGAACATTTTTCATGCAGCCATTAACTTGAACGAGAACTGTGAGATATTACTATACCTGCTTATGAAACTGTTTTTGTTAGATGACTAACTTTATGCATATATGTTTAAAATTATTTAAGAGGGCAGTAAGGTTATTATTCAAAGTCTTATAAATGGAATTTCTTGCACATGTTCCTGATATTGGCTTCCATGTCTGTTTTGAATTTACTTACAAAATACTCTACCACACCCACAATTAATTTCAAACTATTTCCTTGGCCCCCTCTGTTTGCAGTATTATCGTTCTTACGTGCAGAAACTGCTTCTGTGTTTTTCACTGCACAGGAAATGCCAGGCTGGCAACATGAGAAAGGCTTGGATTTTAACTAAATGTTAATGGTCGTTGCTGTGGCTGCAATGTGGCAACAACGAAAAGATCTCACATTTAGGATCTACAACACTTACTTGCTACTGGCTAARCCAGTTACAGTTCCATTCAAACTCTAAAGGTAACAGTGACAACATAAGGACAAAAGCAACAAAGTAATGAGCTCAGGGAAGGAAAGATMCTATGAAGTTACTTCTTCTCTGTTACAAACAGCCCAACGCTCAAACCTGTTGCAACTTAGGAACACCAGAATAGTGCCACCTGATTTTCTGTAGCCAGTCTAAYAGTGGTCTCTGCTGAAATTTAGTTCTCGGCGTTTTGACACGGGCACAGGCCAATTTAAGAAAGAAAAGCTCACAGTATCCTCTTTGGAACACACTGCCCACCCCAGCACAGGAGCACAGCCCCATGAATCCAGGAAAGCRCAGTGCCAACCATATCACCCCTTCCTCCCTCCTCAGAAGGGTCTCACTTCTATGCTGGCAGTCGTGATCTAAGGGAATTAAGAAGAAATAAAGCTCTTTGTCTTTAAAATGGTACAGAAACAGGAATAAGCAAGACCTTGCAATTAACACACAAAAATAAACCCAGATTCCTCRGTGTTTCTGGGGTTCAGCTGATACCACACCACAAGCACAATTCTTAAGGAATTTGGGTTCTAATTTCACCTACAGCTTTATATGAGGAACTCCTTCATAGTTCCACACACAATTTTCCATAACTGCTGGTTGAGATCTGCAGTGCAGAAGTATTGAGCATAATTCTCCTTTTTCCAGGCACTCCAGGTCTTGGTTTAAAAAACAAAACTGAAAAGCCCCAAACCAAACAACTATGTCTTGGCCTAAATCCTTCATCTGGTCTGGATCTTCAAAATAATACTGACTTCATGGATATCTATTCTCTTATTTAAATGAGTCCATGAGTCTACGAGTTCAAAAAGAGAAGTTTTATATATATAAAATGAGTGGAAAACAAACAGAAACTCTCCATGTAGTAAAAACAAGCACTTTTGCCTTACAACCATAAATGATCACTTATAATGATGATKCCCCAAAAATCTTTGAAAAGCTCTTGAAACTCATGAGAAGAGTCAGAATAAAAGAAGAGCTCTCAATTACTGGGAATTTTTATTGGCTTTCTATGTCRTTTGTGGACACCTATCAGTGTTTTCATAGTCTAAAGCCTCTCACTTATGAACAAGGATATATTAAAACCTATTTTGATTCATTTGCCATTTATATTAAACTATGTTTAAACATTGCTGCSTTTAGATCTAAAACTGGAGTATTATGATTAACCACATTACAAAAAACCTAAGATTCTTCAAGTCCATTTGCCTAAGATATGCTTGCCATGCCTAACATCACAAGCCTCATCCTAATCTGGAATTTAGCTATTATTTGATACTTTATGCTCTAAGATTCCTTCCTTAAATCTGAACCTTTAATTTAAGCCAGCTGTTCCACAATAACTCAACATGTGTGGCATTTTCCCACTAAATGAAAATGATAACTAGGAYTTTTTTATTTTTAAAGATATATTATGCTCATTGAGAGATGGCTCCTTTTAGACAAAGACAAGGACACTGCCGCAGTYGGTTCAGCCATGTAATGGGAAAATGTTCCTGTGCAACACAGCTGGGTATGTTCCTGTTATTGCCTTTTCCATGTTATGGTTTAATGTACAAAGTTATGTTGGCTTTTTTGGCTTTCCATTTTTACTGACCTCTACAGTTTGTTTCATGCTGATAATTCATACACGAATATTCATGTATCAATATAATATTCTAAACCAGTAGTTTTTATTCAGCATACACTGAAGAGTGTTTGTCCTCAGGAGGGAGGGTGTATAAGTGCACATCTGTACTATAGAGTGCTACTGGTGTATTATTAAAATACAGACAATTTTAGCATTGAAATGTATTGTTTTCCAGTACCATTTTGATCACAAGAAAATGGCAAATGGCCTCTAGAAAAAAAAAGCACTGTCATGGCAGAGACAATGGCAGGTCAAGGGTTAAAATCAACGCAGGCTTTAAGAGTAACTGAATGTTTTCCTGCAAACTCCTTCTATGGTGTGATCCAGGGGAAGGTCCAACTCAAGTGCTGGATGTTCATACAGGATTTCCTATGACTAATGCTGTCAGCATTCAAGACTTCAATTTAAAATGTGGGCGTTATATACAGATAGGAAATTTACCATTTACAATTTCTTATTCGAAAATGAATGCAAATTACTCTGATTTTCAGATTCGTTTGCAGTACGTGGAATGATAGCATAAAATAAGGAAGTCACTAAGTGGCATATGCTGGGATTGCCTGCCAAGCTTTTACACAAGTCCTTTATATTTGGATGGGATTCACAGGAAGCTTGTACAGGAAGGCCTTTTCCTTCCTTATTTTTGAAAAGCTCTGCTGGATGGAAATTATGCCAGTGAGTAAAAAAGGGGAAGGGGGAACAAACCACCATCCTGGTGGTTTTGGTGTCAATTCATGCAAAACTGAAAGTCACATCTAGATAACATTGATTTGACCTGTGGTAAAATAAACTAACAAAAYCAAGCCTAAGGAGCACAAAAGATGTTTTTGATCTAAAAGATTCAGAAAGAAAGTAATACAAAAAACAAACCAAACAGTATGGAAATAGCAAATCTGAGATGTAATCTGTTACAATTTAGCTAAATTTGCCAATATTTCTAGCAAACATGCCACGGCCAGGTATACTCTCCAGGAGGTTTGCTCTGAATTCTATTGCAAGCTCTGGCTGCTTCAGATAATGTTTAAATAGAGATATTTTATTGAATTAAACATGAAGTCACTAATAGCACTTGAGCTGTCACTACAATATCCCTTCTATTCACCTCTTAATGTCACGTTTATCCCATTTTCATGATGCAATATTAACTTTTAATTGAAACTAAGCTTTCCCTATGTCTTGTGACACAAGGGAAAAGGAAGGTTGATTCTAGCTAATAAAAATCACTATTCTCTCCTTAATCTGGGTCTTTTAAAATCCCTAGTGGGCATATTCCTGTTCTGTGTATTATTATACTTATTGAGCCAAAGATTTTTCTTCACTGGGAACCATATGATATAAAAATATTCCTACAGGTAGACTACAAGGGGTCTAGATGCCTGTTCAGCATCCTGGCAGGAGTCCCACAAGTCTCAGAGAACTCAATTTAACCCTGAGAGCCTTGTAAAACCACAACTGCTATTTAGGCAAGGAGAGGAAAACAAACAAACAAACAAACAAAACCCAAAAAGCCCTTCATAACTTTCTCAAATAAGGCATGCTCCAACTGCACAGTAAAGGAAACTGAATTTATAAAGGAGTGGGTTGAGGTTAGAGGGATGGTGTGGAAGACTCAAAAAGGCTAAGGTAGCAATATTCAAAGGATGAAGAGGAAAACTAAACATTCAAGTTATGAAAACTATTCTTTAAAAAAAACCCAAAAGATGCTGAAATAATGAGTCAAACTTGTGCTTTGTCCACAGAGCAGCTACAGCACAGGTACCACCTGTATGTGTTGTGAGGAAAGGCATTCCCAGGGAAAAGAAAATCCCTGCTGGTGTGTTTGCATTACTCCTGTGACCAAAACCAGGCTTTTTTCAAAAAGCCTCTTTAAGCAGCAAATAATTCTCTGCTCCCAGTGCAGACTAAGGAGCAAGGAATAAAAGACTTAGTTCCAGGAATGGGAAYAGAGAAGTCTGAAATGAAAGCTCTGGTTCAGATGGGACTGCACATGATCTGCACAGCGATGGAAACTGAGGGGGCAGCCAGGTCATGCCTTTCCCCTGCTGCATGAATCACTCTTTGAATGGAAATTTGAGTAGGAAGACAGAATGGCTTGGGAACAAAGAGAGCTGCTGGAATATCACAGGTGCAGCCGAACAGAGAAGGGTGTTTTGGGACATGCCAAGGAAAGCAAACACCAGAAATCTGGAGGAGTTGTCAGGASTTTGTGATTTAGGGAGCTCTCCAAATCAACAAGGGTGTTTCTCACGGAGACAAACAGACAGGAGTAGAGCTGAGGTCCTGAGCCAGTGCTCCAGTTAATCCGTTCCTCAATGCTAGAACATTATTCAGAACTCAGAAAAAGATGGGAGTTGTTAATGTCCTACTGATGTTTCTGGGAGTCAAACTGGCCCTCCACTGAGGCACCTCTCTGGAGTTAGATGCGTAATTACACACTTTGCTGAACTGGAATTGAGGTGAGGTGTAGGAATCCAGACCCTGGTATACAAGAAGACACTTCCTGAGGAAACCAAAATCCTCAGAGGACAGGGGAAGAAGAGATAACATATGAAAGAATCAACTCTACACGCCTCAGAAAACCCCTAAATGAGAAATGCTGTGAAACTGAGCTAAAGGTACTCACCAAATTACAGAATTGAGAACAGACTAAAACACTAATAAGAAAGAAACAATTATATGCTTGTGATTTTCTGCTATAGCAGGAAAGCAAAACTTCATTTTGATGTACAACAAACATAAACTGCGTGCAACTAAAAATCTAAGATGATTTTAACCAGCTGATCAGGTTGGAGTACAACTAATGATAGTAATCAGAATAAATAAATAAACAAACAAATGCTTCCATATTTTTTTCCAAAAGAAGGAAGGAAAAAAATACCAATTTCATAAAAAATGYGGTTACAAGCAAGCCCACTGAGTAATTTGAATTGTCTAAAGATTAGGAAAGTGCTATAGATAGAGAGATTTAGACAGAGCAGTGAAGATGTACTGGTGATAGATTTTTATAATCACTAAGAACAAAATTCTGCTTGGTACTGGTGTAAGTTCAGAATAGTTTTTCAATAAGCACTCAACCTCTACAAAGCAAATTTGGCCAAAAGGCTTCTGTGGGAGATGCAGTGACAGCACCACACCCTTCTGGGAGCAATGCTGCCAGCAAGGTGAGTCTGCTACAAGGGTTGTGAGGAGGATCCCGGTCTTCCACAGTTACAGAATTTCTATAAAGTATTTTTTTCTGTAAGATTTCACTGACAAAGTGCATGTTYTTGACTCAAAACCACAAAGGCTTGTTTGGTTTAAAATGGAAAAAAAATCTGCCCATTTTGGAGAAAAACCCTGACCCTCTCTCCATTTGGTTTTCCTGATCCTTGAAGCTGCCTCAGCATTTAGTAACTCAATACTTTTACATCACTTACATTTTATCCTAATAATAGGAGGGTTTGTGTTTCGCCATAACTGTTTTCTGTTAGCCTTGGTCTGAAAGGACACATTTAAAACTCTAAAATATTAAGATATAATGATGACACTGATTAAACTTTAAGCCAATGAATTGGAAAACGGTAACTCCTCATTAGTAAAATCAGTTTTAGTGTCCAGGTTTACTSAATAGATTGACAGGCAAATTAGTTGTTGAATTTAAACTAAGCTTGTGACTGTAAAGACTTCTTCAGAATAAATATGTATAGAAACAAATAACCAGTAATACTCATCACTTAGACACAAAAATTGTAGCATTTCTTTGCATTATGAAAATTGCAGTAACTTAATCATCATATCATTCATCATATCATGACTAATAGTTTTTCTTTATGGTGTTTCTTACCAACCAACTTTTATTTTATTTCTTATGTTCTGAAACAAGAACATTGCTTTTATTTAGCTCTGTGAAGCTAAAGTAGAAAGTTTTTTTCCTTCAACCTCCACTAGATAGCTTCTTAGAAAACTACCTGGCAAGTAATTCCATGAAGAACTTTGGAATAATACTTAAATCTAATTATTCAAAAACSTGAATAGCAAAAAAATGGTTCCTAAGTAGTTTGGTCACTCTCTTAAATTCACTAATAAATGTATGGTAAAATGGAAAACAATCCTAATCCTCACTCTGACCAAGTTATGCATTTGTTAAGCCTCATTCCTACAGTTGGATCCAGGCAGCCAGCCTGCTCTGTTGGCATTTCCASCCATCAGTGGCACTTTGCAGATGTGTAATATCCACTTACAACTACCCCAGGTTGGGAACTTCATAAAAGTACACGTTAATCTTTGGGAAAAAGAACAGTTTGCATTGCACGGGTGCAGTGCTTAATGTGACCTTCATTTGTTTATGCTTGAGGAAACAGCACTCCAGTGTTGAGGTAAGACTGTGGCTTGTTTTGGAAAGGGCATAAAATACCTGCATTATTATACCAGCTGTTGCATTATTGGTATTTTGAAAGCATCCATGAGCAGTGGAGAAATGTGGGGAGCTGTGCCTTCTGCAGGTCCCTCTTTCAAGCACCGTGCCTGGCACAGGACCCGCAGGGAGGGTTCTGTGCTGCCCACAAGTGCAGGAGCATGGGATTGGAGCCGGGCTGCGAGTCAGGCACGGAACACGAGACTGCCCAGATCAGCTTTCCCCACGCTCAGCAGGCCCCGCTCAGGCCCCTGAGCCGCGTGTTCTGTGTGCSCCAGTGCCGCTCGGGGTGGCACTTCCCTAGGGAACACCTCACATTTAAATACCAGCCAGGAAGGCCCCGAGCCTGCTCTCCACAGAAATATGACTAACACTAACTCATCACTCAGCACCAAAGCTCCCCTTTGGACTTCCCTCATTTACTGGAGTTCATCTTTAGGCAAAACCAAGCACTGCATTTTGCTTCTTGCAGACGTCCTGACTACTCAGCTCTTCCAGGGTTATAATAAGTGAAGCTCACTCTAATCATTCTCATGAACACTTCTAGCCCTGCTGTTTCTCCATCCAGCTCTACCTAAATATAGTTCCACCTCAACCAGCTCGRCCACACTTAGAGTTCTGGTTATCCAAAACAAAGCTTTATTCGGGAGACATGTTTATTAAAGAAAATACCTTGATTACACAGAGGTATTTGTCCATCCGTCATGACGTTTCGATAATGATGTTGGCTGTATCATCTCTTGCAGGCTGGTTATTCCACGGCGAGGTACGCTCCCAAAAACCAGCTCGGCAAGAGCCTCGGTGGAGGAATGGTGACCTCTGCAGGTGCCTCGCTACCGCAGCCACATCCCCTCACAGGTTCCTTCCACCACACACAAGGTGTACTTTGGGTTGCTTTCATCTTCGAGAAATCAAAATAGAGAAAATTAAACGTATATTTGATGATGACATGGCAACATAAAAYCAGCTAGAGAACACGGGCATGATTTAATTTGAGAAATAAATGTTCATCGCTGAGAAGTCAGAAAACAATACTTCAAAGGACAGAAACTTCAAAGCACTCTATAACTTCAAAGTACTGCACCAACAGTAATAAACACTTMGGACGTGTCTGTGAGGTAGAAAAAAAATTTCCTTTTTTAATGCTTGTGTAAACAGGGAACAAGGATTAAGGGATTTGCCCAAGGACACAAGTTAGGAGCAAAACTGAGATTGCATGTCAGAAATAACTGACTCAAGTGTCGCAGCTACAGACGGATTAAAACAGTTCCCTGCATGGACGCTTATCCAGCAGAGGCCAAAATTGATCTCTTTCCTACCAAGGGCATCACCTGCCYTTCAAATCTACAAATTTAGCAAAGCCCATAATTTTCTTTTTAAAATAACTTAATAAATAGCCTTTTAAAATAGCTTAATAATAGTCCTTGGATACGTGGAGCTACAGAAGCCAGCAGAAATAAAAGTGGCCCGTGAAGTACCTTATGCCCCTCTGACAACAAATAAATATAAAAGATAACAAAGAAGGCCAAAGATTTGCCTCTTCTTCTCTCCAACTTCTTATTCTCTTAGATCTCCAGTAATATTAAATGTTGCCATTTTTATTTTTAATGAAGAGCTTCCTGCCAATTCCACACATTTGTGGTCTCACGCACTTAATTAAAAGAGAAAAGGTGTTGAGCCTTAATATTTTCCCCTTCTCTAAAACATTTACATGTCAAATAAAGTGGGTTAGTGAGTGAAAAAGATATAAACAAAAAAGTATGCTTCAAATAGCCAATTCTGAATCTCTTTTGAAGTCATAATTGGAACAAAAGCTTAATTCTAAAAGTAGTTAAAATAATAATTAAGAAATAAGGGCTTTTAAAACATAATTTCTAAAAACAAATCTATACAAGCATCCAAAATTTTCTTGCCAAATGTGATTCTTAAGACAGAATTTCCTCATAAGTCACATATTTATAATGAGAAACTTTTTTTAAAAATGCATAATTATATTTTGAAGACTGTGATTTGCATCTCATAACACATCATTTGCTGCTTATTACTTTCCAAAATAAAGTCCCACAGTGGCTCTGAAAGAGGTGCTGCCTGCAAATATTGTTCAAATGTTCCTCCTCAAGGCCAGTGAGGAGAACTGCACCCTTCCATCTCTAGTAGGACCTGCTTACCAGGGAAATTCCTGTACTCAGAACACTGGGAAAGTACTGCCATACTGATGGAATCTTAAAGAATATAGCCATTTCTTYTTTAAAATTTTTCAGGAGTTCTAAAAATTCCTGTGCTGTCTGTGTTAACAACTCTGCTCAGCACTCACATGATATTTTCCACCGCCAGAACTCACAACWTTCCTGTGAAGGTGATCAAAGATTGTTATCTCTATTCTGCATGGGAAGAATAATAATGACAACATAAAGATCCCATTTCCCTGAACTGAGTAAGGACTAATTTACTCAAGGCACAGATGGATCTTCAGGACTTTGTTAAGTCAAATCTGAAGTCTAAATAATTTGCAGCTCACAGACTCAGTCAGTGGCAGAGTTGGGAACACCATTCAGTCCTCCTGACTCCCTACATTAAACCATGGTTTTCCATGCTATGAGTTAACAATCATTAATTAAATGACAAAGGTTTTGCTATTCTTGGTGTAGTGCCCTTCTTTGCATTTCAGAGGAATTACTGGGCTCTTAAATTGGCTGTCAAATTCGCTGACTTGGTAACTGGCTGGCTTTCAAAATATATATTAAAAGTCTGGCCTTTCCCAGCTATTTCTTCAATAAAATTTTTAATAGAATAAATTTTGCGATCTTACTTATAAAATTAAAGTCAACAGAAAAAAATTAAAAATCTTATCAGTCACCTTGTACGTACCAATAAAGAAAATACATGCCAAGGGACAGGACCCAGCAGAAAGGGCACTGAACTAAGAAACTGATGGCGATATTTCCCATTTGCTTAAATAAGGTCAAGCTTTCACCTTTTCGGCTCATTTTACCTCCAGTTTTTCCAGAACTCTGTAATCTCAATTTCTCTCTCAATTGGTTTCAAAATGTGTGGATAATTATTATTTATTTCCTGCTCTTTCATAGGGAATTTAAACACCAATAAGTTAAATTAATTACATCTAGATTCCATGGTCCTACATCCATATGGAAGACTACACAGATTTGAAGCTCTAATTAAACTTTAAATATTGCACACTGAATCACACGCCTTGATCCACTTCATGTAAAGGAATTAACTTCCAGACAGACTCTGGGTTAGAGCAGGAATGACGAGCCAAATGGCCTTAAATATACCCCACAGTTGTAGGGGTAGCTCATATTAGAAAGGTTGGATCACTTTTTATAACCAGCTGCTTATACAGTTTATTTTTACCTAGGTCTTTATGCTTTAATTTCATTCATTATAGGGTTTTCACCTGCATAGCAGGCAGTGTGCACTCTTTCATTTCAGATCATACAAGGTGTGTGATCATGGCAACAGTAACTATGCCATGAATTTTCTTTTGTCATGTTTAATCGAGTGGTCATTTAGGAACCTACAAAAACCAGCTTGGCCAGARGAGCAGAGAAACTCGACTAACAACTATCTTCTATTCAAATATCAGATTCACAAAWGGATTTTTTTAATCCCTAATTATGCATAAAAAATCTGGAAGAAGCCTTCCAAGTGAAATATCTTTACACATCACAGACTTTTGTTTTGTTATTAAGCTGTACTCGTTGCTAAGGAAGAACAGAGAAGATCAAAGGACTTCTAACAACCAGAAACTCAGAGGTGAGGGAGTTTTTATTTCTTTAAAGATTTATCACTGATCTGCAATGGTTGTTGGTTCATAGTTCTATGAAAAGAATGAAATTATGTGAGCCTGCTTTGCTATTTCCTATTTACCTTCAAACAATACCTCAATTCACTTTGTGATTAGCAACATGATCATGCATTCAAGGAGCCTGTTTACAAATCCATACGCAATTGAAGTCCTAAGGACTAAAAAAGAAGAGCTGGTTCAAGGCATAAATGACCCAGACCAGCTCCTGCACTCGCTGATAGAAAATGGCATTTTTACCCCAGAAAAAAGGATGGTCCTGAGTTTCTACAGGACACGAACAGACAAGMACTCTCGGGTGTTAGACATGCTCATTTCTCAAGGTGAACAAGCCTGCAGGCTCTTTTTTTATCCATGTTTAAAGCAAGTGGAGCCAAAACTTTATAACAAGATAAGAAAATATGTCGGTGAAGTCAATGAAAGCATTGGAGATGCCAGAAGACAGTTGGTTGGGTAYTTACTCGAAAAACATAAGGTTTGGTTTGAAAATAGCAGTGAGCACCACCCGGGAAAAAAAGACAGATCTGGGAAAAAAAAGCACAAAGGGGCTACTATGAAGAAAGGAAAAGTAACTCCGCTTTCAAGGGCAACAAAGCCTAGAAAAGATCATGCTGCTGTCGACATCTTTGTTGCAGTTGCTAAGGGCTCCCTTCCTGAGTTAGAGAAAACACTGAAAGATAATGATCTCGATGTGCTAAACTCTGCCAGTGAAACACTTCTGCATGTTGCAGCTGCTCATGGCCATCTATCCATCATGGAATATTTGATCAGCAAAGGTGCAAAGACAGGTGTGAAGGACAAGAAAAGGAGAACAGCCCTGCACAGGGCTGCTGAGAAAGGCCACAGTGGTGCAGTCAAGGCGCTTCTCCGAGGTGGTGCTTCCATGCACAGTCTGGACATGGAAGGCAAGACACCACTTCATTGGGCTGCAGAGAATAACCACAGCCACATACTGAAGATGCTCCTGAAAGAAGAGGCAAGAAGCTGCAGGAACCAGCACAACTTCTTGCACATGGCAGCTCTTAAACATGAGAGCAGCCTGGCCAAAATGCTTTTAGAGGCTGGTGCCTCCACCGAAAGAAAGGATGAGAGAGGAGAGACTGCTCTCAGTTATGCTGTTTCTCAGGGATCTGAAAACACTGCAAAAGTACTTCTAGAAGCCGGAGCCACTGTTGAGTCCAACATGGTTGAAAGAGCCTTCAACAGCGACCACCCATCCATCTTCAAAATCCTACTGGAATATTCTAAAGATCTGTCCTCTGACATAATGGAGTCAGCTCTTTTTAGAGCTGTACAGAAGAATCTGCAYGGTGTTGTAGCAGCTTTAATTGACAGAGGCACAGATATCAATGCYCACAACAAAATGCATTACACTCCTTTGCTGCTGGCCTGTGAAACRGGCCAAGCAGAGGCAGCACAAGTTCTAATGGAAAAAGGAGCAAACTTGGGAACAAGAACTCCTGCTGCAGACACAGCTTTGCACTTGGCAGTTCGGGCTGGGGCTGCTCCTGTCGCAGATCTGCTCCTGCGCAAAGGGATGGACACAAACCTTAGGAACCAAGCCGGGGAAACCCCACTCCACACTGCTGCACTCCATAACAAGAGAGCACTGATTGGTCTTTTAGTCAGTGCTGGGGCCAAAATTAATGCTGTCACTAAAGACTTCGTAACTCCCCTGCACATTGCAAGTCAGGGAGGTAATGCTGGTGTTGCCCGAGAGCTGCTGCACCACAAAGCCCATGTTAATGCTCAGGACAAGCAGTCAAAGTCCCGTTTACATCTTGCTGCTGAGCAGGGAGACAAGACAACAGCAGAGATGCTCCTGAAGGCCAAAGCTGATCCCAATGCACGGGACAAGGAGAAGACGACTCCCCTGCATGCTGCAGCTCTGAGAGCTCAGCATTGTGGAACTGCTGTTAGCTAACAAAGGGAGAGCTGCAGCTAAGGACATGGATGGATGCACCCCCGTGCACTAYGCCACCATGAAAGGACACACAGGCATCGTAGAAATTCTCCTGGCCTCAGGGAAAAATAAAAATATCAATGACAGAAATGTTTGGAGGAAGACAGCCCTGCATATTGCAGCGGAGTATGGACAGGGTGAGTTGATAAATCTCCTGAGCCACGGGGCTGCCATCAGTGCCTGGGACAGCAGCAGGGACACCCCCCTGCACTGTGCCTGCAAGGCCGGACACGGYGGTGCTGTGAACTCCCTCCTAAGCTGGTCACGAGGGGAAAAAGCAAATTTACTTGCCGTGAACAGCCTCGGAAAGACTCCACTGCAAGTAGCAGAATTTAATAAAACAGAAAATCAGGCTCAAATTGTGACTCTTCTGAGAAAGAAAATGTTAATAACAAAATGAAGATGTAAAGAAAAAAACTTCTGAATTCAAGTGCAGAATTCTCTTTAATGTTATTTGAATAGTCCTATTGAAGAATACGATTGAGAATTATGCTCAAGSTGGCAGAATTAAGTTAGCCAAGGTGGTCACGGAAAAAAAGGATCTTAAAGACACTGTTAAACTTCTAAGTATTGATTAGTCCTTCGCTTCTCTCATGAATCTCACACTGGGAACTTATTTAAAAAGCCCTAGCCTTAAGCACATTGTGTATGACCTGCTCTAGTATAAATCAAGACAAAGATAGAAAATAACTTTTCATATATCTGTGACTATTRGCCTGTATGGATAGCTTGTTTAAGCACTGTTTGGTAAAATTACAATTTAAAAAAACATCTATTATGAATAAGGAGATATCTGTATCCTCGAGGTATTCCTGACACTACAACAATTACCACCAATTATTTTTATTTCTATCTTTTATCATACCRTTTGTCTAGATTTTGCATTTTTAAGTACAGAGAACAAAAACCATTGCATTTGCCATTTATTACTTTCACTATCAAATCGATTTCAGCACAAAAATAAAATGTTCAAAATAAAAAGGTTGCAACAGTTTATTGGTTCAAAATACCTGTATTGAGATGGCAACACAAATACAAACAGAAACACTTCATTGAGTAAACGGAAGGTTCTCTGGGATTATTTTCTATATAATGATAATCAACCTTTACACCTCCCTTGAGATTACAAATCAAATTACCACAAACGCCCAAATGCTTCTTGTGAAAYGAAACACGGATTTAAAAAYATACGGGAATAAAACKGTGATGTTTTGGTATCAATAATACCACACTTTAACTTGACCCCCGCAATGCCCTGATGAAGGAGCAGACATGAGCACACGCTTGAAGGACACAGGGACATGCAGCCTGTGTGGGTTCCCAGGATCACAGAACCACTTAGGTTGGAAAAAACCTCTAAGATTATTGAGTCCAACCTGTGACCGATAACCACCTTTTCAACCAGACCAGAGCACGGAATGCCACGTCCAGTCCTTCCTTAAACACCTTCAGGGACAGTGACTCCACCACCACCCTGGRCAGCCTGTTTTGATGTTTAACCACCTTYTCTGTGAAGAAATTTTCCCTGATATCCAATCTTAACTTCGCTTGGTGCAACTTGCGGACGTTTCCTCTTGTCCTGCCCCTTGTTCTCCGGGTGCAGAGCCCGACCCCGCCCCGGCTGCCCCCTCCTGTCAGGGAAATGTGGGGAACGAGAAGGTCTCCCCTGAGCCTCCTTTTCTCCAGGCTGAGCCCCTCCAGCTCCCTCAGCCGCTCCTCATCACACTTGTGCTCCAGACCCTTTCCCAGCTCTGGACACGCTCCAGCCCCTCCACGTCCTTCTCGCAGCGAGGGACCCAGACCTGCACACAGCTCTTGGGGTGCCCCTCACTAGTGCGGGTTCCAGCCTCCCATCGCTGCATGCCGCACTCCCCCTCAGTCCCTGTCTGACTGCTACCTCCTTCCCCTTCACTCTGAGGGCAGCAATGTCCCCCTCAGCTCCCGACCATATCCTCTCAAAGCCCCACCATGTCCCCTCAGCTCCGGCCATCTCTACCCATGGCCCGCACATGTTAGTCAGCTCCCCACCACGACCCCTCTGCTCCCGCCCATGTACCCTCACAGCCCGGCCATGACACCCCAGCTCTCGGCCATGACCCCTCCGCTCACGGCCATGTCCCCTCACAGCCCGGCCGTGTCCCGTCACAATCCGCCCACGTCCGCTCAGCGCTCGGCCATGTCCCCTCAGCGCTCGGCCATGTCCCCTCAGCGCCCGGCCTGCCCCTCAGCTCCCCGCCCGCCCCAGCTGCCCCGCGCTCCGCCTACCCCAGCGCCATCTCCGCCTCCGCCGCGGCCGCTCCTCAGGGCGCTGCTCCCGCCCATCTCCGCGGCGTCGGGGCCGCCCCTTCCCGCGATAGCGCCGGGCCCGGTGTCATGGCGGCGGCGGAGGAGCCCGAGGTGGACATCGAAGGGGACCCTGCGGCCGCGCCGGGGTGAGTGAGGGTCCTGAGGGTCCTGCTGCGGCTCTGGCCAGCGCGTCCCGTCCCCCCGCGGCGGGCGGGGGTCCTGGTGGGGGAACCGCTCCTGAGGGGGCGGCACGGGCCGGGCGCTTTCCGCCGCTCCGGGAGAGACCTTGGAATGTCATGGACTGCCCGTGGAGAGGGGGCAGCGCCGGTGTGGAGCATCGTCGGGAAGGGCACTGAGAAGGGGGCTGGGATAGCGCTGGCGTGAGGAGAACGCGGAACTGCCGTCATGGGGTCCCCCAGAGCCCGGAACAGCGCTGTGAGGCTGCTGGGAGAATCCTTAAAATACCCATGGAGAAGGTGCTGTGTTGTATAACTGTGTTAGCGAGCTCGCGGAGGCAGGGAGGTTCAGAAAGGTGAACGCCGGCTGGGGAGGAGGCGCAGAAAGCGGATTCATAGAATCATAGAATGTTAAGGGKTTGGAAGGGACCTTAAAGATCTTCTGGTCCCAATCCCCCTGCCRTGGGCAGGGACATCTCCCACTAGACCAGGTTGCTCAAGGCTTTATCCAGCCTGGCTTTGAACGCTGYCGGGGTTGGGGCATCCACAGTCGCCCTGGGCAAYTGTGCCAGTGTCTCACTATCCTCACAGTAAAGAATTTCTTCCTAATATCTAACCTAATTTTTCCCTCTTTCAATTTGTACCCATTAGTCCTTGTCCTATCACTACAGTTCCTGGCAAGGAGTCCCGCTCCAGCTTCCCTGTAACCCCTTCAGATACTGCAATTTTGCTATCAGGGTTCTGCACAACCTTCTCTTCTCCAGGCTGAACAGCCCCAACTTTCCCAGCCTGTCCTTATAGGGGARGTGCTCCAGTCCTCTTATCAACTTTGTGGCCTCCTCTGGACTTGCACTAAAAGTTCCRTGTCCTTCTTATGTTGGGGACCCCAGAGCTGGATGCAGCACTCTGCTCACCAGAGCAGCRAAGAGGGGCAGACTCACCTCCTTTGACCTGCTGGCCACGCTGCTTTTAGTGCAGCCCCGTATTCCATTGGCTTTCTGGGCTTCAGCAAATTCATGGATAAGGGATGCTGAAGTGAATGGGCAGCGACTGTAACACCTCAAATTGAGCACTTGCAGGTGCTGGGAGAGAACAAGAGGTTTGTACCAGAGATGCTGTCCTCGAGCAGCCCCTGCCACTGCTGCAGGCAGGCTGCTGGCAAAGGGGGCTGTTGATCCCACCCTGTCCTGGGTATGCTCCAAAAGAAGCAGGAGTTGTATTGATTTCTATCTGTATGTGGCGACTTATTCTGATCCTTTATCCTATAAAGAGATGTTTGAAGTGCTGCACAAAGCGGTTCAGAGAGTAGGTTTAATTTAGTAGCACTGCAGGGAGTGTAGGGCTAATTAGTCCTTAGACAAGTCTGAATGTCCTAGAAGCAAGGATTTTTGAAAACAAGTAATTACACGAATAATTAAGAAGATCTTRTGCTGCATGAAAATAAAAGGAAGTTGATCAATGATGTTAATCAGTGACAGATCTCTAGTAAGTAGTTATTTACAGGAAAGAACAAGCTGGATGAAGTCTGTAAGAGCACTAGATTAGATATTGGGAAGAAATCCTTCCCTGYGAGGGTGGGGAGGCCTTGGCACAGGTTGCCCAGAGAAGCTGTGGCTGCCCCATCCCTGGAAGTGTCCAAGGCCGGGTTGGCTGGCACTCTTAATATTAAAAATACAATTGTTCTGAACACTGGAATCTCTTTCAGAGATCATGAAAACACAGCATCAAGCCTGCTGCAGGATCACTATCTTGATTCGTCWTGGAGAACTGGCAACAGTCTTGTAAGTATTTTTTAAATGATTGGTGCTTSTAGCAAGGTTATCAGAGCTTCTGTGTTCTCTCTCCTCTCCATGTACACACTTTGTGGTTTCTAAACAGTGCTTTTCCCTTACTTTTGGAAACTATTTATTCTCAATACTCATGYAACAGTGTGACAGAATTCAGATGTTAAAACATACTTGTGTTGTTTGCAGCCCTGGACGTTGGACAGCAGCATTAGTGAAGAAAACAGAGCTGTCATTGAGAAGATGTTGCTGGAAGAAGAGTATCCTTTTGCTGATTTGGTTTTGTGTTTTCCTCTAGAACACTAAAAAACTTCCCAGTTCCAGGAGAACTCGACAAATCTTTCCCTGTTAAGGTGACTGAARCTGTGTCACCCTGTAGGTAGATTGCAGAAATGCTGTAGAAACTGTACTATTTGTTTGTACAGCTGGATAATTCTGAACCAGTATAATTTATATGATTATTAGAATTCTCACGTGTGCAAATATCCCTGATGCTTTGAAAACTTACTTAGCGACTGTTTCAGATATTATTTATCTAATAAATCACTTTCTGAAAAAATATGGCTCAACCAAAAGGAAGTGGACAAAAGATCTATGAAAAGGTAAGATGTGTCTGGGAAAAATTCTCAGCTGACTAGAAATGAAAAGTCGTTCTAAAGTAAGGTTATTTGCTGAGAAATGCACCAGCATCACAATTACTAATTTTTATTTTCATACTTTTTTATTTGCAGCCCACATAAGAAAACTGGAAAAGTCATGTACGTACATTTTAATGATTGAGTTGCATTTTTAAGTGTGGTGTCTGATTTTGTAAAGTTATCAGATACCATTTAAAAAAAATTAAAGTTCTTTRTTTTCTTTCATTTGGCTGTATAAAATTATTTAAGAGACCTTTCAATAGGAAGAAATATTGCTGTGTGTAACAACAGGCTATAGTAAACTAGTTTTTTGGGAGAGTTTTTTGTAGCACAGTGGTCCTTATGATAAAAAYTGTTCATTCTAGTTGGCTTTTTTGCCTGAATTTTTCTTTTGCCTACTGTTATTTATTTCTGTACCATTAGTCACTGATAAATATTGAGTTGCCTTYGCTCTTCTGTTGTGATGGAGAAACTGATGTGATTCTCACTGTTTTATTTATTAGTCACATTCATGTTTAAAGCAATACTTTGAGTTTTACCAAAGATGAGGTGTAGACCTCCTGTCAGAAGGTGCCTTGAGTTTCTGGGATTGGAGAATATCTGGTTTTGGGAAAGCACTGATTTCTGCTTCCTGCTTTTCTAGGGTGCGATCACCTACAAAATCACCTGGCTGCTCCTTGAAGTGGACATCAGAGGAAAAAGAGCTCTTTGAACAAGGACTGGTGAGTTTGTTTWTATATATATAATATTTTTAATTGAATTTATTAGTTTATCTTAAATAGCAAAGTAGTTAACGTGAATAGGCATGTTACAGTTATCTGCTTATGCTTTTGTTCTTCTAATGAGTTAAAGGTAATTGCCATCTATGAAGAGTRTAATGATAACCCAAAATGGTTTTCTTTGACAGATTTTGTTCATGTGAGGCTGGTTACAATTTGAGATCACAAAATATCTCAAATATTCAGYGTTAAGAGTTATACAATCACAGTGCTGTATTAACAATGGGAAGCATAGTATGTTCTTAAGGCAAAACACGTAAAAAATTGAAATCCTTCAACTACTGTTGTAAGGTCTTCACAGATTGTGTGGTTGTACAGTGCCAATTGTAAAAGGGTTTGCTTTGCCAGGCACAAGGATTCTTGGGATAGCAGGCAGCATAATTTACAGAGTGCCTGAACTGGGTGAAGAAGATCCTCTAGTTAAGAATAACAATAATTCTGCTGTTGGATGCAGTTTCCTTCTTGGCAGAACAGAAATAGTGAGGTTCTTTACCAGGTTTGCTGTCCTGTTTGTGCATTGTAATGAATAATCGAGATTTTAAACTCCTTTAACACATGAAGTGCCATGTCTGGGATGTCAGAGTTTGGGTAACTTCCATGTGCTTTGTTGTTTCAGATGAAATTTGGCCGCCGGTGGACGAAAATCGCCAAGTTGATCGGCAGTCGAACGGTTCTGCAAGTCAAGAGCTAYGCTCGGCAGTACTTTAGGAACAAGGTAAATGGAGCATCTCTGGAGTTGGCAAAAGGTGTTTGCTAATAGGTAGCTTGGTTTTAATCTGTCTTTTCAGGGCACTGCTGTCAAAGGCCGTACTCTGTTCGTTCTCATATTTGGAAAAGTGGAATATCCTTATTTGCAGATTTAAATGTGAAGGCAGACCTGCTTTCAAATTCCTAGAATGACCAGTATTTTTATTGCTGGTGTAACTAAACAATAAATGTAGTATAATTGTGGTCTCTTGTACTGTTGGTTGTTAGTCTGAAAATACTGGTTTTCCACTCCACAGCTGCTCCTGCTGTGTGTTGTAGTTTTAGCTTTAGCCTTATTTGAGATTTTGGGGGCGTTTAACCTTCCCTAGGGYTTTTTGGCTGGAAACACATATTAATTTACACTTGGGCTAAAGTATATCTATAATGCTGTGTAAAAGTCAGTTGCAATGGATTAAACTAAATTAAAAGGATACATTGAAKAAAAAACATTTCAGAATATCTGCTGTTTAAATAAAATAATTCTGATTATTTGGGAGGCAGTGGGTTTGGTTTGTTTTTCCCTCCTATTCCTATTTTTTCCTATTCCTAAGTATTTTATATTTTCCTAAGGCAAAAAATGGTGATTCTGAAAAAGAAGAGCAAAGTCAGTGTGGGAGCAGTCTTCTCATGGAAGATGGGATAAAGGTAGAAGCTGGAAACTTGAGAGGCCGTGCAGACCCCAACCTGAATGCGGTGAAAATTGAAAAGCTGTCAGATGACGAGGAAGTGGACATAACTGATGACATGGATGAACTACTCACTCCTGCCTTCCAGCAAGAAACTGGAAAATCTGAATTATCTGTTATTCCAAAAAGTCCAGTTGAAGAAACAAAAGGAGTGGAACATGGTTTGTCATCTGCTGGACACAGTTTTGCAACTACTTTACCTAAAGAAGATCCTCAGCATACCAGGCAAGAGACAGTGGATGCATTGGTATTTCCTGCTGTGGCAGCAACGTGTTCCCAGCACTTGAATGGTGATAAATCTGTGAATTTAGATTACCAGCAGTGCAATAATTTTATTGAGAAAGCTGAACAAGGTGGAGAAGTAAAATGTCGTGGTACTGGACAAGGAACTGATCAGGAGCTCAGTGAGGAGCAGAGAGACCCAGCTGATAATGGATTGCTTTTTCCATCTCCCTGCCAAGTGGATGAAGATCATCAAGAGGAAGCAGAGGAGCTGAAGCCACCTGATCAAGAAGTGGAGGTTGACAGAAGCATCATTCTGGAAGAAGAAAAGCAGGCTATTCCCGAATTCTTTGAAGGGCGTCAGGCCAAAACACCAGAGCGTTACTTGAAAATCAGGAATTATATTTTGGATCAGTGGTGAGATGCATTAATTCCTTYTACTGGAATAAGTGATTAAGATGTCCTGGTTTCCTGTAGTTAAAACACTACTTTGTACTAATAGCTTGCTTCTGAAAAGAGTAAAATTAATTGTATGGTAGCTTGCCAGTGAACAGAGTTCATTATTAATGTTCCTTTTGCATCTTCCCAATTTTTTCTCTGGCGTTCTGGAAGCTGAGCAATGAAAGTACTTAAAAGCATTAAGAAAATTAATGTCCTGTATCAGAACAGGCTGCATTTATTTTGGTTATGTTATTTTCTTCCCATTTTTGCCATCCTATACGTAATAATGGTTTTAATAAATGGTTCCTTAAAATRACTGATGACATTAATTCTCTAGCGCTGCCTTTACAGAAGGGCAGCAAGAAGTAATAATCTGTGCTAGAGCAAATAATGTTGACCAAAAGAATGCCTCAAATTAAGAATCAATTTGGAGTGGTGCTTGTGCATWTGAATATTTTATATTCCATCTCCAAAGAACTGGTGCAAGGAACTGTAGTGACTTGTGGTAGCAGRCTCAGGATAATTTGGTTGCCAGTTTTGGTTTGTGTGCTTGCTTTTAAGTAGAAAGAATTAGAGTTTAACTCTGCCCTCATTCTCAGTTGTCTTGTGCACTGACAGCTTGTTCTATTTGCAAAGAAAGACTAAAATTCCATTCCACACCAGAGAAGCGTTGAACCRAAAAGATTCCATATCAGTTTAAAGGGAAGTAATAAACGCATGGGGAGTGAGAACAGGACTTCAGTTAAAGTCACACAATTCCTTCCTCCCCTCATGATTTGTTCTGCTCTTTGACAAGGTGCTGTGCTTTATTTTAGGGAGAGATGTAAACCCAAGTACCTGAATAAGACCTCAGTGCGCCCAGGCCTGAAGAACTGCGGTGACGTGAACTGCATCGGCCGGATCCACACGTACCTGGAATTGATAGGAGCGATTAACTTTGGCTGTGGTAAAGATATTTTTATTGGAATCAATAAATAGCCTATTTTGGTGTAATGTTGAAGGACTGCCTAATGTTAGGGTGTACTGCTCACAGAGAGGATGCACATTYATCCTTGCTAGGAAGGACCTTCCGAGAAGATTGTCTCTCTTAACCTTTGGAAATCTAGAGGAGCTTGTAATCTGTTAACAGGATTAGGAATTTTTGGGCTTATGCAAAACYTTTTTWTTTTTTTTTTTTTYYCTCCTTCCCTCATGTTTAACTACACACCGGTTGGTGGCATTTTTTTGTTTGTTTTGTGCTTTTCTGTGTGTCCTGATACTGAAATTCTGTGTGTCCTGATACTGAAATTCTGCCCTCCTTCCTTATTAGGCAGAATTCAAGTTATTGCTTCTTTTCCCACACTAAATTATAACTATTTCCTAAATAAACACCAATGTCTTCATCCTCAGGGCTAGTTTTTAAATGATTGAAATGTTAAAATTAGGTGACCTGTTAAAAGTGTATATCCACCTGTAACTTGATGTTGGTTCAGGGTCTCTGGATGGGTTTTGGTCCAGAGCTGAAGGACAGTCACCTGGGAGAGGAGCAATGTCCTGCAAATACATTTTGTCTGAAGTAAGGTTATTAAAAATTAATTAATAACAAGGAAGGAGGTTTTGCTGTCTTCAAAATGCTGTGGTAGTGGGATCAGTCAGAATTATGRCCATCAAGGATGTCTTTTTACTGTGAGGGTTTTGGTTGCTTCTCTCCCTGTGCCATGTGTGGTTATCACTGATCCATGTAGTTCCTGTGTGTGTGGCAGTGCCGAGTGGCTCTGAGCTCTGCTGACACACGGAATGTCTGTGTCCCCTGTGTGTCCTGCAGAACAGGCTGTGTACAACCGCCCCCAGCCCGCCGACAGGACGCGCTCCAGGGAGGGCAAGGACACGGTGGAAGCCTATCAGCTCGCCCAGCGCCTGCAGTCCATGGTACACCTGGGGGCAGCACAAATGGGGAAAATCTTTCCAGGTTTCATTTTCAAGCCAGGGCACCTCAGGAAATTCTGCTCTCGTTGTTGCAGTTTCATTAGAGTGCCCTGTGTCAGTGTAGGTACAGTGTCTGCCCTTACACCTGCTCCCATGTTCAGGTACTTCACTACAGTTGTCTTGCAGGATTTCCCYTGCAGCCCAAACCCCTTCCTCCTCACCTCTCCATAATTTATTAGCCTGAATTAGCCAGAAAATGTTTTGCAGTGTGATTAAGTTGCTTGCATTTTAACTGTTAAATACAGTAGGTATATGTTATGGCTTACTGAGAGCCTTATGCACACAATTAAATGCTGTAGTAACTMATTTATAACTACATGAATTACTAAGGCTTGCTGGAGTTAATTTTTATATTCACATTTAATGTAGCATTCTTAAGTACTTCACAGCAAGGTAAATCAGTTGATGGAGGAAAACTAAATCAATCCCACTTACAAAATAATAAATTGAAATATAAAGARCTATAGCATACACTAAATGTAAACRTACTGAGTTTTGTGTGCTATCTGAGTCATAATTCAGAGCTGGATATCAATGCCTTGTTGCTGTCAGGGRTGCTGATGTTCCATGGAATACCAACAGGCTTTAAAGCTTGGAAACCAAAAACTTCACYGATGACATTTTGTGACAGATCGTGAACTACTGAATTCTGGAGAACTCCAGGGTGTTCTTTATTTTTTGGGAACGTCAGAGTGTTAGTACCATTCCTGTGTCAGTAACTTTTTGGACAATGTCCTTATGGAGTCTTAGATGAAGTAAATGCAGTCACCAGTTTGAGTCATGGTGATGATTTCTTGCCGCAGCGCACGAGAAGACGGCGAGTGCGAGACCCTTGGGGAAACTGGTGTGATGCAAAGGATCTGGAAGGACAGACATTTGAGGTAACCCTCCTGTGTTTTAAACTTGCTTTAAATAATCCTTGCTAATTGCTGGCAGGTGGTGTTGCATCAAATAGACAAGGGAACAGTTGTGTCATAGGTATTTAACCTCTCTTGTGGAAGCAGTAATTGGAAAGTAATACAGCATCTGGTACATCTTCATGCTGCTGATAAATCCAACTGCATTTGGTGTTTGCACAGAGGTTTTATGTCCATAAAGCTCTTTGCCTTCTCTTCTAGGAGATTTCATGACCCGTTGCTTTCAGTTAACTGCCTTAAGGGTAACAGTAGGGGATGGGAGAGRAACATTTAAATGTTATTTTTTCAGTCCTGTATGGTTTCTTCGTGCTCATTATGCAGGTGATAATGAGTTCCTAATATTAATTCTGCTACTAGCAATATCCCCAGAAATACTGTGGTTTATTAAGTGCTTAAAAAATTCATACAAGRTTAAATATTTTATGGGAGAATTGGAAAGAAAATACTTGTCTGTTCCTACAATTTYGGATTACATGAAAAGTGAAGAACTGTAAACATCCAATTTTCCTGTATAGAAAACCTTCTTAATCTGCGACCTTCAGTAACTACCTGTAACAATTAATTCCATAATGTTATAATGCCATACCTATTTTTGAGTAATTGTGGTTTAATAATTCCAACACTTCCTGCAAAATAAATATTCGGATGGAAATAAAAGTTGAAAACACTCATCCCTAAAGAGGGGTCATGATAAATTCTGGCCGTGATTTGTAATGGCAGATTGTCACACTTGGATTTAACCTGGTTTGTGATGTGAGCTGAATTTGATTGACTTGAAGAGTGAAAGAATTCTCTCATCAGGCACCTTGTGTACTTGATCTGGGATTGTCACCCCTTCCACACTGTTTGGTTCTGCCATGGCTGTTGCCTCTATTTTGAGTAGCCCTGTAATACACAAATTACATAAAGAGGACAATGATACCAAGAATTCATTCTGGGCTGGTTTTGCAATCACTGCTGAAAAATCACTTCAGACATTAAAACAATTTTTTAAAAAATCTTTCCAGCATCTCTCAGCTGAAGAATTAGCAAGAAGGAGAGAGGAAGAAAAACTGAAACCTGCAAAATCTTCTAAAGGTTCRAGACAAATCAAAAGGTATTATTTGATGTGCATCATGTTCAAACAYAGATCTGCTAGAAATGGAACAAATGTCCTGTGTAGTGTCAGGCTGGAACCTTGCAAAGCATTAATATGTATCATGGTCTGAAATAGCAGGAATGCATTTCAGATGTTTCGTGTTGGAATTCATCAGTGTGGGAAGTGACATTTCTGTATTTGGTGCAAGTCATCCTAATGTGGGATGAGCGAAGAAAACAAGGTCATTCCTCTGCCAAGGAGACAGTGGGAAACTTGAAAAGTTTCCTGACTGTCCTACATCTTTAGAGAAATTTTCTTTCATTTTATAGTTCCTTTGATCCCTTTCAGCTGATACCATGCTGTTTGTTCACAGAAGAAAAGCAGGTATGTACCTCTGAGTGAATTACCAAGAAGGTTTCATTGCTTAGGTTACTTTTCTATGCTCATTATTGTGTTTATCATTTCAGGAACCTTTTCAGGTGAAAGTGTCTTCTGAAGCACTTTTAATAATGGATTTGGTGAGCATTAAATTTTGTCTTTCAAAAAGCTATGATGTGTCTGCTGTGGGCTTTGGGTTTTTCAAATGAGCAACACAGGAAAATCGAGAAATTGTAACAGGTTACCCAGAGAAGCTGTGGCTGCCCCATCCCTGGAAGTGTTCCAGGCCAGGTTGGACGGGGCTTGGAGCAACCTGGGATAGTGGAAGGTGTCCCTRCCCATGGCAGGAGGTGGAACAAGATGATCATTAAGGTCCCTTCCAAGCCAAACCATTCTGTGATTCTTTCCAGTCAGACCTAGAAGTGAGAATCTAGTATTAAATAAACCCCTGAAATTAATGGGGTTTGTATTGTGCTTACTGTACAACCATTTACCTTCTAGAAAAACTAAGAGCTTTACTACTTAGTACTCTCTGTCATACATTAACTTGCTTAAAGCTACTTTCTGAAACAGATTGCCATTCTGAAATCTGTGGCTTCATTTTCCAGCAGTCTGGGAATTGATTTTGTGTTTACAAAGCAATATGTGGGTTTTTTTAAGGACAACAGGTTGTACTAAAATGTGTGCAGTTGTTCAGCAATGCCCTGGCTGCAGTTTTTGAAGCCAGCATTACCTCACGTATGGAAGTGTTACACCCTTGCACTACATCCRTGGTGTGTATATAATAGGCAAATTTAATCTTTTCAGTTTGCTGTAAATGGACTTACTGGATATTTGAGAGTCTTTAATTGTCTTGAGTTTTCCTTTTACATATCCTTGAGAAGTCACTGTCTTGTAGCCATGCAGCCAATGTGTTCTGTTGTGTGCAGAGCAACACCAGGAGAAATCCCACAACTTGGACTKTCTCACTTGTTTGATCTCATTTCAGCACTCTCACGTGTCTCTGGCAGAAGTGATAGGGCTGCTCGGTGGAAGGTACTCTGAAGCTGATAAAATTGTGGAAGTAAGTGTTTGTCTTTTCACATTTTCTCTAAAACATTAAAACTGGAATGATCATAGTTATAATTTGAAAGGATGTAACTGTTATTTCTGAAGGGTAACTAATTAAATATATTGAAGTTAATGACGGTAGTCTTGAAATATGAGAGTTAAGCTTATGTTCAAGTGTTGTCAACTGTGTCACGAGGAAGATCTGGTARATGAYGCTGAAAATTCTGTGAGTTTCATGTAACTGCTGGAGGTTTGTTGCATTTCTGCAGCTGGCAGTTCTTTCCACAGGTGTGTGCAGCAGAGCCGTGCAACAGCCTGAGCACAGGCCTGCAGTGCGAGATGGACCCGGTGTCCCAAACGCAGGCCTCGGAGACGCTGGCAGCCAGGGGCTTCCAGGTCATCGGGTGGTACCACTCCCACCCTGCCTTCGACCCCAACCCCTCCATCCGGGACATCGACACCCAAGCTAAATACCAGGTACASCAAAGCACCCCAACAACCCTAAAGCCTCCGTGGTGTTTACAGYGTTAATTCACTGTGGCACCAATGCGTCTTAAATCAGCTCAGGCATAAATTGACATAAATGCTATATTTTAGATTTCAGCTGTTTTGAACAAGATTGGATTTGTGTATATGGGGTTTTTGTGTGTTTTTGGTTTTTTAGAGCTATTTCTCCAGGGGTGGTGCCATGTTCATCGGAATGATCATAAGCCCTTACAACAGGAATAATCCTCTCCCATATTCCCAGATCACCTGTCTGGTCATTAGTGATGAGATCAGTGCTGATGGTTCCTATCGTAAGTACCCCTGTTTTATCCAGTGTCTTCATTTTTCTTTTGGATGTAAAGGGGAAGATGTCTGGTTTTGAACTGGAGAAGTAGATATTCATGTATTTATATTGGTAATAAGATGGTATTATATAAATGGTGTAGTTTATATTGGTAACATGTGCTGGAGAAGCCCAGGAATTTTACTGGAAGAGTAAACCTGCGAGTTGTCCGTGCTGTCATGACAGGAATACACAGTATCAATATATACAGGATGGATCTTCTGTATTAGGAGTTCCCACAGTTCATGAAGGAAATGAAAGGGTTGGGCCACAGGTCCCTGTTATATACATACAGAACCCATATCAACAGCTGAGAAACTGTTTCACATATCTTACTTGGCCTTTGCTGAGTTACATTCTGAACAGGTTCTCCGTTCAAGGGGACAAAAGTAAATAGTAAAGAATTGGCTGCTRTGGTGGCCAAAAATCTTTAATTTTTGAGTAACATGGCATTCAGAAGGTCAAAGGATCAGACATGCCAGGGGGACACAAGGCATGAAAGCTGAAATGGTGCTGACATGAACCCCAACCTAAGGGARCAAATTCTTGATTAAAAATATCATTGGCATTTCATGAAAATGGGATCTTTTCTTGAACAGTTAAGAACATACCATATAAAATTTTCTATATTGCAAGTGATGATCAGATCTTCTGCTCTTTTCATGACATGCGTTTGAGGAAAATTCCCCCTGGTAACAGTAGATGGTTCTGGTAGCTGCCTATTCCCTCTCCTCTCCTCCTCCTCTCCTCCTCCTCTCCTCCTCTCCTCCTCCTCTCCTCTCCTCCTCCTCTCCTCCTCCTCTCCTCTCCTCTCCTCTCCTCT